>CM017324.1:21338432-21413129 GCA_006937295.1 Carpinus fangiana
TTTTTTTTTTTTGTAATATACCAAACCAGAACAAGCTGCTAGCTACAAACCAGCTAGACAGCAAGAAAGAACCAGGACAAATGCTGCTAGCTACAAGCCAGCTAGTCAGCAAGATAAACCAAAAAGAGTAACAACCTACGGACCAGCAAGGAGCTAGCCAGCAGCCAAAAAAACCAGACCTAAGGGGGGTTAAAATGGGGGGGATCTTTCCCGCTACAGATGGGAATAGAGCTAGGGGAAGAAAATAAGGAGGGAATGCAGCCCGGGTAAACCCTTGCCGCGGCCCTATATGCCACATAAAGGGCGCAGAAATTTTCACTTCTGGAAATATATTTTGCCTCCCAATAGGAGGAGGGAGGAAAACTAGTAATGGTAGCTTGAATAACATGAGAAATATGTGCATTGTTGTTTAGAGCAGGGGACTTAAGTGCATCCATAATGACATGAGAAACACCTTCTAAAATCGTATAACTTCGTATAATGTATGCTATACGAAGTTATTACGTTTTTTTAGTTTGTGCCTTGGGGGTGGTCGGACCACCCCTAATGGTCATATATAGGTGGCCTCGGCCGGCCAATCTGGGGTGGCTTCAGCTAGCCCCAAGCCAACGGTGGTGGTCCGGCCACCCCCTATGGGGTGGCCAGCCACCCTTAGTTTTTAAAAATATTTTATTATTTTATTATTTATTCATTTTTTAAAATATTAATTTATTTTTTATTTTTTATTAAAATGACATGTGACACATTTGTGGCACTTAGATTTCTTTAAAGAAATCTCAGCCATGAACTTGATATATACCATCTAGTTCATTATGAACTGGAGATGATCCTCTTCCAAAAAGTTGCTACCATCCAAACAAATATTCTCCAAATTATTAATAATTTAAATATTTAATTCCAATCTTGATTCCCTTTGTCCCAGGAATACGAGGTGAGTTGGGTCATTTGGTTGGATATATTCGTCGAGTAACACAATTTAATTTCAACCTTACGCAATCCACGATGCTATAGGATCACATATATATAGTAAATAGAATTTTTTTTATTATTTTTATTATTTTTTATTTTTTATGGTCTTAACACAATTTTGACAAAAGCTTAAAAATGAAACTTTTAAAACGTAATCCTAAACATGCTCTAAGCATCTTTTAAAAGTCATGTATAACCGATCATTGCCATGAGAACCTACTACCTTTGCTCAAATTGTGTCAAATCCGGTTTGCTGTTATGGAAAATAAACTTCAAGCACTCCTTGGTAATGGTACATGATTCCTCTGTTCTAGACCATCACATTGGAACATTATAAAAAACAACTGAGTTTNAAATGTAATCCTAAACATGTTCTAAGCATCTTTTAAAAGTCATGTATAACCGATCATTGTCATGAGAACCTACTACCTTTGCTCAAATTGTGTCAAATCCGGTTTGCTGTTATGGAAAATAAACTTCAAGCACTCCTTGGTAATGGTACATGATTCCTCTGTTCTAGACCATCACATTGGAACATTATAAAAAACAACTGAGTTTTTTGGTTGAAACAAAACCAGACAGTACAGTTGAAACAGAGAGATGCATGTCATTGACTACACAAAAACTTCTAGTCCAATTATCAAAACAGCTACCATAAGCGTTCTTCTCTCTCTAGCAATTCATTACAACTGGCCACTCAAGCAGTTGGATGTATACAATGTTTTCCTTCATCATCACTTAACTTAAGAGATTTTTATGCACTTCAAAAAAGAAGAAGAGGTGTTTATGGAACAACCTACTGGCTTCGTGAATACTATGTATCTTGATCATGTGAGCAAAATCGACAAGGCACTCTATGAATTAAAATAAGCACCATAAGCTTGATTTCATAGACTAAGGGGCCTCAAATGCCTCCATCAACTCTAAAAAATTTACCATGCTATTTTATAGGATTTTTCAAATTTCCTAACTGCGTACCCTCACCTATTCATTAAGGGGAAGATATTTTCAAAGAGGACCAAGATTCACAACTCGCATACTTGATTGATTGATTTATTTTTTTGTTCACCCGTTGAAAATTAGATTTTTTTCAGACGATGAGACAACTGAAAGTTGAAAAAGATGAAAGGTTGAAGATCACATCTAAAACGCATAGTTTAAGAAATAAAAAACGTAACGTTTTACTAATGTTTGAGAAACACTGTTTAACGCATAAAGAGGTTAAAACATGAAATAATTAAAGGCGGCATTTTTTATTTATTTTGTTGGTTACATATTTTAATTGTATGTGCGAAATATATAATTTGTAAAACCCTGAAATTTATACTCTACAATAAAGGTGATCTTAATATCACGGATAATGAGGATTTGCAATTTTATAGGTAAATATTCTTAATGTGAAAGATTATGTAAATTACTAGTTAGAAATTTAGTGAGTTATTGAAAGCAATGTCACATTGTTTTAAACGTCGAAAATTCAATGAGTAGTCTTAAATAAAATTGTTTTAAGACCTTATAGAATGATGAGAATTGAATATTTTAAAAGTGGTTTCATGATTTTTGGACGCTTGTAGAAAGAGTTATGATTTGTATAAGTTGCAAGTGTCAAAATAGGATTTTTTGTCAAGCAAAGGCACTGAATTGTGAGGGACTTTTGAGGTATCAAAAGGTTATGAATTGCTATGATTTTTAGATATGTTGTGAGGCTTTGAATAAGTAAATTTCAAGCCAAATTTCGTGTCATTTAGAGTTAAATTGAAAGAGTTATGAATTTTTAAAGTTTAATAGGTTAATCTGTCAAGTAGTTAAAGCACTTGAGATTTGGGAAATTAATTGGATGGATTAATGATTTCATTAGGCCACGAATTTTGGATATATTGTAGTAGACATATTTAGGTTCTTAAGAGATTAATTATGAATTTTATAAACACATTTAAATAAATATAAACTCACCTTTTAACTTGACAACACATGTGTTGTGCTGTCAAGTTATAAGAGACTCAAGTATTTTTGGCCACAGCAAGGCACGTTGCTAGTTATGTGTCTAAGTTTTTAGGACAATAACATGAGAAGTTTAGGACAGGAGTTAAGTAAGGCTGCCATTCCTTTTGTATAAACACGTGGACAACAAAACAATCCATAAGTTGACATAAAGACTACCTACAAGAGTTGTGTGTCAAGAAGCATGGAAGAATTCTTCTCAACTTGACAGCAGGTGGGGCAGCTAAGGTGTCAAGTTTACCGTGAGCAGCAGGTGGGTAGGGTGCATGTGGGACAAATGACCCACATGCAGCCAGCTTTTACGTCTTTAAAAGGGACCAATTTTCCCCCATTTGCTCACAGCTCAAGTGAGCGTGAGATGAGGGAAAGAACCGGAAGAAGGGAAGAAGGGAAGAACGAGAGGAGAAAGGAAAGAGAGGAGAAAAGGGAGAGAGAAGAGAAAAGAGAAGAAAAGAAAGGAAAAGAAAGAGAGAAGAGAAAGAAAGAAAGAGGAAAAAAAGAAAGGAAGCGGAGGAAGAGGAAAGAAAAATATGAGAACTCTAAGGTAATATTTTTAGTATGAAGCTAAGTTTTTAGAATTAAATTGGGGCTTTTAATGTATGAACACTTGAATTGCTATTTTGAGGGATTAGTTATAATTAGAGTGATTGTTGTAAATGTTTCTAAACTTTTGATATTGGGAGTAAGTTGCTAAATTAAATGGCTTAGGAAGAGAGCGATATTATGGCTAGGTAGACTTCTTAAGCTGTTAATTATAATCAGATGATTTTGGATGCTTTACTGAGGCATTAGCTGAGTTGATTATTAGAATTTTATGGGAGACTTATCAATTAAGCATGGTGGGGTTTGATGTCACTGTAATGTTTTTGGCTAAGAATAAACGAATTGGTGACTAAGGTACTTTTTACCTCCGTTGTAGGAATTGCAAGTTGAATGCAGAATCAAATTAAGGACATGCGATGTTAGGTAAGGGGACACAACACCAAAAACTCCAATAGATTTTATTATAAATTTTTTGAAAAATATGTTGGAGATTTTATAAAGAATTCACTTATATGATTTTCAATTACACTTCCTTTCATATTTTTAGTGCATAGTTTTATTCAATTATATGACATAATTTAAGAATGTTCCATATTACAACTACCCCATTTTTTTATGAATAATGCATGAATACGATTATGAATGAAAAGAGTTCTCAAAGTCCATGGCAAAATATACAGTTATAGATGAGTTTATAGAAATGTTATATATGCATTCATGTTTAACTCCGAGGCACGATTATAGTCACGATCGATACCGCATAGGGTAGCATGGCAAGCACACCGAAGGACGGTTATGAGAAGGTGTGTGCCACCAGTCTGGTGGCCTCACCTAGGGGAAGTTTCCAACCCGATAGCTCTCCCCTGTGACGATAGGATGAGCATATATGTCCTTCGGGACAAGCCAACGTGCACCGCACACGGTATACTAGCGGTGTCGAGTCAAAGGGTAAAACAACCATATTGCAAGAAAAGTAAAAGGAAGTACTGCCTACTCATTTTGCAACTATCATGCTTTATTAATTATGTTATTATACATAAATTATTATTGTGCATGACAGAGATTATAACATAAAAATTTGCATAGCATGTTTTATAGCATTTGGTGTTGTGGCTACTTACTGAGTTGTCGAACTCACCCCTTCTCCCTATACATCTTTTTAGAGTTGTCCTTTATATCGTAGTACTGAAGACAGGGGTTAGGCTGGGACACATGGACTTATTGCTTTGTGGATTGACATGTGCAAAAGTGTCTGTGACTACATTCTATAAAGTAGACCGCTTGGGACGAGCATAGATTGTGTAACTGTACTACTTATGAGATTATTGAATACTAGCACATTATGTGTTTGTGATTTCATAATGAAAGTTTATAGTACTTTGGTGATATTATGTTTCAGTGGTGATTATATAGTAGGAATTTTTTTTTTTTTTTTGTCTCCAAGAGGTAGCTCAATCGGCTGTGAACCACGTCTTATGAAGCGAAGGTTACAAGTTCGAATCCCCTCACCCTCTACCCTTGAGTGGACATGTCAAAAAAAAAAAAGAATATTTTTTTTAACTTTTATGTTGCAATTGCTCTTAGTCGCTCTATCTCTAGAACTTGGGGCGTTTTATAATTGTAGTTAAATAATATTACGGAATACAAAGAACAATAATAATTCTATTGAGCTCCAATTAAATTAGCTCGTATATCAAGTAAATTTGCTTACTTGATGGTGTGCAGATGCTTGGAGCTTTGCCCAACGCAACCCCTTGCAAATCAGGGAAGAAACTCACCAAATTCGTTGGTGATGCATAATTGACCCCAAGCCTTATCGACAGAGAAAACTTTTCTGTGCAGAGCTATCACGAGACTATTAGCCTTGAGGCCTTGAGGTCCCACGCTTTGTCGGCAAGCATTTTCTTTCACAACCAGCACCACACTTGTACCCATTTCAATATTAATAACACATAGACATAGAGAGAAAGAGAGAAAGAGATCTCAGATCTATGAAGGCAGAAATGGAGTTGGAAAAGAATGTGTACAGAGCACATTGTTTGGTCTTAACCTATCCAACCCAAGGCCACATTAATCCTCTGCTTGAATTCTCCAAGCGTTTGGAGCACAAAGGAGTAAAAGTCACCATGGTTACCACCCACTTCATCTCCAAGACAATTCACAAAGAAGCCACCACCTCCATTGCTCTCGAGGCCATCTCCGACGGCTACGACGACGGCGGGAGAGCAAAAGCAGAAAGCATCCACGCCTACTTGGATAGCTTCCGGCGAGTTGGGTCTCAAACTCTGGCTGAGCTTCTTCAGAAACTTTCTACCTCAGGCTGCCATGTCGACTGTATTGTTTACGATGCTTTCTTGCCTTGGGCTCTGGATGTTGCTAAAAAGTTTGGATTACGCGGGGCTGCAGTTTTCACTCAATCTTGTGCTGTTGATAATATATACTACCATGTCCACAAAGGGGTGCTGAAAGTCCCTCTTTCGGAGACTGAAATTTTGCTTCCCGGGTCGCCAATACTCAGACCTCAGGATATGCCGTCTTTCGTATATGATTTCGGATCTTACCCGGCTTTTTTTGAAATGCTTGTGGGTCAGTTCTCCAACATTGATAAAGCTGACTGGGTTTTTGTCAACACTTTTTATGAGTTGGAGCAAGAGGTAATTAACTAATCACCCAATTAATTAATTTTGTCCTTTTTTTTTTTGGATGATATCGATGAACTATTTTGTATAGGTGGTGGATTGGATGGCAAAGATATGGCCGTTGAGAACAATAGGACCAACTGTACCATCCATGTTCCTAGACAAGCGACTTGAAGATGACAAAAACTATGGTTTCGATATCTTCAAGCCAAACACCGATGCTTGCATGAAATGGTTAAATGGTCGGCCAAAGGGGTCGGTTGTTTATGTTTCGTTCGGGAGTGTGGCTGCCGTTGAAGTTGAACAAATGGAAGAAATAGCTTGGGGATTGAGAATGAGCAACAGATGCTTCTTGTGGGTTGTAAGGGAATCGGAGGAGGTAAAGCTCCCCAAAAACTTCGTGGAGGAGACGTCGGAGAAGGGATTGGTGGTTCGTTGGTGTCCTCAACTGGAGGTCTTGGGTCACGAGGCAGTGGGATGCTTTGTGACGCATTGTGGGTGGAACTCTACCTTGGAGGCCCTTAGTTTCGGGGTGCCGATGGTCGGAGTCCCACATTATTCCGACCAGAGCACGAATGCAAAGTATATTATGGATGTTTGGAAGATGGGGCTAAAAGCTCCGATTGATGAGAAAGGAATAGTCCGGCGAGAAGCAGCAGAACAATGCATCAAGGAAATAATGGAGGGAGAGAGAGGAAAAGAGATAAAGAAAAATGCCTTCAAGTGGAGGAAGTTGGCGAAAGAAGCTGTTGACGAGGGTGGAAGTTCTGATAAAAACATTGACGAATTTGTAGCTAAATTGGTTAACTCTTAAGTTCATTTCCTAAGTTACAGCTATTTCTTCGTCCAGTCTGAGTGATTATGCATGTAATAGAATACTTGATTGGCTGGGATCGGTTATTATTATTATTATTATTATTATCCCATTAAAAAATTTAATTAGGAAGAGAAGTTGGTCACGTACTGAAGCTTGCAAGGTGTGTTTTTTATTTATTTATTTATTTATTCTGTTGTCTTCCTTCCTATTTTTTATTTTATATACTTGGACAGGAATATATAACTATATATATACACACGTGGCAATGGTTTGGTAAATGTCAGCAACATTTCTGATACAGCTACAACTTAGACCTAATTTTTCTTCTATTTTAGACTTTAATTTTTAGTTTAAAGCTCTTTTTCTCCTCCATTGGCAATTTTGTTTTTTAAAAAAAGCTGACGCTTAAAAGAAAAAGTTAGGTCTTTATTGAATCTAAGTTGTGACTAACTTTATCATTTTCTTAAATATTTGGATGAAAAATGGACGAAAATGAGTTATTTGAAAAGAGACGTGCTTGGTGAGACTAGCATATAGAGGTCAGGATGTAAGATATTGGAATGAAGAATAAACGAAATAAATAACAAAAAAAATTATTAAAAAAGAGAGAGAGAGAGAGAAGAGAGAAATACGAAATAAATTATACATGAAAAGAAAAAGAAAGAAAAAAAAAAAAAAAAACAAAAAGGGAGGGTTACAAAATCATAAATTTGACGAGAAATTTCACTTTGTACCCCTGAACTATTATTCCTTTTGACATGTTATTCTCAAACTTCAAAATTTCTCACTTTGAACCCATGAACTTTCAATTTTTATCACTTTGGACCCTCCGTCAATTTTTTATGTTTAAACTCTTAAAAATACAAAATTACCGCTCAATTTTCTTTTCATTAAAAAAGAAAAAATGAAAAAAAAAACATTTGAAAATAAAGGTTACAAGGTGGCCCAACCGCAATAAGCTTGTATTTTTTTATAATAATTTTATTAAAAAAATAATTTGAAATTTTATAAAAAAGTCATGGGTATAAATATTATTGTCTAACTTTTAACAGTTAAAATTTAACATATTAGTCCAAAGTAATAGAAATTAAAAATTTAGTGGTTCAAAGTAAGATTTTAAAGTTTAAGGGGTACATGTTAAAAAAATATAGTAGTTTAGAGATACAAAGTAAAATTTTTCCTAAATTTCATTATAATTTTTTTATTATTTTAATGAGTGAACAAATCATTGAGCATTGTTCACTCAAAGAAAAATAAATAAATAAATAAATTCAGCAATTTGATAAGACTGCTGAAAACACTAATTGTTATCTTTCAGCTGTTGGACTATTTCGATGAGCCAATTATAAATGTCACCATCGAGTCGGGGCCTCATGCTTTTTAGAATTGCAACTCATGATTCTTACGTATCAAAATTGCTTAATTTTTTTATTTTATTTTTTTGATAAAACAGATCAAAGTAGAACCGAAAGACGTACAATAAAAAGTTTGTTTAACCATATCGTACAATAAAAACAAGGGAAAATATATAATAATTTATTGGGTCTGCCTTCCAAAATTTTTAAATATTTAGGTTTTTTTTTTCGAAAATTTACTCCCTGAGTGGAAGGAAACTGGAATAAAATCTCTGCTGTCACACTTTTGGTAACGGCCGTTAACGGACCCAAAACGCACCGTTTTGGGAGATTAAACTATTTTTTTTTATTTTAAATTTTTAAATCTAAAAAAAAAAAAGTAAACTATTTTTTTTTTTTTAAAATTTTTAAATCTAAAAAAAAAAAAAGTGAAAGAAGAAGGGTGGCCGGTCTGGTGGTGGCTGAGCCACCCCAGTGGCCTAAGGGGGTGGTTCCGGTGCCACCCTTCTTTTTTCACGTTTTTTTTTTTTTTTTTCTCTTTAACAGGGGGTGGTCCGGCCACCCCCTTAGCCGGTCTGGTGGTGGCCCAGCCACCCCAGTGGCCTAAGGGGTGGCCAGCCACCCCCTATGGGTGGATCCGCCACCCTTCTTCTTTCACCTTTTTTTTTAAAAAAAAAAAAATTTAGATTTAAAAATTTAAAATTTTAAAAAAAAATTAATATTTTAATCTCCCAAAACGGTGCGTTTTGGATCTATTAACGGCGGTTACAAAAAGTGTAACGGCAGGGATTTTATTGTAGTTTCCTTACATGCAGGGAGTAAATTTTCGAAAAAAAAAACCTAAACATTTAAAAATTTTGGAAGACAGACCCAAGGAGTTATTATATATTTTTCCTAAAAACAAAAATCATAGATATTTTTGCTTTTTTTTATATTTTTAATGGTTAAAATTAGTAAAAGGGTTCTAATTAAAAGTAATTCAAAGTTTAGAGGTCAAAAATAAAAGATTTTAAAATTTAAGGGGTTTGTAAAATCACGTGAAAGTTCAATGAACCAAAATGAAGTTTTCTCTAAATTAAATGGTTAGAATTGAGAAATTTGATACATTTAATTAAATGTGTTTTGTTAGAGTTAACCTATATAATCTTATATCAATATCTTGATAGGACATGAACCCAACCTACAACAAAATAACCATGGTTAACAATTTTTAATATGACTTGTAAACTCAACACAAATTTAATATAAAATTAAAAGGTCATGATTAAAGACAAACTTTTTATTGTCTTTGGGTTCTACTTTTATGTGTTTTTTAAATATATATATATATATATATATATAAGCATTTTTTATACGTTTTTGATACGTAAGAATCATGAGTTGCAATTCTAAAAAGTATGAGGCCCCGACTCGATGGTGACATCCACAAATATAATTGGCTCATCGAAATAGTCCAAAAGCTGAAAGATAATAGTGTTTTCAGCAGTCTTATCCAAATTGCTGAATTTATTTATTTATTTATTTTTCTTTGAGTGAACAATGCTCAATGATTTGTTCACTCATTAAAATAATAAAAAATATAATAAAATTTAAGGTTAAATATTTCATTAATCTTTACGGTTTTAATTTTTTTTTTCTTAAGGTTTAAAAAGTAATCAAATTAATTTTTGTAGTTTTAAAAAGTGATCAAATTAGTCATTTTGTCAGTTGACCGTTAGTTAACTTAACGGGCTGATATGTGAACCAATTATAGGTTGACATGTGAACCAATTCAAAAAAAAATATTTTTTCAAAAAAAAAAAAAGAGAAAAAAAAAATTGAGTGGTACCGGGTGTGGCTCGGCCACTCCCATGGAGCCAAGGGGGTGGTCGAAACCACCCCCAAGGTGCCTCAAGCCTGTGGAGCTAGACTTCCTCGAGTCCATGATGTTAAACTGCCTTGAACAATGACGGAGCCACATGTGGATCAGAGGAGCCATGGCTCCCCCAAAAAACTTTAAAAAAATTATATGAGATGAGAACAGTGGGAGCCATTAAAAAAAAACTACGGCTCCTCTACCCAAAAAGGCTACCTATAAGTCTCCTTGTCTTCTCGAATCTCACGCTTCAGCCTTCTTTTTCTCATTTTTCTTCTTTTTCCTACCTTCTTCGCCAACTTTCTCTCTCTCTTTTTCTTTTTTTTTTTTTTTTTTTTTCCTTCCCACCACTCACTTTGTTTTATATTATTTTCTTTATTTCTTTGTCTCCTACTATCCACTCTCTTTCTTTCTTTTGTTTTTTTTTTCTTCCTCCCTTTCTCAAGCTTCCGGCTTCTTCTCTCCCTTTCTCTTCTCCCTCTCTCTCTCTCCCTCAGTGGTTCCGTCCCTCTCAATTTCTCAAATCAAATGCTCTCTCTCACTCAGACTCTCTCTCTCATACTCAGACGATGCAAATGCTCTCTCCCTCTCAAATATATAAGGTTCGGAGATATGATAACAGGTGAGTTTTGCATTCTTTGTAGTTTGTTCCCTTGAAATTGATTTAGGATTAATTTTATGCATTTAACCTTAGGTTTTTTTCCTCTTATGAAATATGAGCACCCAAAAATTGTTTATAATTTGAATGGGTGTCATGTCTTTTCAGGGCAAACAATAGGTGGTCAGAGCTGATTAGCGGCTTGGATTATTACTAACGACACTGAGATATTCCAAAAAAAATTTGGTCCCCATTTTTATTTTATTTTTATGTTTTGATGATTTGATCAAATTAAGAGAATAATACATGTTAGTGGTACCCATTATAAATAGTTGAATTTGTAATCCTTTGTTTTTCACCTTAGCTGTAGGGTCTTGATTGACTGATTCTTATTTTTGAAAAGATGATTGGCATGAAGTATTGGTGACTTTTAAGATGGTATAAGTAAGGAATTTAGGGAATTTTGCTATATTGTTGAAATATCTAGTTTCTCTTTGAACTTTTATTCTACCCAATGAATTTCTATGCATGAATTAAGATTCAGATTGTTAGATTAATGGGTTAAAAGCTTCAATTTCATTATTAATTGTTCATAGTATGGACATAAACCAAAAAAAAGAATTTAACGGCTCCCCCAATATTAAATCTCTGACTCTGCCATTGGCCTTGAGCCCATTTTATACCAGCTCCCCGAATGCAGAAGCAGCGTCTTGAGGTCATCGGATTTGTCCCTGAAACTCATTGCCACCTTTCTACTCAAAATCCAGGGAGTCCTCGGATTCGTCCATGAGCGACTGTACTTGTTTGCTGAAATGTCTCAGAGAAAGGAAGTAGAACAATCAAGGACCATCCACTACTTGAGTTGTGAAATTACGTGTGGTGGCAGGCGATTTGAAAGGGAAAATTTTTTTCTTTTTTTTTTTTTTTTGAAAATTTTTTTTTTTTTTTCTTTTTTTTAAAAAATAAAAAATCTAATTAAGTGGCCATGTGTCAACTTCTAATTGGTCCACGTATCACTCCATTAAGTCAATTAATGATTAACTGACGGACTGACTAATTTGGTCACTTTTCAAAACTACGAGGATTAATTTGGTCATTTTTCAAACTCTAAACAAACACATTTAATTAAATCGGTCAAATTTCTCAATTCTAACCATTTAATTCTGCAAAGATCATGTCAAAAGTTGTTACCCTACTTATTGGTGTACAAGTACTCTTACTCTAAAGATCACATGAGGAGTAAGAAAACAAATTATTTGGCTTGCTATGTTAGACCAATTAAGCTTGCCTTACGCATGGTCTCCATGATCGAGCTCTAATAATATGATTTACAGCTGTAGGATCTCCATCTATATATTGTTAACAAAAAACGTATTCTTTTTTAATTCTGGTCTTTCATTTAAAATTCTACTTCGGCCATGTGGTCCCTTTCAGCAATGAGCTGTTTTCTCCTACTTTGTCTTTTTCCTCACAAACTTTCATGTGAGTTGTATGATTCTTTAATAAACAAACTATATATTCAGATTCAGATTACGTTTTGGCAAGGCCACATGCACCATACAACTTCGTGTTAATCTTGAAGTTGTGTAAGCCAGAATGGACAAGGAAAGAAACGTCTTCAGAGCTCATTGTTTGGTCTTAACCTTTCCAGCACAAGGCCACATTAATCCCATGATGCAATTCTCCAAGCGTTTGGAGCACAAAGGAGTAAAAGTTACACTCGTTATTACCAAATCCATCTCCAACACCATGTATAAAGAAGCCGCCACCTCCATTGCGCTCGAGACAATCTCCGACGGCTATGACGAAGGCGGGATAGCACAAGCAGAGAGCATCCACGCCTATTTGGACGACTTCCGGCGAGTCGGGTCACAAACTCTGGCTGAGCTCATTGAGAAAGTTTCTAGCTCAGGCTGTCCTGTTGATTGTGTTGTTTATGATCCCTTCTTGCCTTGGGCGCTAGACGTAGCCAAAAAGTTTGGCTTACTCGGAGCTGTGCTTTTCACTCAATCTTGTGCTGTTGATAATATATACTACCATGTTCACAAAGGAGTACTCAAACTCCCTCTTTCAGACACTGAAATTTGCTTCCTGGATCGCCAACTCTCGGACCTCAAGATATGCCATCCTCCATTTATGATTTCGGATCCTACCCGGCTTTCTTTGACACACTTGTGGGTCAATTCTCCAACATTGATAAGGCTGATTGTGTCCTTGTCAACACTTTTTATGAGCTGGAGAAAGAAGTAAGGGCTTGTGACTACTAATTTTCTTCATTGTTATTAATTTCTTTTTCTAGATGGGAGAGAAGTATCATTTATTCCAAAAGTTTAAGATAGGAAGATGTAAATTTAATCATTTAATTATTACTTTAACATGATATTATTTGATTTTGGTTCCGTGTGAGTTTATGCTTGTATTATATAGTTGATTGTTGATAAATTATTTCGTAGGTGGTGGATTGGATGAAAAAGATATGGCCATTAAGGACAATAGGACCAACCATACCGTCTATGTTCTTAGACAAGCGACTTGAAGATGACAAAGACTATGATTTGAGCATCTTCAAACCGGACACCGATGCTTGCATGAAATGGTTAAATGGTCGTTCAAAGGGGTCGGTTGTTTATGTTTCTTTTGGGAGTTTTATCGATTTTGAAGTTGAACAAATAGAAGAAATAGCTTGGGGATTGAGAATGAGCAATAGATGCTTCTTGTGGGTTGTAAGGGAATCAGAAGAGGAAAAACTCCCTAAAAACTTTGTAGAGGAGACGTATGAGAAGGGATTGGTGGTTCGTTGGTGTCCTCAAGTGAAGGTGTTGGCTCACGAGGCAGTGGGGTGCTTTGTGACGCATTGTGGGTGGAACTCTACTTTAGAAGCCCTTAGCTTTGGTGTGCCGATGGTTGCAGTGCCATATTGTTCAGACCAGACCACGAATGCAAAGTATGTTATGGATGTATGGAAGATGGGATTGAAAGCTCCGGCTGATGAGAAAGAAATTGTCAGGCGAGAAGCAGCAGAACATTGCATCAAAGAAATAATGGAGGGAGAGAGAGGAAAAGAGATAAAGAAAAATGCCTTGAATTGGAGGAAGTTGGCCAAAGAGGCTGTTGAGGAGGGTGGAAGCTCTGATAAAAACATTGAAGAATTTGTAACTAAATTGGTTAACTCTTTGTGATCCATTTCCTAAGTGGTTATGTGATAAATTCGGCTTGTGATGAGCCATTTGTTAAGCTCATAGAGGACATGAGCCTCTCCGAGAAGACCCAAGACTCTGTACGTGACTCCCAAGCATGAAGTCGTGCATCACAAGCACAAGACTTTCCATACGTGTACCACAATAGTTTCCTTCCAGACTCATACCAGCAACTGTCCAAGATTTCTCAAGAATCAGATTGTGATCTTCTCTTGCGTGACTCACACACAATTGATACTCCTCCACCTGTACCTTATATTTTTCCTTAATGTATATTTTCTGTACATCTTAAGTTGTATTTGGTAGTATAGGTCGGATTATGTTTCCTTAAGCATTGTATCTTACCTTTTCAAGGTACTCCATGTACATCAATATAAATAGACATACGCAGCTCTGTTCACCAAAACAATTCTATTACTTAATTTTCATCCTCAACTCTTGAGCTAACTTTTGGGTTGAATTAGGCTCAAGACCCAATTCTAACTTGGTATCAGAACCAGACCCAATTGGCTGAAGCCCATCGTCTCCCATTTATTGCACGTGTTGGCTTGGATGTCCTCCCGTCACACGTGAGGGGGAGTGTTGGAAGTCCCACATTGCTTGGGTACTAAAGAGATGGGCCATTTATAAGGGCGAGAGAAAACCTCAACTCTTGAACTAGCTTTTTGGTTGACTTAGGCTCAAGACCCAATTCTAACACTATTATGTAATGACTCTTTCAGCTCCATCTGCTTGTGTTAAAGAAACTTCCTTGTTTTAAACCTTTACCCAAGCCAAACCATTAATTAAATACTTGATCTCGGCTTGGTTTTATTTTTTATTTTTCAATAAAAAAATTAATTAATTAGGAAGTGGAGTTGGTCTCCTATTGAAGCTTTGAAGGTGTTTTTTTTTTTTTTTTTTTTTTTTTTTTTTTTAGTTTATGGGTAAATATATTATAAGTTTCTAATTCAATCCATCAAAATTAAAAAATTCTTAAATTTTTTTTTTCGAATTTTTACTCCTTGTGTTAATCAAAATCCAAATAAAATTCCTACCGTTAGATTTTTTTTTTTTATCAAAATGGTTAACAGCTGTTAGTCTAATTGAAACAATGTATTTTATAATATGTTATATCAGTCGAAATTTTTGATCCTACGTGTTCACTGTGAACACGTAGGAACAAAACTCACCATTTTAGTTTGTGCCAAAACGGTGAGTTTTGAGAGTTCTCTTTCCAACATAGTGCTCCTTCACCAAATTACCAATTGCTGTTAATCTTAATTTTCAAAAATGAGTAATTTGAAAATTAAGAATTTTCTTTAGTATTATTTTGCGAAAAATAAAGACATGGTTTACAACCCGGTCTAACCACATGCTTTTAAGAATTGCATTTCTAAAGTACGTAATAAAAAAGCATGTAAAAAGTATATGTTATTAAAAGAATTATTTTTTCTCACATGTTATGAAATACAAATCACTTCATTAGATTAATTTATAGCTAATTTCCGTCCATTTCTTTATAAGCCATTACCTTTCTTCTTAGCGAAAAAGTCAATGGAAGTTATGTGGCAACACAACAACATGGAAATGTTGAGGTTTTAAATCTGAGGGGATTTAAAAATAAAATCTTATTTCTTCCTCTCTCCCTCTCCTCCTCTCCACCATGTCTGTTTCATCCCCGCACTCTGTGGCCTCAAGAATTCTGAAGATAGGCATAGAAGGCAACAGCCATGGCCATGCCTAGTGAGAAAAGCAGAACTAGAGCTTGCTTTTCCATTCCCCCCTTCACTGAGGAAAAAACAAATGTAGCATTAATTGAATCCATTTCATGGCACCCTCTCTCTACTAATTTTTCTGCAATTTCCCTGCCCTCTCTCTTCTTCTGTGGGCAGGGGAATTGCGATCGTAATCCTTCCATTTCTTGCTAATGGCCATGCCCCATCTAAATAACCTCGAAACCAATGACCTGATTTCCCCTTCTGACTCTGCCAGCTGGGGGTGTGTGGGAAGAGCGCAGCGCCCTTCACGGGCATGCGTGCCAACTGTTTGACAAAAGGGGCTTCCATTGACAGCAATTTAATTTGTGCATCAGCCCTTGATGATTCTGACAATTGTGTCAGTTGAATTAGTCCCAAACAAGACACACAATGAGCTATATGTGCTTGCATTTAGATTGGTCCCAATCATGAAATTAACCTCTTTGTAATTTCCACTACTAAGGTTAATTTAGAGACAACCAAAGGCAAAAGAGAAGGTATGCTCTTTGTAAATTTCCTTTTTTACTTCTTTCAATTCTTAGGTTGTTCTGTTTTTCTTTCAGGTCCTTGAACTATTTTATAGCTGTCCAACAATATTGAATGACTGCAATAGCTTGATCACCAAAGGCCGATGCAAATGCAACCTATGATCGATTATTCAATTTTAACATGGTGGGTTAATTAAGGTTGTTAATTTCTTTAGATCCTAAAGTTTGTTTGTTGTTTCCTTTTAATTGGTTTGTTCTCTTTGATCTGGTTTTTCCATTTGGTCATATGAAACGAAAAACAAGGTAAAAGATTTTCATGCATGCACGCGGTTCGCTAGCTGCGAGGCTTAAAGCATATGATATATATATTTGCTTGAAACAGTGAAATACAGATTAATAGAATTCCTACAAGAAAACAGTCATCCAAATGAAGAAAACTTCAACTTCATTTATAAGACATTACAAGGCATGATCATTTGATCATTCGATCTAAAAGATCAACAATTCATGGTGTGCGTGGCACTACAACTCATGATCAGTCAGTCTAGCTACTACTGTGCTTCAGTTAATCCCACCCAAACTTGCGACAAATATTGATCAAAGTCATGCAAGGATTCTTCTGGAAGAAAACCCAGGAGGTGGAGGCAGATTTTTTCGAAACGTTGGTTTCCTTGAAATCGATTCAAACCCAGGTGGAGGCAGAGTTTTGGGCAATGACGATCTCTTTGAAATTGGTCCAAACCCAGGAGGAGGAGGCAGCTTCTTTGATACAGAAAAACCAAGAGCAGTTGTTGTACATGGCAGTGGAGCTTCAGTTTCAAGGAGAAAAGGATGATGCAGTAGCATCTGAGCTGTCCATCTCTCTGTTGGGTCCCATGCAAAACACCTCCGCAAGAAATCTTTCCCAATCTTTGACATGGTTTCAGGTATGTTGGGCGACTCCGTAGCAATTTGAATCACCAAATCATCCATGCCGCCTGTGCAGTCCCATGCCGGCCTTCCGCTAATCATCTCAACCACCACGCAACCCAAAGACCATATATCCAAACCACCTTTGATTTCACCAACTAGAAAAGATTCTGGAGACATATAAAGTGGTGTTCCTCGAAAGTCATACCTTTTTATCATGAGCTCATTCAAATCTCCAGGAATCTTGGATAGCCCAAAGTCTGTGATCTTAACACTTTTGCTTGTATCGTTTGGAGAAGAGAAAACAAGAATGTTCTCTGGCTTAAGATCGCAATGAACGTAACCCTTTTCATGAATGTAACGGAGGCCTCTAAGAATCATTCTAGTGTATTTTTTGACGTCATGCACGTTCATCCAACTTTCCTCCACTTTTTTGTATTAAATCATGAAAGGTGCCTCGGGATGCGTACTCCATAAGTAAATTATAGAACCACAAGCCACCTTCATAGCTGATATCAAACCCCAACCCACGAACAACTTCAGGACAGTCAACAAATTCTTGGAGGATATCTGCCTCCTTCATGAGCGAAGAAGATTTCTCAATAACTGCCGACTTCACTGCCATAAACCCAGATGAAGAATTACCAGTACTGTTTGTTGTGGCCATTGCTAAGTGAACTGTACCATACGATCCTCTCCCAAGAACTTTCATCCTGAACCACTTCATGGGTGCGGAAGAGAAGCATGGATAATGGTGTTGAATCACATCCATCGATCTTCACATGAAAATGGAAACCAAAGAAGAAAATTGGAGAATGATGGGTAGTCGGTGTTTGTGAGTAGAAATTTGATGTGAGCAAGGATTCCTAGTGTTGAGACTATTTTACATCTCCGTTAAGGGCCTGTTTGGGAGTGCGATTTTAATAAGTGCGATTTTAAAAATAGCGTTTTTAAAAATAGCGTTTTTAAAATCACTACTTTTTAAAATCGCACAGGCGTTTGGTAAAACATGCTTAAAAGTACTTTTTTTATCAATTAAGTGTTTGGATAACATTAGCATATAATTGCGGTTTCGTGACCAAATTACCAATAAGGACATTTCTTTATAACAGTAAAATAACTAACATTATCTAAAAGCCTCAATTTTTAACACATCAAAAAAAAGTATGACTTATAATTTGACATTAACAAATAATATAACTGTTACAAACAGACATATAATAAAAAATAGAAGAACAATTCATCAAATTAAACTAATAATGTTTTTTTTTAAAAAAAAACTAATAATGTTTATCAAATTTAACTGTTACATAATTCACTAATAATTTAAATTAGTACTTGATAAATCACCGAAAAAAACTTAAAGGACATTAAAAACTAGTCTAAAACATAAATAATAAAGCACTGTTTACAGCCCACAAACGGATCGGGCTATATTGTCACGAACCACTTTCATCTCCTCGTCATGTATATTGTCGATGTTTTCCTGACTGTTATTCCTTGCATCATCATCATTATCGAAGTTATCTTCATCCCATTTAAACCCTTTATCCTTTTTGTCATGTATTCTAATAAAATTATGAAGAACCGCGGTAGCAACTACAATGAGCATTTGGTCATTAAAATCATAAGATGGCATTTGCCTTAAAATATGCCACCTATTCTTCCACACGCCAAAAGTTCGCTCAATAACACTTCTAAGTGATGAGTGAACATAGTTAAACCTTTCTTCTATCCCATTTCCTCGACCAGCTCGTCGAAAATCGGGAAGGTGATATCTCTCCCCTTTGTAAGGTGTCAAGTACCCTTTCATTAAGGGGTATCCGGCATCAACTAAATAATATTTTCCTACACATAATAATAATAACCATCTATAAGATATACATAAACAATATACATTCATAATCAATAAGATTAAAAAAAAAAAATACTATACCTGGTGGTGGTTTCGGAAAGTTTGCAGATGGTTTACGAATAGCATCTAAAAAAATACGTGTATCATGTGCCGCACCTTCCCATCCTACCATAATAAATGTGAAAAGTAAATCGAAATTGCATGCTGCCATCACATTTTGAGTTGGTGTTCCTTTTCTTCCAATATATGGAATTTTCTTATCCTCACTAACAACAACTGGGATATGTGTTCCATCAATGGCACCGATACAGTCCTAAAATACACATGTTAAATTTTATTATATTTTTAACAAAAGGTAAGCACAAATTGAGCAATATTGATAAACAAATAAAATAAGTACCTTAAAATGTGGCCAATACAATGGATTGTTCCGAATTTTTTTGGGAACTTCACCGAATGTGGGATCAGAAGGTTTGATGAGATCCATTGCCATTATGTTAAGTGCTTTCAGAACTTTATGAAAATGTCTATGTATAGTCTCACCAGAATGTTGAAACCTTTCTTGAACCATTCTATTACATGATCCTTGTGCAAGAATAAACAAACATATACCTACTGACTCTTCTAGTCTAATATGCCTCGTGTGCTGAAGTCCATATGTATGTTGTAGAACATCACATAATTGAAAGAAAATACGTGGATTCATTCTAAACATATCATGACATATAATCTCATTTCCATTCATCATATGTATCAACCACCTATATCCAGTTTCTTTAGAATTTCTACAAGGTTGTTTATCAATGTATTTAATGGCATACGTTACTACTGCACGACATCCAGCAAAAACAAGATGGTAAAATTCATCATCACTATCATCATCATCATTCCCGTCATTACCATGAAAATGATCATCATTATCATAATCCATATAATCATCATAGTCCATGTGAATGATACCTAAAAAATTTTAACAATTAATGAGATAAAACATATAAAAGTATAGAAATTGTTCAACAATCACAATTATCAAAATTGCATTATTCAAATATAAAATAACATAATTCATATCAAATGGAGAAACTAAAATCAAATTGTCCAAATGTAATAATAATAATAAAATTAAAAAAAAAACACATAGTTCAAACATCGCAACACCGAAAAGAACAAGTGTCTTATTGCAAATTTAGTTAATCAAGTAAAGAAATGACGGTTCTCTATTGATTTTGCTTCATCTTTTAGAAACATAAGCTGCAAATGTGGTTTTTCCAACACAGCGAACACCTCTCTCTTTTCTTTATTCTGAAAAATACGAGCTGCCATACGATGGAAATCAGAACCCTCCTCAACACCATCCAAGGTGCACACGCGCTTCAAGACGTCACGAATACTGCTACTTGAATTTGCTTGAGTTGTGGCCTTTAACTCTACAGCATTACTTATTTTGCTGAGCTCATTTAGCAGCTTCGACGCAATTCCCGCTTTCTTTCTTTTACTTTGCATGACGGTACCTACTCGTTTCTTTCTCATTTCTTGGGGAGGTTGTGTAGGATTAGGTGGCTGTGTAGGATTAGTTGTCTGTGTAGGATTAGGTGTCTGTGTAAGACTAAATTTCTCTATATCATCATCATTATATTGTAGATCCGAATCACCAGATGAGTCACCTAACACCTCCACAGGTGTCTCAAAATTAGTAGGTAAACCACCTGAAGAGGGAGTCCATGCACTTTCTCCAGTAGCCGCAGTGTCTCTGAACATAATGTCTAATAAATGAAGGTTATCTAAACCTTTTTCCCGAAATTTTGAAGCCTCAGGAACCTCCTACATAATTAAAATGCTTATATTAATAACTAAGAGTACAAATTATTACTAAAAAAACTCATATTAATTGATGAAGAGAGACACACCTTTAACTTCCTTTCCCACCATTCATTTGTTGCAACTATTGTTCCTTTAGTTGCATCCCATCCTAATCCAGTCTCACTTCCTTTCAATTTGTTCCAAGCAATCCAATCTTTTTTCAATGTGTCCCACTTATTCTTGAACTTACGATATTCCCATGACTTACCGGTCTTATTTCTAAATGCCACCTCAATATTCTTCCAGCCATGTTTTGTAAAGTGGGTATTTGGTCGATTCCCTTGAAACACCTCATCCACACAAAGTTCACAAAAGATTGTTGTAAATTGTGATGTCCAAAGAGCTCTAGCATCTGAGCTACTTTGTTTTGCTTCAACAATATTAGGCTTGGATATTGTATTTTGCTTATCCATCTACAAAATTATAATTTTAGGAACTTGGTAAGATACTAATATTTTAACCATCTCATATTTCAATGAAAAAAAAAATTACTAGTATAAAATTCTGACATTCAGAAATATATAGACCATCAAAACTCTTTTACTTTCTAAAAAAAAAAATTTCAAAATTACTGTACGGACAGTGCAGTGCACAACACATATAGATATATACTATGTACAGTGTAAAACTACAATGATAGATGTAAATGAGAAAAGTTGTCATCTTGCACATTAAAGTTGTCACTGTGCACTGTCCAGAAAAAAAAAAAAAAAAAAAACATAGATCAAACATCAAACGGTTGCACAGAAAAAAACAAAACTACAACAAAGCAAATAGTTCAAACATCACGGTGGAGAGATTTAAAAAGCAAAAGTTCTATAAGATGAGGTCTTTACCGGTAGTTGGGCAAGAGGACGGAAAGAGGATGCAGGAGGCGGAGAGAGGAAGAAGAAAAAGAAAAAGAAAAGAAGGGTTTTATTTTAGGTGGGTATTCTTGTAATTTTTTTCATTCCCATTTAAAAATTGGTAAATATTGTACTGAATTTTTGTTTAAGCGAAATCGTGGTTTTTGTTTAAATTCGCACTTTTTCAAATAAGCACCCTCTAGCCAGCTTATTGAAATCGCTGATTTTTCCATGATTTTAAAATTTGCGATTTTAAAATCGCAATCCCAAACACTCCAAAATTGCGATTTGATTTAAAAACGCAGATTATTTTTTTAAAAACGCACTCCCAAACGGACCCTAAGTCGGTCTAATGAAGGCGGTTTATAAACATAAACCGACTTTCAGAGCTTTCCTTTCCTTTTCTTACATGCTAGGCGCCAGCTGTTCGATCTTTTTTCTTTTTTCTTTTTTTCTTTTTTTTTTTTTCTAAAAAAAAAAAATTTTGGTTTTCAATTTATTTATTTATTGTCCAGTATGGTAGCTCTATGAAGGAAAATACTAGAGGTTCTCCCTATAATGTTCTCCTAGCGTTCTCCCAGTCTTACGTAGAATATGATTTAAGAAAACATAAAATTGTAGTGGCCTCCACCACCGGTTATTTTAGGCATTAGTATCAAATTTGAGGTATTAGCACACCAAATTTGTGGCATTAGCACCAAAATTGAGGCATTAGCACTAAATTTAGGATGATCAAATTCATTTTGGGTGATACCATTCCTAAAGGGTTAACCTTCCTTCCTTAGGTTTTAGTTTTGAATCAAAAAACAAGTTTTAAAATATTAGAACCTAAATATTAATTCATAAAAATTAATATGTTGGCAAAAAAAACAGTACTACAATTTTTTTTAAAAAAATTATGTTCTACGTAAGACTGGGAAAACGCTAAGAGAACACTATGGAAAGAACCCCTGGCAAACCCCTGTATGAAAGGGAGCTTTTTGCCATAAGATGGTAATTTGATAGGGTCATGTGTCACAGTTGATTGTTCATGAGGAGAAAGTACCAAAGCGTTGTAGTTCATAGGGCAAAAGGTAATTACCCCAAAAATGTTTCCCCTTATTAGATAGACAGACTTTGATGATCACTTAGACACCTACTAATTATCCCAAAGCATGCATCCACATGCATATCCATGTTTGAAAAACACCCGCTTTCAAAACCTACGTTTGACTTTGGTTATATTTGGTACCCATAATGACTATTTTATTGTAAAAAAAAAAAAAAAATAGTGTTAGAACTACCATCTTTAGCTTGATAATTCATACCGTCTTACCAAAAAAAGCTTTGCATCAAACCCAAGCTTGGTTTTAATCTAAAGGAGTTTAGGTTTAAGGGTGTGTTTGGCGTTACAATTTCATTGACAATAAATAGGATTTTAAATCAAATCTCATAAATTAAATTGTTTGGGATTGGGTTTTTAAAAAAATTGAGATTTTCAAATGCATATTCCCAGGTAATTTTTAAGGAGGTGTTTTTTTGTTAATGCGCGATTTTTAAAGCTAAATTGCAATTTTAAAGGTTAAACTGTGATTTTGTCAAACATTAAACTGTGTTTTTAAAAATCACATTTTTAAATTGCACATTAAAATCACAAATGAAAACCAACCCTAAAGCTTCTGTCCATCAAGAGCTGCTTGTATGGGATTCTGGCATAAACCCGCCAATAAACCGGGCCAAGAATTCTGAAAATAGGAATAGTAGGCTTCGGGCCCTTCGCAAAATTCGTGTCAAATACCATGATTAGACAAGGCCATAATCAACGGGCGGTTTCTCGGACAGATTGCTTTAATCTCTGTGCCCAACTGGGTATCTCATTCTTCAGGTAAACACAAACGCGTCATTACACGAAGACAGAGATGAACGTAAAAATGGAGCCTTTGGGCTCTTCAACGATCGATGCAGTGCACCAATAGCATCGGCCATGGCCATGCCAAGTGAGAAAAGCAGAACTAGAGCTTGCTTTCCCGTTCCCCCCTTCACTGAGGAAAAACACAAATGTAACATTGAATCAATTTCATGGCGCCCCTCTCTCCTCCTCTGTGCGCAGGGGAATTGCGATCGTAATCCTTCCATTTCATGCTAATTAACCTCGTAACCAATGACCTCATTTCCCGTTCTGACTCAGCCAGCCGGGGGTTGTTTGTGTGTGGGAAGAGGGCAGTGCCCTTCACGGGCATGCCAACTGTTTGACAAAAGGGGCTTTCAATGACAACAATATAATTTGTGCATCATCCCTTGATGATTCTGAGAATTGTGTCAGTTGAATTAGTCCCAAACAAGACATAGAATGTACTATATATGCTTGCATTTTGATTGGCCCCCATCATGAAATTAACCTCTTTGTAATTTCCTGTGCTAAGGTTAATTTAGAGACGACCAAAGGCAAAAGAGGAGATATACTCTCCGTAAATTTCCTTTGTACTTCTTTTAATTCTTACATTGTTTTGTTTTTCTTTCAGATCCTTAAACTATTTTATAGCTGTCCCTGTCCAATTACAATATTGAAGGAGTGCAATAGCTTGATCAGCAAAGGCCGATGCAAACATGATCGATTATTCAATTTTAACAAGGTGGGTTAGTTAAGGTTGTTAATTTCTTTAGATCCTAAAGTTTGTTTGTTGTTTCCTTTTAATTGCCTTGTTCTCTTTGATCTGGTTTTTCAATTTGGTCATATGAAACCAAAGACCAGGCAAAGATTTTTATGCATGCACGCGGTTCGCTAGCTGCGAGGCTTAAAGCATATGAAATATATTTTTTTTTGAAGCAGAGAAATACAAATTAAATGGATTCCTACAAGAAAACAGTCATCCGAATAAAGAAAACTTCAACTTCATTTATAAGATATTACAAGGCATGATCATTTGATCATTCTATCTGAAAGATCAACAATTCAAGGTGTGCGTGGCACTACAACTCATGAACAGTCAGTCTAGCTACTACTGTGCTTCAATTAATCCCACCCAAGCTTGCGACAAATATTGATCAAAGTCATGCAAGGATTCTTCTGGAAGAAAACCCAGGAGGAGGAGGCAGATTTTTTCGAAACGTCGGTTTCCTCGAAATCGATTCAAACCCAGGTGGAGGAGGAGGCAGAGTTTTGGGCAATGACGATCTCTTTGAAATTGGTCCAAACCCAGGAGGAGGAGGAGGCAGCTTCTTTGATACAGAAAAACCAAGGGCAGTTGTTGTAGATGGTGGTGGAGCTTCAGTCTCAAGGAGAAAAGGATGACGCAGTAGCATCTCAGCCGTCCATCTCTCTGTTGGGTCCCATGCAAAACATCTCCGCAAGAAATCTTTCCCAATCTTTGACATGGTTTCAGGTATGTTGGGCGACTCCGTAGCAATTTGAATCACCAAATCATCCATGCCGCCTGTGCGGTCCCATGCCGGCCTTCCGCTAATCATCTCAACCACCACGCAACCCAGAGACCATATATCCAAACCACCTTTGATTTCACCAACTAGAAAAGATTCTGGAGACATATAAAGTGGTGTTCCTCGAAAGTCATACCTTTTTATCATGAGCTCATTCAAATCTCCAGGAATCTTGGATAGCCCGAAGTCTGTGATCTTGACACTTCTGCTTGTATCGTTTGGAGAAGAGAAAACAAGAATGTTCTCTGGCTTAAGATCGCAATGAACGTAACCCTTTTCATGAATGCAACGGAGGCCTCTAAGAATCATTCTAGTATATTTTTTGACGTCACGTTCATCCAACTTTCCTCCACTTTTTTGTATTAAATCATGAAGAGTGCCTCCTGATGCGTACTCCAGAAGTAAATTATAGAACCACAAGCCACCTTCGTAGCTGATATCAAACCCCAACCCACGAACAACTTCAGGACAGTCAACAAATTCTTGGAGGATCTCCGCCTCCTTCATGAGCGAAAAGGATTTGTCAATAACGGCCGACTTCACTGCCATAAACCCAGATGAAGAAGAACCAGTACTGTTTGTTGTGGCCATTGCTAAGTGAACTGTACCATACGATCCTCTTCCAAGAACTTTCATCTTGAACCACTTCATGGGTGCGGAAGAGAAGTATGGATAATGGTGTTGAACCACATCCATCGATCTTCACAAGAAAAGGGAAACCAAAGAAGAAAATTGGAGAATGATGGGTCGTCGGTGTTTGTGAGTAGAAATTTGATGTGAGCAAGGATTCCTAGTGTTGAGACTGTTTTACTTCTCCGTTAAGTAGGTCTAATGAAGGCGGTTTATAAACATAAACCGACTTTCAGAGTTTTCCTTTTCTTTTCTTACATGCTAGGCGCCAGCTGTTCGACTTTCAGAGCTCGATTTGAATCCGACGGTGGGGGTTTGCTGTTCTTTTCTTACATGCTAGGCGCTAGCTGTTTCATAAAAAAAATTAAATAAATAAAATAAAATAAAATTTCCAATATGGTAGCTGTTTCAAAATTTATTTTTTTGAATTTCACTTTATTCCCAACTGTTTATGTTAATATAAATCACATATGGTTGTTAGGGCCGACAATTTGTTATATAATCAATAAACTCGACTTAAATCAAACATGAACTTAACCGGTTAGGATTTAGTAAAATTAAATATGGATCAAATCAGTTGTTGAGAAGTTTAAAAAATAGGTCAATTTGGTATCAATCCGCATGACCCTACAAACAAACTCAACGAAAAAGACAATGCTAAAAAAAAGGGTTAAATTTATTTGACCTTTGCAGTTTTAAGGGTTTTTTAATTCGAAGCCCAATGTCAAAAAATTGGCAATATACCCTTTTAATGTTTCAAAAAATTTTAATTCAAACCTTCCGTTTTATTTCTATCAAATTGGATGGAAATTTTCATCCAATTAGACAAAAATTAGTAGTGGAGTATCTGAATTGAAATTTTTTGAAACATTATGAGGGTAAATTGTCAATTTTTAATGCCATGTGTCTCTTTACATATGAAAAAATGTATATTTTCTTTTAATTGTTAGAATTTATTAAAAAAGCATGTGAGAACACTGAGAATCTCACGTACGAAAGAACTTATGTTATTTTATAAATTGAGTCAAGAAAATTTCTTCAATCCACTTTAAAAAAAAAAAAAATCTCAATTCCTAATATTGAGCGTAAAATGATATATTAACCCAAGAAAACACCTTTTTACGGGAATTGAAAAAAATAAATAAATCAGCCATTGATTTGAAAAGACCTAGAACCGTGGACCAAAAAAAAATCTCTTCGGCCGGATAGGTTAAAAAAAATAAAAAAGAAAACAAAGAGTTGGTTAAAAACAAGGGTTAAATGCATTTAAGGTATCTGTGCTTTGAGTCAAAATCAAACAAGTATCTTAATTTTTAAAAATATCACAAATGGTACTTGTGGTTAGCAAAGAAACTCATTTGGTACTTCCGTTAGGATTCCGTTAGTTTTTTTTAACGGAGTGCCATGTCATCTTACACGTGGCATGGTACCTGTGGTTTCAAGGTGTCACATGACTTGATACTTGAGTTTTTGGGTGTCATGTCAAATTTTTTTAAAAAAAATCAAAACCAAAAAACCAAAAAAAAAAAAAAAATATTATTGAGTACCCCGTTTGCCTGGGGTGGTTCGGCCACCTGGCTGGTCTAACCCTCACCTTCTCCGACGAGCCCCTGCCCTCTCTCTCTTCTCATCGTCCCTCCCAATCGCTCAACCCATCTCTGTTTCCCTCTCTATATCACACTGTGCACGTGTTTCTTCCAGTAACTCCCAAATACTGTTGGACAGATTTAAACAAATGTGGAATTTTTTCTACCTATAAAGAATGAAACAAACTTCTTGGTAGAAAAAAAAATTGAATACTTGTTTTATTCTGCATACTCCATCAGCGTCAACTACGGCACCGTCGCCAACAACCTCCCACCACCTTCCAAAGTCGCCACCTTTCTCAAAACTCAGACCACCATCGACCGCATTAAGATATTCGACGCCAACCCCAACATCCTCCGCGCTTTCTCCAACACCGGCATCTCCATGACCGTCACCGTTGGAAACGGTGACATTCCCTCCCTGGCCAAACTCCCCGCCGCCCAATCCTGGGTCGCCAATAACATTCTACCATTTCACCCCCAGACCAAGATCAACCGCATCGTCGTCGGTAACGAAATCCTCGCCACCTCGGACAAGAGTCTAATCACGCACCTTTTGCCAGCCATGAAGGCGTTGAAGTCAACCTTGGACTAAGCAAATGTTACCGATGTTCAGGTCTCCACGCCGCACTCCTTGGGTATATTGTCTAGCTCTAAGTCGCCGAGTTCGGGCGGTTCCGACGCGGGTACGACAAGGTCGTGTTTAGTGTGATAGAGAGAGGGAAACAGAGATGGATTGAGCGATTGGGAGGGGCAATGAGAATAGAGATAGGGAAACAGAGATGGGTTGAGTGATTGAGAGGGACAATGAGAAGAGAGAGAGGGCAGGGGCTCGCCGGAGAAGGTGAGGGTTTGGCCGGTGGGGTGGCCGAACCACCCTAGCCAAACGGGGTATTCAATATTTTTTCTTTTCTTTTTTTTTGGTTTGATTTTTAAAAAATATATATATATAACGTGGCACCCAAAAAATCAAGTACCATGCCACGTGGCACCTTGAAACCACATATACCACACCATGTGTAAGGTGATGTGGCCACCCATTAAAAAAAACTAACAGAATCCTGACAAAAGTACAAAGTGAATTTATTTGCTAACCACATGTACCATTTATGATATTTGTACTTGTTTGATTTTGGCTCAAAGCATAGGTACCTTAAATGCATTTAACCCTAAAAACAATTAATTTTTTTTTAAAAAAAAAAAGAAAAAGAAAAAGAAAAAAGAAAAAAGAAGCCAACAACAGCTGTGAATCAAAAGAGAAAGCCCTCTCTTATTGGATTTCTATTTTAGAATACCTTCGTGAATCGTGAGGATGTGGTGGATGTGGTGTAAAATTATATTTTACAGCATCCAATTAAAAAAGTGGTACATAATCTAAAAATATTAAATACATTAAACTTGAAAACACCAGATCTTATGAAAAAAAAAATTAGGGTTTGACCCTAGGGGTGGCCGAACCATCCCTTTGGCCCAAGGGGGTGGTTCGGCCACCCCCACGCAAAATGGGATGGTTTCGTCACTCCTGTTGTTCCTTTTTTAAAAAAAAATTTTATTTTTAGATTTAAAATTTAAAAAAATAATATTTTAATAAGGTAAAACAGTGCGTTTTGACCCAGACTAACGGTTGTTAAAAAATTTTGACGGCATGTATTTTATTGTCATTTTGATTGACATAGAGAGTAAAAAGTCGAAAAAAAAAGCTTAGAGAGTTTTAGTTTTGGCGTGCTTACTCATGGTGTTTTAATATAATTTTCATTTTAAGAAACACATCACTTTATTAAGCTGATTTGAGNCTTAAAATAACTTATTAAAAATTAGTTGTTTTGGTCTTTTTGGGAGCCTAAATATATATATGGCTAAAATAGCTTATTGAATTTTTTTTTATATTGATCCACTACATCTTTTTTATATTATAAAATCAAAATCAAAAGAGTAAAAAGTATAAAATTAAAAATAATTTAAAAATTAAAAATAATTATCGGTCATATCGGTTAACCGATAATAAATTTTTGATCGACCGATAAGCTTATCGGTATAAATTTTTTAACCGATTACTGATCGATAACTATCGGTTACAGTTATATCGGTTCGGTTAATATCGCTAATCGGTCGGTTAATCGGTAACCGGTTAATTTGCTCACCCCTAATTTTAATTGTCATTAAATAGTATTTTAAAAGACCTACTATTGAGTATTGGGTAATATTCTCACGACACCAGAAAAATATGAGTTTGGATAAATATTCATAAAATCTAATTGGATCTAAGATAGGTTCAGTGTTACGTAAGGTTATTTGACTTGATTTAAATTATTTTTTTATTTTTATGAAAAATGATTGGTGTCAATAATTTGTCCATATTTTTTCTTATATTTTTCTCATAAATTTAATAAATTAACCATTAGATTTGTGAAATCTATCATTAACTTACGTAAAATCTATATAAATTTACAAATCTACTGGTTGATTTATAAGATAAGATGAGAAAAACAATTATTTCTCATTTTTTATTTCTCAACTTGATTTTGAAGTTATAGGTATAGCCGTTATCCAATTCTACTTGGTAGCATTACCGTTCAAACTTCAACCATTAAAAATATTAAAGAATATAATAATAATAATAATAATAATAAAATAGATAAATAATTCAACAAAATTTGATAATTATCATTTAAAACTTAAAAATTAAACTAGTGATAAGCAATATGTGACATTTTCTAAAATATTGTATTTCAACTAATTAAGTCAACATGTTCTTTTTTATATTTATTAGATTCTCATATTACTACCATACATGATACAACTATAGTGATGTGGCAATAAAAATTAGCCATTAATTTTTTTTTAGATTGTTATAAGCCCTCATGGATCCAATAATTAATTTTCACTTCTACATCATTATATTTATATGGCAGTAATATGAGAGTCTACTAATTATCATTTCTCTCTCTAAAATGACACCATATTTTTCAAATTATCTTTGTGAAAAATTATGGTTAATTGGTTCACAATATCCTCCTTGCATGTAGATATGCTTATAAAATCATTATTGTTGAGGTTTAATAATGCCGTTGCTCTACTTATTTAGACAACTCTTAAAACATGTCTTGTGGAGTGCGATTTCGAATGTCATAAAATGATTTGGCTTTCTTTACTAGACACCGATTAGTTTTTAGATGAGATGATCAAAGGCCCGATCTAACAAATAGTATAAGAACCAGGGTTATGGGTTCGAGTTGGGGGAGCGGAGGGATTGTTGAAGTTCAATAATGCCAGCTCTGCTCATTTGGACGACTCTTCAAACATGCCTTGTATGATGCGATTTCGAATAAAATAAAAGAATTTGATTTTCCTTACCAGACACAAATTAATTTTTAGATGAAATAGTAAAATGTCCGATCCATTAATTATTCTCCATAATCTCAAGAAATTTGAATTGCATATTTAATCAATTCAAATATAGTAATCAGTGGCTGGAGCCCACAGGCCTCTTGTAAGTGTACCACTTGGCCACAAAAAGATAGAGCCCCAAGTTCATCGCACTCAACACAGCCAGAAGCCAGAAAAAATAGTCAAGATTGCCATAATTCAAGTTTTCCGGTATCCATCCAGGTCGGCCATGCCTTATGCTGAAGCCCGTGACGACATTAACGAGCAGCGTGCTCAAATAGCTTCCCGGCGCGGCCGTTGTGAGCTACAGAGCCGAGCACAAGCTCCTCATGGCATCAGGCGCCTGCTCGTAAAAGAACTCCAGCTGCCCTATGAACGTGAAAACTTCGGCGCATCCGATGATGAAATACTGAGGGATTTGCCAAAATATTGACATGGGCATGTGGTTGAGGTCGTAGTAGTTTTGCTTCCTCACTTCCCGAAGTCTTACGAGCTCTAAAGTAGCGGCGGCTAACATAGCGAAGATTGAAATAACGAGGCCGATTGCTATGCGTTGGAGTTGGGTGAATCCGTTCTTGTGGCCGGTGAACTTTCTGGCGAACGGAACGATTACTAGGTCGTAAACCGGCACCCAGAAGATGACGCTGATGGTGTCGAAGAGGGAGAGGGAAGCGGAGGGGATTTCGAATGATGGGGTCATGTGGAGGTCCATTGTGTTGCCTTGGAGAACAAACAAGGTGCCCACTTGACTGTACACGGCGGAAAAGATTATGCCGGTGGCCCATACAGGGAGAAATCGGATAATGGATTTGAGCTCTTCGATCTGAGTCACAGTGCACAGTCTCCAAGGATTCACCGACCCTTTGACTCGATCCTATTGAGTCTCCACAGCGGCCTTGTCAAAGAAGCTGAACAAAAGAAAAAAGACAATATAATACATATAGTTGAAGTTTGGGGGTCAAAACTAAAAAGACAAATCATAGTGAAAGTTTACTATAATTGTTGTGTATGATGAAGCTTGCGGCTTCCTTTGGGCAGATTCCTCGTCCACAGTCTCATAAAGAAGTGACTTGTCTGTCGGCACTTGTGCTCGAAATTTCCTCAAGGAAGCAACGAGGACTTGACATATCACATATGCGTGTGAGGGGACTCCCTCCAGGCCTCTGGTTCCTATACAGGCGCGTGCCTGAGAAGAAACTCACGACAGCAATCGCCATTGCCACGGCTGCGATGCCGAAGCCCCAGCCCCAGCCCACATTTGTTTGTATCCAGACAAGCACAGAAGCGGCAATTAGAGCCCCGAGGCCCCCGATGTTGATCGACAAATAAAACCAGTTGAAGAAAGAGCTCTTCTTTTTCTTCTCGGCTTCATCAGCATCGTCAAACTGGTCTGCTCCAAAGGATGAGACACATGGCTTTATCCCACCGGTCCCGAGAGCTATTAGGTAGAGTCCGATGAAGAACACTGTAGTTTGCAATCCTGTGGGATGGCAAATGTTGTCATCACAGCGTGGCTTTAGTCCGTAAACAGAGGCTGATACTGTTAGCAATGTCATCCCCTTGCATTAATTAATTTGATTATCAGAAAAAAAAAAAATGTCAGAATATTAATTAATTGATAAATTCAAGTTATAAGATATAATAACTTACAAAGACGTAAATAATAGAGAAGCAAGCGATTGTCCAATATCTTCCCAAATAGGCATCGGCTAGAAAGGCTCCAAGCAGGGGTGTGACATAGCACGTCCCAGACCAATTGGTAACATTATTAACGGCTACAACATTGGTTTGGTGTTGTTGAAATTTGAGATAATTGACAAGATTTGTGTTGATTCCATAGTACGCTAATCTTTCACAACATTCGTTTCCTTTTCCAAAAGCCATGTGGGTCAGGATTGTACATTCATGATCATATGAAAACGATGGCTGCAAGAGAGAGTACCTAGAATTTAAGGGCAGGCTTTCCAGGTTCCTGTTTCTTTCTTGATGGCAGGCTTGTAATGGAAATCTGTGGTTCCATCTTTGGCGTAAATGTCTTCTTCTTCCATTGACGCCCAAAAACCAAGTCTTGAGCTCAAGAGAATCCCCTCCACTCCATTTTAATCAACTTCCAAGCTTTTTATCAGAGCATATCAATGCACGCTGTTCAAGCAATACCCTTTAATGCATCATTGATTTAACAACAGGTAGCCCTTGAAAGGAGTGTTCGTCCATTTCGGTTGGCGATGGTGGTGGCATGGCATCCATCTAAAATGTCATGAATTCAACCTTTTACGCGAGTCAATGTCAGATCTTTAGCTTTTTGTAGCTCTGGCACACCTTCTTAGGAAGAGGAGCCACCGCCATTCTAAGAGAACTGCAGCTGAGAATTGGGGAGTCGCTATTTTCGTCTAACCCGTGTCGACCCAGATATCCCAATATTTGACGGTTTGACCCATAGTTGGCCTAATCTTTGTTATTTTTAATTTTGGGAAAAATATTAAAAAAACCCCAAACTACTCCGTTTCCGTTTGTAATATAGGTCTTTAATATTCAAAAGGTAATAAAGTAGCCTCTCAAACTATCAAAACGTATCAAAAAAACTATTTATTTTTTTTTATATTCCTATAATACTCATATTCTTTTAAAAAATAAAATAATAAAATAATTTTAAAAAAATCAAACAACTTTTAAAAAATACAAAAAAACCAATGACGAATAAATGTATTTTTTTTTTGGAATAAATAAATAATTTAGGCCAATTACAGTAACTATTCATTCGTATTAAAGTAAAATCAAAGATACGGTTCTTGAGATATTAAAAAAAATAATAATTTAGTCCCTAGAGTTAAGTTCTGTTAGTTTTTTTTGTATTCGCTCATTGATTTTTACTTTAATACGACATGAAACGATTTGTAATTTAGAATTTTAGACCAACTACAGTGACTAATTATTTATTTATTCCAAAAAAAATTCTTTTTTTTTATTCGCCCATTGATTTTTTTTTTTTTGTATTTTTAAAAATTGTGTAGTTTTTTATTTTTTTACAATTATTTTATTTTTTAAAATAATAGGGGTATTATAAGAATATAAAAAAATAAGTGGCCATTTTTTTATACATTTTGGTAGTTTGAAAAGCTACTTTATTACTTTTTGAACATTGAATGACTATATTGCAAACGGTTGGTAGTTTGGGAGACTTTTTTTTATATTTTTTCTTTTAATTATTTTTTTTTTCTAAGCAATTGCAAACAGGTTATATAGGGCCCAATGTTGATCATAATAGAAAAGAAGATGGGGTAGTATTGAGAATACTTTCAAACACAAGGTTGGTAAAGGCTTGATGAGATGGTGCGCACAAAAATTTGCAATTCTTGAAAATGCTGAAGTTTCAATTGTATGTTAAAGATGATAGGAGCAAAGGACCGGTCCGAGAGAAGAGATGGCTAATTTATAGCCATAATTGTAACCAAAGAGTCACCTTCCAGCATCAATTTAGACCAGTCATTAGATAGGACAACGTTCACTCCTGCTAAAGCTGTCATAGCTTCTCTTTTATTAATAGGGTTAAATGCATTTAAGGTACTTGTGCTTTGAGCCAAAATCAAACAGGTACTTTGGTTTTTAAAAATATCACAAATGGTACTTGTGGTTAGCAAATAAACTCATTTGGTACTTCCGTTAGGATTCCGTTAGTTTTTTTTAACGGAGTACCATGTCATCTTACACGTGGTGTGGTACCTGTGGTTTCAAGGTGTCACGTGGCGTGATACTTGAGTTTTTGGGTGTCATGTCATTTTTTTTTTAAAAAAAATCAAAACAAAAAAACCAAAAAATAAATAAATTATTGAGTACCCCTTTTGCCTGGGGTGGTTCGGCCACCTGGCTGGTCTAACCCTCACCTTCTCCGACGAGCCCCTGCCCTCTCTCTCTTCTCATCGTCCCTCCCAATCGCTCAATCCATCTCTGTTTCCCTCTCTATATCACATTGTGCACATGTTTCTTCCAATAACTCCCAAATACTGCTGGACAAATTTAAACAAATGTGGAATTTTTTCTACCTATAAAGAATGAAACAAACTTCCTGGTAGAAAAATAATTGAATACTTGTTTTATTCTGCATACTCCATCGGTGTCAACTACGGCACCGTCGCCAACAACCTCCCACCACCTTTCTCAAAACCCAGACCACCATCGACAGCATTAAGATATTCGACGCCAACCCCGACATCCTCCGCGCTTTCTCCAACACCGGCATCTCCATGACCGTCACCATTGGAAACGGCGACGTTCCCTCCCTGGCCAAACTCCCCGCCGCCCAATCTTGGGTCGCCAATAACATTCTGCCATTTCACCCCCAGACCAAGATCAATCGCATCTCCGTCGGTAAAGAAATCCTCGCCACCTCGGACAAGAGTCTAATCGCGCACCTTTTGCCAACCATGAAGGCGTTGAAGTCGGCCTTGGACTAAGCAAATGTTACCGATGTTCAGGTCTCCACGCTGCACTCCTTGGGTATATTGTCTAGCTCTGAGCCGCCGAGTTCGGGCGGTTCCGACGCGAGTACGACAAGGTCGTGTTTAGTGTGATAGAGAGAGGGAAACAGAGATGGATTGAGCGATTGGGAGGGGCAATGAGAATAGAGATAGGGAAACAGAGATGGGTTGAGTGATTGAGAGGGACAATGAGAAGAGAGAGAGGGCAGGGGCTCGCCGGAGAAGGTGAGGGTTTGGCCGGTGGGGTGGCCGAACCACCCTAGCCAAACGGGGTATTCAATATTTTTTCTTTTCTTTTTTTTTGGTTTGATTTTTAAAAAATATATATATATAACGTGGCACCCAAAAAATCAAGTACCATGCCACGTGGCACCTTGAAACCACATATACCACACCATGTGTAAGGTGATGTGGCCACCCATTAAAAAAAACTAACAGAATCCTGACAAAAGTACAAAGTGAATTTATTTGCTAACCACATGTACCATTTATGATATTTGTACTTGTTTGATTTTGGCTCAAAGCATAGGTACCTTAAATGCATTTAACCCTAAAAACAATTAATTTTTTTTTAAAAAAAAAAAGAAAAAGAAAAAGAAAAAAGAAAAAAGAAGCCAACAACAGCTGTGAATCAAAAGAGAAAGCCCTCTCTTATTGGATTTCTATTTTAGAATACCTTCGTGAATCGTGAGGATGTGGTGGATGTGGTGTAAAATTATATTTTACAGCATCCAATTAAAAAAGTGGTACATAATCTAAAAATATTAAATACATTAAACTTGAAAACACCAGATCTTATGAAAAAAAAAATTAGGGTTTGACCCTAGGGGTGGCCGAACCATCCCTTTGGCCCAAGGGGGTGGTTCGGCCACCCCCACGCAAAATGGGATGGTTTCGTCACTCCTGTTGTTCCTTTTTTAAAAAAAAATTTTATTTTTAGATTTAAAATTTAAAAAAATAATATTTTAATAAGGTAAAACAGTGCGTTTTGACCCAGACTAACGGTTGTTAAAAAATTTTGACGGCATGTATTTTATTGTCATTTTGATTGACATAGAGAGTAAAAAGTCGAAAAAAAAAGCTTAGAGAGTTTTAGTTTTGGCGTGCTTACTCATGGTGTTTTAATATAATTTTCATTTTAAGAAACACATCACTTTATTAAGCTGATTTGAGGTTAATTCACACAAACTAATTTGTAGCATTAGGGTGTTTGGCATCACACTCCATCTTCTTCTTCTTCTTTATTTTTTTTTATTTTGAGACCATTGTAGGCTTTATAAACAGAGGACTGACTCCTATGAAATAGAGAGGATCCTTCTCCTCACGAATTAACCGCTGCTTTATTTCTTGTCTCACTCTTTTACTTTAACTTCAGTTTGTGCTTTCAATTTTGGCAACAAAATTAAAGCACGTTTCTTCTCTAGCTTTACGAGTCAAGGATATATTGCATGATTTTGACAAATTGAGGGACCCATTTGGTTGAAAGAAAAAATCAAGATGGCCTTTATTTTCTTTCTTCCCAATTATGGTGAACCCATTTCTATTTCTTTTGTCTTTTTTGTTGCTTTTTTTTTTTTTTTTTGGGTAATATTTTCTTCTTATTTTCCTCCGCATTTCTTTTGGCTCGTTTACAGTTTTTTGAGATTATTAATAGATTTATTGCTTATTAATTGTTTGTTTCTGACTCTGTTTTGTATTTTTTTTGTTTGGCCTTTATTATTGAGGCTGTTTTGGCCTTTTAAGTGCCTGTTTAAAATTACGTTTAAAAAATATAGTTTTTAAGTCAAAAAGAGTTTTTAAGCAAAAGCTTCATTTTTAAGTTTTTGCCGAAAATGTTTTTTCACTATTTTTAAATTTTTTGGACCCTCAAAAATGCTTTTAATTTTTGGGGTTTGCTAGGGGTTCTCATCGTAGTGTTCTCCTGGCGTTCTCCCAGTCTTATGTAGAACATAATTTAAGAAAAAATAAAATTGTAGTACAATTTTTTTGCTAATAGATTAATTTTTATGAGTTAATAGTTAGGTTCTAATGCATTAAAACTTGTTTTTGGATTCAAAACTAAAACATAAGGGTGGAAGGTTAACCCTTTAGGGATGATATCACCCAAAATTGATTTGATTATCCTAAATTTGATGCTAATGCCTCAATTTTGGTGCTAATGCCTCACAAATTTGGTGTTAATGCCTCAAATTTGATGCTAATGCCTAAAAAAATCGGTGGTGAAGCCATTACAATTTTATTTTTTCTTAAATCATGTTTTACGTAAGGTTAGGAGAACGTCGGGAGAACCCCTAGCATTTTCCTTAATTTTTTTACCAAACAAGTATTTTTTTTCTTCAAACGAGCTTTTTGAGTTTTTAGACTCCTCGAACGCAATTCCAAACAGGCCCTATAGTAAAAGGTTAAAAAACTATTTAAAACTTTTTTACCTAACAAGTCAGTTTAATCTGTTTGTGTTAACTATTGGTTTTGGTTGGACATAGAGAAAACAATATAATATGGCGGGTTTGCTTTACTCTTCCATCTTGAGAAAGAGAAGAATCTTAAACGGATTAAATTTATTTGTTCTAAATTCCTCGATGTGATTTGATTTGAATTTATTCAGTTTCTTAATTGATTTGGACATTAAAGAAACATTTTTTTTTAGCATTTTAGACTATCCTTTGTCGAAATCTTAAGAGGTTTTCTTGAAGGCTTTTTGCTTTCTGATATCATATGAAAGATTATAGAGAAAATAGAGCAAATATGCTTCTAAATTAGAATAAATGAACAAGAAGCAATGAAGATATATAGGATATGAACCATTCAGCAGTTATTACGTAAAAGGCCTTTGTCATGATGCAAAATTATTACATAACCACTCAGACTGGATGAAGAAACAGCTGCAACTTAGGAAATGGACTTAAGAGTTGACCAATTTAGCTACAAATTTCGGCTAGAATAGCCATTGTCAACCAGAATTGCTGATCTACAAATTTTGGTCAAATTCGCTAAAGTCTCAATTCCAGCCATTTATACTATATAGTAGCCAATGTCGGCCAAAAAGACGCCAAAGTCCAAGCTCCGAGTAGGCCGTTCCAATTCAAACCATAGTAGCCAACCCTTAGATATTCAAGATCAAAGCTCACTGAGAGACCGTTCATCTTTCAGTAAAATGATAACCGGTGGACGTAAGCCATATGTTGAACCATCTAATTAATTTTTTCTTTATTATGAGATTTTAAATAGGAAAATGCTAAGGGTTTTTTTTATAGTGTTCTCCTAGCGTTCTCTCAATCTTACGTGAAACATGATTTAAGAAAAAATAAAATTGTAGTAGGGAAAATGCTAGGGGTTCTTCGTGTAGGTTCTCCTGGTGTTCTCCCAGCCACACGTAAAACATGATTTAAGAAAAAATAAAATTGTAGTGGTCTCTACTACCGTTTTTTTAGACATTAGCATCAAATTTGTGAGGCATTAGCATTAAAATTGAGACATTAGCATCAAATTTAGGATGATCAAATTCATTTTGGGTGATACCATCCCTAAAGGATTAACCTTTCACCTTTAGGTTTTAGTTTTGAATCCAAAAACAAGTTTTAAAGCATTAGAACTTAAATATTAACTAGTAAAAATTAATCTGTTAGCAAAAAAACGGTATTACAATTTTATTTTTTCTTAAATCATGTTCTACGTAAGACTGGGAGAACGCTAGGAGAACACTATAGGGAGAACCCCTAGCAAACCCCTTGTAGTAGCCCCACCACCGATTTTTTTAAACATTAGCACCAAATTTGAGACATTAGAACCAAATTTGAGGCATTAGCACCGAAATTGAGGCACTGGCACTAAATTTAGAATGATTAAATCCATTTTGAATGATACCATCCCTAAATGGTTAACCTTCCACCCTTAGCTTTTAGTTTTGAATCCAAAAACATGTTTTAAAGTATTAGAACCTAAATATTAACTCATAAAAATTAATCAATTGACAAAAAAATCAGTGATAGAGGCCACTACAATTTTATTATTTCTTAAATCATGTTCTACGTAGTACTGGGAGAACGCTAGGAGAACACTAGGAGGAAAACCCCTAGCAAACCCCTTTTATATATATGTTCTTTTCATATTTATCTAAATTAAAAACACTTCTTATATATGTTTTAGAAAGAGTTTATAAAATCAGTCCTTTCATTTATTTGAAAGTTTATCGAAAAGCAAATGTGCACGTGTCTAGTGGAATAATTGAAAAAAAAAAAAAAAGCCACTAAAGATAGGATTTGAACCGGTACATAAGCATATCATTTGTGATAAGCTGAGATTATTAACTCAATTAAGTAACTAGATCGAATCAACTCTCATAATTAGACACCATTTTTTTTTTTTTTGACATGTCCACACAAGAGGGGGAGGGGGATTTGAACTAGTAACCTCCGCCTCATTAGGCGTGATCCCAGCCAATTGAATTACTTTTTGGAGACAACAATTAAACATTAATTAAAAATAAAATCGATTGAGCAAAAGTTTAATTGAAAATTCGACTTCAATAATAGACTAAGAATTCAATATATTCTCTAATAATAAAAATTCAAATAAAGTAATCACTTGATATAAACAAAAATTATAATGAATTAAAAACTCATCACATGATAATTTTTTTTAAAAAAAATAAAATTAAAATCGTTAATTCATAAAGAACCAACACAATTTGTCTCAATAATATGTAATAAAAAGACTAGGCTTCACCCATGGCTTTCGCTAGAAAATTAGCCACTCATAACCATAAATAAAAATAATACCTGGCCATAATCAAGTGCTAAACATTAAAAGCAAATAATAATAAGAGAAAATAAAATAGCAATCCAATAAGACATTGCTTTTTCTTTTGATTCACGGCGGTTGTTGGATTTTTTAATTCTTAATTCTTAATTGTTTTTAACCAGCTCTTTATTTTATTTTTTATTTTTTTTAAACCATCCGGCCGAAAGAGATCTCTTTTTTCTTTTTTCTTTTTTCTTTTTTTCTTTTTTTTTTTCTTTTTTTTTTTTGTCGTCCACGGTTCTAGCTCTTTTCAAATCAATGGCTGATTTATTTATTTTTTTTTTCAATTCCTGTAAAAAGGGGTTTTTTTTTTCAAAGTGGATCGGAAAAATTTTATCCAACTCAATTTATAAAATGACATGTTCTTCCAACAATTAAAAGAAAATATATATGTTTTTCATATGTAAAAAAACACATGACATTCTTACAAACGGGGTTGTTAAAAGTTCTTCTAATTCAGTTTGGATGAAATAATTGTGAACACTAGTTTAACAATTAATTATACATTGCAAGAATCTGTCCAAAATAAGAAGTGCTATTTCACATAATGTTTGTTAGAACCTTGTTTCCAAGTCAATCAAACGAGACTTCTTGCATTTAAAAAATTAGAGTTAATCAAGAGTTGGGACCATTTTGAGCCTATGAGGAGTTTTAGAGTTGATGGGTTTCAAGACGGATATGTATGTGCCCGTGCCCTCATTTGCTGCTTATGCAGCCATTCTTGGCTTCTGCCCAAGATTTAGAGGACCGGTTTGCTTATGGTCCATTTGGGATTATTTATGGACTCATTGTCTATTTTTTAATTTTTTTTTTTTTTTTTTTTTTTTAGCATTGTCTTTTTCATTGAGTTTGTTGTAGGGTCATGTGGACTGATACAAAATTGACCTATTTTTTAAACGTCTCAACAACTAATTGTAAGAATTTGGGAGAAAATTATTATATAAACACAAAAATAGAAATCCTAACCTCTGGCCATTGTTGTTTAAGCACTTGAATTGAATACTCCAGGGTTGAATGTATGTTGAATTCACAATCTTAGAACACTCAATTTGCAATCCTAGAACCCTCACTTTTGTTGAAGAGTGATAAATAAGGATTTTTGGCCCTATATGTTTTTCACGTTAAAGTTGTGTTTGATGGACATCACAGGCTTGTCTTTTATATAGGCCAAGACCCCTATCCATTTATCTTACGTTGCTTCCTTCCATCAAGGGAGACAACTTTTGGTGAAAAATAAAACACTTTTTCACCTTTAGCAGTTAACTGTACATTAATTACCCAAAGTTTTTAATTTAATAAAAATTATAATAATATACTATATACATATAATATATGTGACATGTGGGCCATCTTAAGTCTCCTTATAGAAGATTAATTCTAACATTCTCCCACTTGGCTCACATGACACATTTTAAAATTATTTGGGTAACTAAAACTGTATATGGCCAAATTGAAAACTACTAAAGCTTTAGTTTCACTTAAAGAAAGATACAATACACGAATCATGGCGGTTATGTTTATTATATCAACATTTCCTTCCATGTATTACAATGTATAAATCTTTCAAAAATAAAATCTGTATATGGTATAATTCTTTATGAATAACTTTCGATAAGTCATCCTAGGTCAACTGTATTGGAGCAAATACTTTATGTGCACAAATAAACATTGTTTTGACAATAAACGAGTACTCTAGATAACAAGAATTTAATCAAGCATAAAATGAGCTCACTAATCCCATGCTCTCTACATGTTTCGAAAATGTCTTTATTGAGAGCCCTTTCGTCATGGGATCTGCAATCATAGAAGTTGTACTTGTATGCTCTATAGAGACCTCTTGTTCCTTAATTCTCTCTCTGACAGCAAGATACTTTATGTCAATATGTTTGGTTCTGCTCCCACTTTTGTTATTCTTAGAAAAGAAAACTGCTGCCAAATTATCACAGTAAATTCGTAATGGCTTGGATATTGAATCCACAACTTGAAGCCCTGTGATAAAATTTCTTAACCATTTTGCCTGTGAAGTCGCTTCAAAGCATGCTATGAACTCTGCCTCCATCGTAGACGATGCAATTATCGTCTGTTTGGTGCTCTTCCATGATATAGCACCTCCTGCCAACATAAAGATATATCCTGAAGTGGACTTTCTAGAGTCTTTACAACCCGCAAAGTCTGAGTCTGAATAGCCAACCACTTCTAGATGGTCAACATTCTTATAAGTCAGCATATGATTCTTGGTTCCTTGTAAATATCTCATAACCTTTTTAGCAGCCTTCCAGTGTTCCATTCCTGGATTACTTTGATATCTTCCTAACATTCCTACTGCATATGCAATGTCAGGTCTTAAACAAACCTGTGCATACATTAAACTGCCAACAGCAGATGCATAAGGAATGCTTTCCATTTTTTTCTTTTCTAAAACATTTTTCGGACATTGACTTAAATTGAATGAATCACCCTTCAATATGGGTGCCGCATTGGGCGTACATTCATGCATTCTGAATTTTTCCAAAACTCTTTCAATATAGGCTTTATGAGACAGACCTAACATCTTTTGAGACCTGTCTCTATGAATCTCAATGCCTAAGACATAAGAAGCCTCACCTAAATCCTTCATTTCAAAGTTTTGGGAAAGAAATTGTTTAGTGTCATGCAATAGACCCAAATCATTAGTTGCAAGTAAGATATCATCAACATATAGGACTAAGAAAACAAATTTACTCCCACTAAATTTCTGGTATATGCAATTATCGACAATGTTCTCTGCAAATCCAAATGAAGTAATAACATTGTGAAATTTTAAATACCATTGACGGGATGCTTGTTTTAGTCCATATATAGATTTCTTTAACCTGCAAACTAATTGATCGCCTTTATTAGAACAAAACCCTTCAGGTTGTTTCATATACACCTCTTCTTCAAGGCTCCCATTAAGGAAAGCTGTTTTCACATCCATCTGATGTAGTTCTAAATCAAAATGAGCTACTAATGCCATGATTATTCTAAAGGAATCCTTTTTAGAAACTGGAGAGAAAGTATCATGGTAATCAATACCTTCTCTTTGTGTGAAACCTTTAGCTACAAGTCTAGCCTTATATCGATCAATGTTACCATTTGAGTCTTTCTTGGTCTTATAAATCCATTTACAACCAATGGCTTTAACGCCTTTAGGTAACTTGACGATTTCCCAAACTTGATTTTTAGCCATAGATTCTATTTCTTCTATCATGGCATTATACCAAAATTTTGAGTTTTCATCACTCATGGCATGTGAAAATGAAATGGGGTCATCCTTAGGTCCGACATCAAAGTCAGACTCTAATAGGTATACATAATAATCACCAGAAATGCTTGGCCTCCTTACTCTTGAGGATCTTCTTAATTCTACAATCTCGTCCACATTATGTAGATTTTGACTTGCAGATTCCACATTGATATGTTCCTCTTGAGGTGGTGGTAGTTCTTGAATTGATTGTTCTTCAAGGATATTTGGTTGATTTTCCTGAAAAACAGTCAACTTATTTTGATTCACGGATGTTGTATCTGAATTCCGTGTTTCCTCCCACTCTATCTTTCGAGGAACATTACTCCCACTAATGTCAAGATCCTCAATAAATTTTGCATTTCTAGCTTCAACAATTCTAGGCGTATGTGAGGGACAGTAAAATCTATAACCCTTAGAATTTTCTACATAGCCAATGAAATATCCACTGACTGTCCTTGGATCCAATTTCTTTAATTGTGGATTGTAGACCCTAACCTCAACTGGACAACCCCATATATGAAAATGTCTTAAACTAGGTTTCCATCCTTTCCATAACTCAAATGATGTTTTGGGAACAACCTTAGACGGAACTCTATTCAAGATATATACGGAAGTTTTTAAAGCCTCACTCCACAAAAATAAAGGAAGATCACTATTGCTAAGCATACTTCTTACCATATCCATAAGGGTACGGTTTCGCCTTTCAGCAACACCATTTTGGTAAGGTGAACCCGGCATTGTATACTGAGCAATAATCCCTTCTTCTTTGAGAAAATTAGCAAATGGACCTGGTCTTTGCCCTGACTCTGTGTATCTACCATAATATTCTCCTCCCCTATCAGATCTTACGATCTTAATTTTCTTTTCTAATTGTCTCTCTACTTCCCTTTTATATGTTTTGAAAGCATCTAGTGCTTCTGACTTACTAAAAAGGAGGTAAAGATACATAAAACGTGAATAGTCATCAATAAATGAGATAAAATATCTCTGACCATTCAAACACGGGGTACTAAATGGTCCACAGATGTCAGTGTGTATGATTCCAAGTATTTCTTCACTCCTCTTGGCACCTTTACTGGTCTTGTTGGTTTGCTTTCCTTTTATGCAATTCACACAAGTACCAAAATCTGAAAAATCTAGAGCATTGAGGACTCCGTCATTTATTAGTCTTTTGATTCTCTCTACGGAGATATGTCCCAATCTCCTATGCCATAACATAGAGGATGACTCATCAACAATGTTGCGTTTATTGCTAATATCATGCATACTTAAGAGACTTTGTTCATAAATGGGATTTAAATTTAATTTATATAAACCATTGACTAAGATCCCTAAGCCAATTTCAATAGAGTTTTTAAACAAATAGACATTTGAACCAATAAAATTAAATTCAAATCCTAGAGGTACTAGTTTAGATATAGAAATTAGATTTTTTGAAAATGAAGGAACATAAAAGGTGTTTACAAGGTCTAAAATATATCCATTTTCTAAAACAAGTCTAAAGGTTCCTACAGCCTCGACATGCGAACGCATCCCATTTCCTGAATAGATGCCTTGTTCACTTCCCATCGGTTTCCTTAGGCTGAGAAATCCCTGCATGATATTGACAACATGAATTGTGGTACCCGAATCAATCCACCATGTATTATGATGAGTATCTATGAAGTTAGACTCATAACACACTAGAGAAATGAGATTACCTTTTTTCTCAAGCCATTTTTTGTACTTTAGGCAATCCTTCTTTTTGTGCCCCTTTTTCTTACAGAAGAAACATGCATCTTTATTTCCATAAGGCTTGAATGATACTTGTCCATCCTTCTTCCATTTAGTTTTAGCACCTTTGCCTTTTTTCCCTTTGCCCTTTTTATGAGTCACAAAATGTGCACTCTCCAAATTTTCATGTTTCAACCTCTCCTCTTCTTGTACACACATTGTTAAAAGTTCATTAATGGACCACTTTTCCTTATGTGTGTTGTAAGAAATCTTAAATGGTCCATATTCAACAGGGAGAGAATTGAGTATGAAATTGACAAGGAATGACTCTGAAATCTCAATTTCTAAGGACTTAAGTTGTGCAGCAATGTCCCTCATTTCCATTATGTGCTCACGCACACTCCTAGATTTGTCATGTTTCATAATTGATAACTTGTTCATTAGAGTGCTAGCTAATGCCTTATCAGAACTAACAAATTGTTCTTCAATGGCCTTTAAGTAGTCCTTTACCTTATCGCATGGAGGAATTGAACCTCTAATGCTCTTACTTATATGTGACTTAATGAGCATTAGACTTAATCGGTTAGACCGCTCCCACTTTTCATATGTAGTTTTTTCTACTAACGAACTTGTTTCAGTGGGCACGGGTGGTTCCTCCACACGCAATGCAAAGTCTAGATCTGTGCACCCTAATGTCAAGAGAATTTTGTCTTTCCAATCCGAAAAATTATCTCCATTTAAAAATGGAATATGAGAAGATTCATTATTTAAAACAGAAGAAACAGTAGCTGCAATAACCAAGAATAGGCATTAACGCTTTGAAATAAATACTAACTATAGTATGAATCAACCAATGTCAAATTCATAAACAAATCAAAATCTCCCTGTGGGTAAAGATCGCATTATGCATAAGATTTGTTTGTATACTTTTCATAATAAGACTAGTAAATTTAAACACTAATAAATAAAATTTTCTTGTACCTGTGGGCCTAAGAAAATTTTATTTTTAATGCCAAATTTAACATCTTATTCTAATTAAATCATGAAAATAATAACTTCTATTGAGCAAAGTCATTAAATTTATGAGTTAATCACATCATAGATGTTTAATTTTCTTTATGAAGTTCATGTAAATAATCTTTATGTGATTATCATTATAAAATTAGGATGCTGTGGCTATTCCTAAAAGTATTATAATAATCATAACTTCAATAACATCTAATTGCCATATAGATGCCCAAATTCATCTTTGAATTTTTTTTATTTTTTATTTTTTAATAAAAATTTCTTTACCTTATTATCATTATGACTTAAGATGCTGTGGCTATTCCCAAGTCACTTTGATTTTCACTACTTTATAATGACACCATAAAACTTCAATTATTTTATGTTGATCACAAAATATCCCAAAGCATAATATATTAAAAATATTTATGCTCAACAAAATAAATGATTATATGGGATTTGAATAATGGGTTCCAGAACAGTATTAAACTCAATAAATATGCAAACGAAAAATGAACCATAACACAAACAATAGCCTGATGGTCAAGCCTCTCTTTCTCTGACCCGCGAGGGTTCGAATTTCCCCACCAGCAAATACGGAATAATAATTTTTTTTTTTTTATAAATTATGGCGCGTGTACAGCACGCGCCCAGCATGCAAGTGGGCTTGCGGTTGGTGACTTCATCCCCAACCTTCAGCCGGGTCTGAAAAACAGATCTGGGTCGGGTCTCGCCCCATACGGGTCTAAAAACGGGTATTTTCATTTCTCATCAAATTTTCACACTGAAACCCGATTTTAAAGCATGGTATTGTTTTAGAATCAAAAAATCTTCTGATTTATGGGTTAAAAAACATATGGGTATTCAAAAACATTGAAAAGAAATCATCATTCGAAAGAAAATAGCATGGCCGACAATCTTGTTNGAGTCGCCCAACATACCTGAAACCATGTCAAAGATTGGGAAAGATTTCTTGCGGAGGTGTTTTGCATGGGACCCAACAGAGAGATGGACGGCTGAGATGCTACTGCGTCATCCTTTTCTCCTTGAGACTGAAGCTCCACCACCATCTACAACTGCTCTTGGTTTTTCTGTATCAAAGAAGCTGCCTCCACCTCCTCCTCCTGGGTTTGGACCAATTTCAAGGAGACCGTTATTGCCCAAAACTCTGCCTCCTCCACCTGGGTTTGAATTGATTTCGAGGAAACCGACGTTTCGAAAAAATCTACCTCCTCCTCCTGGGTTTTCTTCTAGAAGAATCCTTGCATGACTTTGATCAAATGATCGTGCCTTGTAATATCTTATAAATGAAGTTGAAGTTTTCTTTATTCGGATGACTGTTTTCTAGTAGACATTCTATTAATTTGTATTTCTCTGCTTCAAGAATATATATATATATATATATATATACATATATCATATGCTTTAAGCCTCGCAGCTAGGGAACCGCGTGCATGCATGAAAATTTCTGCCTGATTTTTGGTTTTATATGACCAAATGGAAAAACCAGATCAAAGAGAACAAGGCAATTAAAAGGAAACAACAAACTTACTTTAGGATCTAAAGAAATTACAATCATTAACCCACCTTAAAATTGAATAATCGATCATAGGTTGCATTTGCATCAGCCTTTGGTGATCAAGCTATTGCACTCCTTCAATATTGTTGGACAGCTATAAAATAGTTTGAGGATCTGAAAGAAAAACAAAACAACGTAAGAATTAAAATAAGTAAAAAGGAAATTTACAGAGAGTTAAAAGAAGTACTTTTGCCACATTAGACAACAAGGGTTTCTATTTGCAGTGAATCTATCAGGAATAACTTCAATCTCACAATGGATGGGGGAGATGATGACAAGTAAAATTTCTTGCCTAATAAGATTGCCTAGTGAAAAATACCCACATAGAAATATATATTGAGGTGCACCAAGCTAATTGAATATGAATTAAAATGGAGTTGATACAAATTAAGATCGATGCACCCATAATATTTACCCCTAACATAAAGGAAATAATATTAATAAAAATAACAACAGCAAGGAACTTGATGCCAAAACAACAGCAAGGATAAGAAGAAGCAAACAAGTACCTGGCAGTTCTTATATTGTTTTTGGAAGTTGCAATTTCTGAATAGAAACAATAAAATTAGTTTAAGTGTACACTTCATCTCAATACTGGATTACCCTATCATATTAAACAACTTTTCATCTCAATTATGAAGGGTTTTCCATATCAAATCCCTATTGCACATCTCTCTATGTATGTTTTTTTCTGCTTGTCGTTTAAGGTGTGAGATATTGTAGCTCAGTGCTACATCTATACATACATCTATAACATAATGTATGTGTACACGCACATTTGTATATTATCATGAAACCATACCCCAGATAAAAAATTTTAGGAAATGACAGATCTAAAGGATTAGAGTCTCAAAACCATTACAGAGAAACCTCAAAACCAGTAAAAATGTAGAAAGGAGAGGACTAGAATAATAAAATTTGACTGGAACTCACAACTTAATGTTTTATAAGAAGAATCACACAAATGATGACAGTGATGAAATGGTACTTGCGCTAATCTGGAAAAGCAAGCATATTGCATTTCTGAGAGGCATTGACATAAACAAAAAACTGGGACCAGAAAGACTTCAAGTGTCCACTCTTGCACTCTTGTACAGCCCCTTCTCCCAAAGAGAGGAAACCAATAATAATTAATAAAACTAGAGAAAATCAAGAAACGCCATAATATCATTGGCCATTACCTCAACAAGCACCCTTGCTCTCTTCTTCAATTTTGCACCAGGTTCACCTTTATCAAGCTTTCCTGAAGCCAAGGCAGTTTCCTTCCTCACTCTCTTGCCAGCAACTGGCTCAACCTCTTCCTCATCTGCATCCATTCCAACTGCAGATGGGGACACACACACATTTGAGAACTGATCTTATCACCTCGTCCCATTATTATATTTCTAGTTAAACAAAGGCCACAACTTATACCCTAACTAAAATTAAAAATATATATATATCCCGTGTAAATTAAAAATTGACAGCTTTTACATGGCATAAGTTAATACTCCCTTTGTCCAAATCTAAATTACTCTTTTTATTGGTTTCATGACTTGATTTGAAAATGGTACGACTATTAATAAAAAGATAACAATATCACCCTCTTCCCAAAATGTCCTTCACTTTAAATTACAGATGAATAACCTTTAATAAGAAAAAAGGATTCACAAATTACCATCTCATCTTCATCTTCATCTTCACTCACAGCCAGCTCCTCTTCAATATCAAGAACCTTGTTATATTCATAGTACCAAGAGGAGGAGGATGAAGCTTTTAGTTTGGATATTCTGCATGTTCCTTTGCTATTTGTTTCTTCTGAGATGAATAGCTGGTTCTTTATAGACACTCTATGATCAACCCAAGCAATGCACATGACTAGCTACTCTTCTCTTCCTATTTGTTTATGTAGGCATGTAGGTATTGTTGTTGCTTACCTTTGTTTAGTGAAAAAGAAAGATTATGAGGCCCAGATGGCTAGCAATGTTACTTTTCTGTGAGGGTAAATGAAAGCTAGACTAAAGCAAATTTCTTTCCACCATACAAAGAATAAGGTTTGAGTTTGTGCCTTTCTAAGGATTTCAAATCGGATATTCAATCTTTGATATTTCGGTGCAGGATCTAGCTTTACGTAACGTAAAAAAAAACCTACAGCCCCCAAAGACAACAAAAAAAAAAACAAACAAACAAACAAACAAATTTTGGTAACACTGACCAACCATCGCAACAAATTCTATACCCCCAAAAATGTGAGAAACAACCATAATTTATCTAAAACAGTAGCATTACCAGAACCATATTCAGAGTAAACCCAAAACTCGATTTGAATTGTCAATTTGGACCAATAAATCCAGGAACTGGATGATAACCACCAAAAAGCAACTAACTAAACCACCAAATACAACAAAATCTTCAGTTCCTTTTTCTTGTTTCCTAACAAATCCCTCATTGTCAACCATTTAACTTAAAAACAATTGTTAGAATTTGAGAAAAATCTTAATGGTAAGAATGCCTTAAAACTTCTAAAGCATGTATCTTCGTCCATAATAAACAAATAAACCACTCCTATGTAATAGTAGTTCAGACATTACAATTAAATACAAAATAACCAATCAAAAGGTCCCACCATTTTCAGGGGAGCCAAACAGAGGCTGCCTAGCATCACAATTATTATACTAATAATATAATGAATTTGATAAAGAAGAAGAGATTTTGAGGAGCTGAGGAAGAAAGTGATCGTACTCGTAGTCGACGCTCTCAATGGGGCAGACATTGGCACCAACAATGGCGAGCTGAGAGGTGTTGTTGATCCTCTTGCTCAGAAGAAGCGGTTCTCTCAGCGACGACGACGATGCATCTGATCTCTCCCTCCCCATCCCCATTCCCCCCTCTATCTCCATGTCATTCTCCTCTCCACCCATCCTCCCTCTCTCTCTCTCTCTGATTTTCTCTGCTATACACTAAAACAACAAACAAATAACTTCTCTTTCTCTATATCCACATCTAGAGATTACCCATTTTCTCTCTCGCTTCTCCAATGAAGAATCTAGATGATGGGTCTGAATTCGACCATTTTGAAAGCTGTGGGAAGCTCTCGTCACCTTTTTATACCAACAACACTGCCCACGGCGCCACCTCTTCCTCTCTCTCTGTCTCTCTCTCTCCGCCTCCTTCTCTCTCTGAAATCTGGCTCGTTCTCCCCTTCCTCCCAATTTTTCTCTCCTAATCCCACTCTCTGATTCGGCTTATAGATAAAGGAAGAGAATGGGAGGAAGCAGGTGGAGAGGGCGTGGGGAAGAAGAAAGGAGAAGGAAAAAGAAGAAAAGGAAAAGGGGAGGGGTATGTCAGCAGTGGGGAAAGAATATGTGATTTGCAGAGGAGAATGTGAGAGAAGAAGAAGATGAAGAGAGAAGAAGAAAAGTTAGGTTTCGATCTGCACCAATTTTTTCAGACTAAAATTAAGTCTTTTGGTTCCCGCCTTATGATTTGGACAAAATAATTAAATATGTCACTCTTAATAAAAAAATATAAATATAAAAAACCAAAAAAAAAAAAAAAACTAAAAATATAATTTTTTTTTTTTAGTTTTATATATTCTATATTTTTAATATATTTATTTTTTTATTAAGAATAACACGTGTCATTATTTTATCAGCACTTGACATGGCACTTAACAGAATTCGTTAAATATTTTAACAAAATTTGACCATAGAGAGTAAATTATTTTTTTGGAATACCATAGGGATCTTTGAGTTCATTTTGATACCAAATTGAGCAATTTGTAATTTAAGCCAACCACATGAACTAATTTTGTATTTATGCCTTAAATTTTTAAGATAATATATATTTAACATTTTAATGGTTGACCTTATCATGATCGATCAAATTAATACACTAAGAGTAATCGGATGTTGGATCGAAAGTTTGATCTTATTGGCTATGTTTGCGAACAATACCGTTCCTTGGGAACGATACTATTCATGGACCCAACTTATTCCCCAAATTTTTTTCTTAAAATCAACTTCAACATTTTTACTTTTTACGTCAAATCAATCACTTTTTATTACTTTTCAAATAAAAAAATACTACAATATAAATTTTTTCACTGTTTTATATAAAATATTCTTACTTTTTTTCTCTCATATCTATCACATCTGTTACAATACCGTTCCACTTCCCATCTCAAACAATTCCATACTATTCCCAAACATAGCCATCATGATCTCTGAGTTGTATGTGTTCTAGGTTTGTGCATGATTTTCTATTTGAGCATTAGATTTCTTTTATTTAAAAACATAGTAATGTAGTTTTGTATGAGAGACTGTTTGTAGCTTTGTATTTCTTTAAACAATATGATTGTTAGAGAAACAATAAAAATATTTAAATAAAATAGTGAAAGTTAATAGCTAGCTAAAATGCTAAGACGGAAGAAATTTGTTTGAAAAAATTTATAACTAAAATAGAGAAAGATAATTTGTTAGCTATTTTAATTAGTAAATTTCCTGAAATAATGTGAATGCTCTAATGGCCTTATGGTCCGTTTGGGATTGCAGTTTTAACAAATGTGATTTTAAAAATTGAGTATTTAAAATTGATACTTTTTAAAATCGCAAATCCATTTGGTAAAACATGTTAAAAAAATACCCTTTTATCAAATATTTATTATGTGAAATCTTGATTTTGGTTTAAATTTGCGCTTGAGTTGAAATGGAGAGCATCCTATTCCGTTCAAAAATAAGCACCCTATAGCTTGCTTATAGAAATCGCAATTTTTTTTTTCCTATTTTAAATTATGTGCTTTTTAAATCGAATGACCAAACACCTTACGTTTTACGATATCTTTTAAAAATATATATTATTTTTGTGAAATCGCAGTTCTAAACACATCCTTAATCTAAAGAAAACGAAATAGGAGAAGAGGAGATATATGTGTAAGTGTAAGTGTGCCTGTGTCAATGCTTTTTATTATGTTGAAATTTCCAAAATTCGTCCTCAAATTGGATGTAATGTGATTCATAGACTTCATTAAGGAACCCATCAAGAGAGATTGAATCAATGACATATACTTCCTTTCTTCCTTATACCCATATAAAGAAACTTGTATTTATGTCTCCATATTTATACCAATATCCCTTCCAACATAACTTTGTATTTACGTCTCCAATTCATATTTGGGTTAAATAACTAATACTTTCTTAGGGTTTCAAGACTTTATTTATTCTCCCATAGGATTTGATTTTTATCATAGGAGGTACTTATGATTTTCATAAATGACTGTTTTGGTACTTCCATCCACTTGCCGTTAAGTTATTTTACGGAACTCCATGTCACTAACAGGTGGTACACTAAAATTTAAACACGTGACATAAGTGCCACATCATAAATTATGCACCCTGCCACCTAATATCCAGGTAAGTAAATTAAAAACATTAACTTTTATTTTTTTTAAAAAAGGAATTAATATTAATTAAAAATTAAAACAAGTGCAGATTTAAAATACCCACAACCATCGAATTAAAACAAGCGTTTTCACTTTTCACGTTTTCAATTCCTTCAGCTTCAAGAACAGAATGCACAAACCTTCTCCTCCAGTCATTCTCTCAACCCAACCCCAATTTTCTCCAACTTGTATTCTCCATCCATGATGCATGTGTCTGGCGCAAAAATTCGTTTCCTTCAAGCCCTGAAGTGGCCAAGTTGGAGAATGCCACGTGTTTAAATTTTAGTGTACCACCTGTTAGTGACATGGAGTTCCGTTAAATAACTTAACAGCAAGTGGATGGAAGTACCAAAACAGTCATTTATGAAAACCATAAGTACCTCCTATGATACAAATCAAACCATAGGGGGGAATAAATAAAGTCTTGAAACCCTAAGGGGGTATTAGGTATTTAACCCTTCATATTTATATAAAAAATTCTTATGACACTTTAGCTTCCACTAACCTATATATAATTATAGTTATGAGATACCGATCTACTCCTCTTCGGCCTAAAAGGTGAAAAAATTCCCAGAACAAGCTGTAGTAAAAAAGCACGACATCGTAGATATTCTCAAGAAGACATGCATTGGCGGGTGAAGACGAGTGAGAAGATTTGAGTTTGAAAAATTATATCTAGATCTACAAACTAGATTTATAATAAAACCTATAGTAACGGAAATCGGAATAAATTACAAAGAAAACACTAAGTATTACTACCTAAGGGAAAGAGGATAGGTCTATGTTTTTTTCTCTTGGATTTTCTCAAGAGTCGTTCACGATGTGCTTTTAAAATTAAGCTAAGGACGTGCTTTTAAAATTATGGCTCTGTTTGTTTCAGCGCAAAATATTTTTTCTATTTTTTAATATTTTATGTGACGGAAAATAATAATCTATGAAAATTATTTTTGGTTTGACAAAATAATTTTTATTTTTACAAATTATTAATTATTTTTCGAGTTTAAACATTTTATTTGCAAATTGACGTAGTTAGCAAAATTAATCATGTCTCGGCAAAATTAAAAGTACGGTTCTTCACTTTACCATCAATAATTGCGGGTTTTTGTCCAGATTTCTCTTTTCTTGGTTTGTCAAAATGGGGGCCCATTTGGTTTAAAATCAAGATGGCCTTTCTTTTTTCTTTCTTCCCAAGTAAACGTGGGTGAACCCAATTCTATTATTATTTTATTTTATTTTTTTGGCTTCTATTCTTATTTGCTCCACCCTTAAGATAGCCTCGGCTGGTCTCTTCGATATTATTAATGAATTTATTGTCTACTATTTATTTTCACTCTCTCTCTCTATATATATATATATATTGAACTTTGTTGTTGAACTTGAAGTGTCCATCTTTTGTTGTTGTTGGATCCCATATTACATTTTTCTTGTTATATTTGAATAGAAAAATAGAAAAGAAAAAAGTTACCCATATGAGACAAGCTTTTGTCTATTTTGGTACAAGAGATGATTTTTAGTATAAATACGTACACTATTTAAGCTAACAAAAAATAATTATCAAACAATATCGCACAAGTAATTATTAAATTGTAGGATCGGTACAAAATAAAATATAATAATACTTATTTTAATTTAAAAATTGTGCACATTTAAACTATTATCATTGTATAAAAAAAATAAAAACATAAAACCTGACCAATTACCTTGTCTTCGCTTTTCCCACTAATTATTAATGTTGGGAAGTATTTTGCCACCTTTTTTTGTTTTTACCACATCATGCACCTAAAAAGTGATTGCATATGCAGTGTAAGGCCCTCTTTTACTTTTAACTTCAGGTTGTGCTTTCAATTTTGGCAACAAAATTAAAGCACGTTTCTTCTCTAGCTTTACGTTGAGGGACCCATTTGGTTAATATAACTTTAACTGCATGATTTTGTCAAATTGAGGGACCCATTTGGTTAAAAGAAAAAAATCAAGATGGCCTTTATTTTCTTTCTTCCCAAGTAAGGTGACCCCATTTCTATTTCTTTTGTCTTTTTTGTTGTTTTTTTTTTTTTTTTTTTTTTAATTTTATTTTATATATATATATTTTTTGTCTTCTTATTTTCCTCCACATTTCTTTTCAAGCTAAGCTACCCTTTCTTATTTTGCTCTACCCTTAAAAATGTTTGGCTCGTTTACGGTTTGTTTGAGATTATTAATAAATTTATTGCTTATTAATTTTTTGTTTTTGACTCTGTTTATTATTTTTTGTCTGGCCTTTATTATTGAGGCTGTTTTGGCCTTTTTAGTACCTGTTTATAATTGCGTTTGAGAAGAATAGCTTTTTGTTTTGGCCTTTTTAGTGTCTATTTGGAATTACGTTTGAGAAATATAGCTTTTAAATCAAAAAGAGCTTTTGAGCAAAAGTTTCATTTTTAAGCTTTTACCGAAAGTATTTATTTATTTTTTGACAATTTTTAGGTTTTTTGGACCATTAAAATCGATTTTAATTTTTTTACCAAGCAATTTTTTTTTTTTCAAACTAGATTTCTTTTAGACTTCTCAAACGCAATTTTAAACAAACTCTTAAATAAAAAGTAAAAAAACTACTTTTAATTTTTTTAACAGAACATGTCAGTTTAATCATAGTGTTAACTATTGGCTTTGGTTGGACAAAGGAAACAATATAAGATGGGTTTGCTTTACTCTTCCATCTTGAGAAAGAGAAGAATCTTAAACGGATTAAATTTGTTATTTGTTCTAAATTCCTCGATGTTTCTTAATTGATTTGGACATTAAAGAAACACTTTTTTAGCATTTTAGACTATCCTTTGTGGAAATCTTAAGAGGTTTTCTTGAAGGCTTTTTGCTTTCTGATATCATATGAGCAAATATGGTTCTAAATTAGAATACCTGAACAAGAAGCAATGAAGATATATAGGATATGAACCATTCAGCAGTTATTACATAAAAGGCCTTTGTCATGATTCAAAATTATTACATAACCACTCAGACTGGATGAAGAAACAGCTGCAACTTAGGAAATGGACTTAAGAGTTGACCAATTTAGCTACAAATTCTTCAATATTTTTATCGGAACTTCCACCCTCGTTAACAGTCTCTTTGGCCAATTTCCTCCATTTTAAGGCATTTTTCTTTATCTCTTTCCCTCTCTCTCCCTCCATTATTTCCCTAATGCAATGTTCTGCTACTTCTCGTCGGACTATTCCTTTCTTATCAGCCGGAGCTTTCAACCCCATTTTCCAAACATCCATTATATACTTTGCGTTCGTGCTCTGGTCTGAATATTGCGGCATTGCAACCATTGGCACACTAGAGCTAAGGGCCTCCAAAGTAGAGTTCCACCCGCAATGCGTCACAAAGCATCCCACCGCCTCATGAGCCAAGACATCCAGCTGAGGACACCAACGAACCACCAATCCCTTCTCCGACGTCTCCTCCACGAAGTTTTTGGGGAGCTTTGCCTCCTCCGATTCCCTTACAACCCACAAGAAGCATTTATTGCTCATTCTCAATCCCCAAGCTATTTCTTCCATTTGTTCAACATCAAGAGCAGCCACACTCCCAAACGAAACATAAACAACCGACCCCTTCGGTTGATCATTTAACCATTTCATGCAGGCATCGGTGTTGGGTTTGAAGATGCTGAAACCATAGTTTTTGTCATCTTCAAGTCTCTTGTCTAGGAACATAGATGGTATAGTTGGTCCTATTGTTCTCAATCGCCATATCTTCGCCATCCAATCCACCACCTACAAAATAGTTTACCAACAATCAATCCTGCGCAAACCCAACTCAAACAAGATCTTGAAAAAGAGGACACAATTAATTACCTCTTGCTCCAGCTCATAAAATGTGTTGCAAAGGACCCAATCAGCTTTGTCAATATTGGAGAATTGACTCACAACCATGTCAAAGAAAGCAGGGTAGGATATTCCGAATTGATAGATGAAGGAAGGCATATCCGGAGCTCCGAGTGGTGGAGATCCGGGAAGCAAAATTTCAGTCTCTAATAGAGGGACTTTCAGTACTCCTTTGTGGACATGGTAGTATATATTACCAACAGCACAAGATTGAGTGAAAAACGCAGCCCCAACCAATGCAAACTTCTTAGCAACATCTAGAGCCCAAGGCAAGAAAGCATCATAGACAACACAATCAATAGGGCAGCCCGAGGTAGAGAGTTTCTCAAGGAGCTCAGCCAGAGTTTGTGACCCTACTTGCTGAAACCGCTCCAAATAGGCCTTGATACTCTCGGCTTGCGCTCTCCCGCCATCGTCGTAGCCGTCGGAGATGGTCTCGAGAGCAATGGAGGTGGCTTCTTTGTGTATGGTCTTGGAGATGAAGTAAGTGGTAACCAGTGTAACTTTTACTCCTTTGTTCTGCAAGCGCTTTGAGAATTCGAGCATGGGATTAATGTGGCCTTGGCTTGGAAAGGTTAAGACCAAACAATGAGATTTGCAGGCATTCTTTTCCTTATCCATTTCTGCTTGCATAGATTTGACTTGAGATATCTCTCGATCGGTCCATTTGGGTGCTATTAATATTAAAAATGAGCATCAGGTGCACAAATTGAACACGAACTCTGTTTTTGTTTTTGTCGGGGTTTTGTCAAAATGAGTAATTTGGATTTGTACTGCTGTCTTTATCGTAAAATGTGGAAATATATGGCTCATCTGCTTATATGTTGTCCCTAGCTAAGGGTACTAGGATAGCTCAATTTGTTGGGACAATGTCTCATAAAGCGAATGCCAGTAGTTCAAATCTATCCTCTCGCTCTTGTTCGGACATATAAAAAAGGAGGGGGGGGGGGGATATTAGATATGCTGACAAAGCAAATATGAACATGTGGAAGCTTTTGGTAGATTTTACGTGGCTTTTGTTTTGAAGAGGTGCCAAACGGACCAGAAGTCGACAAATAGACCAATTAATCACACTTATTTTATATCGATTGACATGTTACGTAATTTTTCATACTAGTTACTTGAAAAAAAAAAAAGCAGCAATTTAAAATATGATACATCAACCGATATAAAATAAATATTATAAATATATAAGAAAAGTAGCATTATTAATCGCATGACAAGTTTTGAAAAACCCCAATCAATACTTCGTCGTTAAATATGAAAAGCATATTATTTGTTGATATCCTTTTAATTATTATACTCACCAAAACCCTCCTTTTGTAAATTTAGTATATAAAAAAAAAAAAAAGATAAGAGAAGGTTCCTCACAACTCATGTAAAAGTTTGAGCTTTGTGAGAAAAGGAGAAAACAAATAAAGAAATTTGAGCGCAATTATGGCTTGCAAATTAGAAATGTATTAAAAAGAGGAAGCAAGCTTTTGAGGTCAAAATAGCTCATAATAATGGATATTGTACATTCATTGGATTGAGAAATTCCTTTTCTTCTCCAATATTCCTGCCTGCAAAAATGAAAATGAAGTGCACAAATTATACACGAATTATGTGTTTGTTGTGGCCTTGTCACTCAAGTAATTTGAATTTGCAATGCAGTCTTTATCGTAACTTGCACAAAGTAAGTTGCTTTTAACATGTAAACTTAGACGATAAGTTGAACCACCTTAATTCTATATGTCTTTTATTTATTTCCTTTTATCTCTTTTGACTTATTATGAGAAAACAATGATTGCAAAAGCACTAAATAATGTGGCGCTCGTCACGTCATATAACCTCATTTTCTTGAGAAAACCTTTTGTGATCTATTTTGTCACGTGATTCTACATCACACATATTTTCATTTGCTTCAATTTGGGCCCATCTACAAATTTAAAGAAAGGCTTATCTTTTTTTCTTGTCTTTGTCGAATGTGAGGTCTCATCCAACCCATTTCAAGTTTTATATTTGAATGTTTATGGCGCTCTGCAAAGAAGAAGGGGGAAAAAAATAATTATTTGGTGAGTTCAGCCTCACTTAATTTCTTTCAATAAAAAAAACATAAAACGGTTGAAGCATTATCTTCATCAAATTCCGGCTATAATAGCCATTGTCAACCAGAATTGCTGATGTCCAAATTCTGGTCAAATTCACTAAAGTTTCAATTCCAGTCATATATAGGGTCCGTTTGGGAGTGTGTTTTTTAAAAAATAATCTGTGTTTTTAAACCAAATCGCAATTTTGACGTGTTTGGGATTGCGAATTTAAAAACGCAAATTTTAAAATCGTGGAAAAATCTACAATTTCAATAAGCTAACTAGAGGGTGCTTATTTAAAAAAGTGCGAATTTAAACCAAAATCATGATTTCGCTTAAAAAAAATATTTAAGGCAATATTTACCTATTTGATCTGAAATCACAATTATATGCTAATTTTACCCAAACATTCGATTGATAAAAAAATATTTTTTAACATGTTTTACCAAACGTCTTTGTTATTTTAAAAAGTAGCGATTTCAAAAATACAATTTTTAAAAATGCAATTTTTAAAATCACACTCCCAAACAAGCCCATAGTAGCCAATATTGGCCAAAAAGACACCAAAGTCCAAGCTCCGATCATAGTAGGCCGCTCTAATTCAGACCATAGTAGCCAATCCTTAGATATTCAAGATCAAAGCTCACTGAGAGACCGTTCATCTTTCGGTAAAATGATAACGTGTGGACGTAAGCCATATGTTGAACCACCTAATTAATTTTTTCTTTATTATGAGATTTTATATATATGTTCTTTTCATATTTGAAAGTTTATCGAAAAGCAAATGTGCACGTGTCTAGTGGAATAGTTGATAAAAAAAAAGAAAAAAAAAAAAGAAAAAGAAAAGAAGCCCACTAAAGGTAGGATTTGAACCAGTCCCCAGTTTTTACATAAACATATCATTTGTGATAAGTTGAGATTATTAACTCAATTAAGTAACTAGATCGAATCAACTCTCATAATTAGACATTGTTTTTTTTTTTTTTTTTTTGACATGTCTGCACAAGAGGGGGAGGGAGATTTGAATTAGTGACCCCTGCTTCATTAGACGTGGTACCAGCCGATTGAACTACTTTTTTAGGACAACAATTAAACATTAATTAAAAATAAAATCAATTGAGCAAAAGTTTAATTGAAAATTCGACTTCAATAATAGACTAAGAATTCAATATATTCTCGAATAACAAAAATTCAAATAAAGTAATCATTTGATATAAACAAAAATTATAATGAATTAAAAACTCATCACATGATATTTTTTTTAAAAAAAAAATTAAAATCATTAATTCATAAAGAACAAACACAATTTGTCTCAATAATATGTAATAAAAATTAAAAGACTAGGCTTCACCCATGGCTTTTGCTAGAAAATTAGCCACTCATAACTATAAATAAAAATAATACCCGGCCATAATCAAGTGCTAAACAATAAAAGCAAATAATAATAATAATAAGAGAAAATAAAATAGCAATCCAATAAGAGATTGCTTTTTCTTTTGATTCACGGCGGTTGTTGGATTTTTTAATTTTTAATTCTTAATTGTTTTTAACCAGCTCTTTATTTTATTTTTTATTTTTTTTTAAACCATCCAGCCGAAGAGATTTTATTTTATTTTATTTTTTGTCAAAGTGGATTGGAGAAATTTTCTCCGACTCAATTTATAAAATGACATATGTTCTTCCAACAATTAAAAGAAAATATATATGTTTTTCATATGCAAAGAAACACGTGACATTCTTACAAACGAGATTGTTAAAAGTTTTTCAATTCAGTTTGGATGAAATATTTGTGAACACTAGTTTAAAAATTGATTATACATTGCAAGAATTTGTCCAAAATAAGATGCGCTATTTCACATAATATCTCTTAGAACCCTATTTCCAAGTCATTCAAACGAGACTTCTTGCATTTAAAAAATAAGAGTTAATCAAGAGTTGGGACCATTTTGAGCATGTGAGGAGTTTTAGAGTTGAAGGGTTTTAAGACGGACATGTATGTGCCTGTGCCCTCTAATTTGCTGCTTAAGCTGCTTTATGCAGCCATTTTCTTAGCTTCTGCCCAAGATTTAGAGGACCGGTTTGCTTATGGTCCATTTGGGATTATTTATGGACTCATTGTCTATTTTTTAATTTTTTTTTTTTTTTTTTAGCATCGTCTTTTTCATTGAGTTTGTTGTAGGGTTATGTGGACTGATACAAAATCGACCTATTTTTTAAACGTCTCAACAACTAATTTGATCCGTATTTAATTTTACTAAATCATAATCGGTTAAATTTATATTTAATTCGTGTCGAATTTACAGATTGTATAAAAAATTATTAACCCTAACGCGCATGTGTGTATGCCCAAACTAAATAACGGCCATGTGTGATTTATTTTAACATAAACAGTTTTGATTTATTCAAAAATTAAATAAATTGAAAACCAAAAAAAAAAAAAAAAAAAAATCGAACAGCTGGCGCCTAGCTAGCATGTAAGAAAAGAAAAGGAAAGCTCTGTAAGTCGGTTTATGTTTATAAACCGACTTCAATAGGCCGACTTAACGGAGATATAAACCGCCTACATTAGACCGACTTAACGGAGATATAAAACAGTCGAATCCTTGCTCACATCAAATTTCTACTCACAAACACCGACGACCCATCATTCTCCAATTTTCTTCTTTGGTTTCCTTTTTCATGTGAAGATCGATGGATGTGGTTCAACACCATTATCCATGCTTCTCTTCCGCACCCATGAAGTGGTTCAAGATGAAAGTTCTTGGGAGAGGATCGTATGGTACAGTTCACTTAGCAATGGCCACAACAAACAGTACTACTGGTTCTTCTTCATCTGGGTTTATGGCAGTGAAGTCGGCGGTTATTGAGAAATCTTCTTCGCTCATGAAGGAGGCAGATATCCTCCAAGAATTTGTTAACTGTCCTGAAGTTGTTCGTGGGTTGGGGTTTGATATCAGCTATGAAGGTGGCTTGTGGTTCTATAATTTACTTATGGAGTACGCATCCGGAGGCACTCTTCATGATTTAATACAAAAAAGTGGAGGAAAGTTGGATGAACGTGACGTCAAAAAATACACTAGAATGATTCTTAGAGGCCTCCGTTGCATCCATGAAAAGGGTTACGTTCATTGCGATCTTAAGCCAGAGAACATTCTTGTTTTCCCTTCTCCAGACGGTACAAGCAAAAGTGTCAAGATCACCGACTTTGGGCTATCCAAGATTCCGGGAGATTTGAATGAGCTCATGACAAAAAGGTATGACTTCCGAGGAACACCACTTTATATGTCCCCAGAATCTTTTCTAGTCGGTGAAATCAAAGGTGGTTTGGATATATGGTCTCTGGGTTGCGTGGTGGTTGAGATGATTAGCGGAAGGCCGGCATGGGACCGCACAGGCGGCATGGATGATTTGGTGATTCAAATTGCTACGGAGTCGCCCAACATACCTGAAACCATGTCAAAGATTGGGAAAGATTTCTTGCGGAGGTGTTTTGCATGGGACCCAACAGAGAGATGGACGGCTGAGATGCTACTGCGTCATCCTTTTCTCCTTCAGACTGAAGCTCCACCACCATCAAAAACAACTGCTCTTGGTTTTTCTGTATCAAAGAAGCTGCCTCCACCTCCTCCTCCTGGGTTTGGACCAATTTCAAGGAGACCATTATTGCCCAAAACTCTGCCTCCTCCACCTGGCTTTGAATTGATTTCGAGGAAACCGACGTTTCGAAAAAATCTACCTCCTCCTCCTGGGTTTTCTTCTAGAAGAATCCTTGTATGACTTTGATGAAATGATCGTTCCTTGTAATATCTTATAAATGAAGTCGAAGTTTTCTTTATTCGGATGACTGTTTTCTTGTAGAAATTCTATTAATTTGTATTTCTCTGCTTCAAGAATATATATATATATATATATATCGTATGCTTTAAGCCTCGCAGCTAGCGAACCGCGTGCATGCATGAAAATTTCTGCCTGGTTTTTGGTTTTATATGACCAAATGGTTTTTGGTTTTATATGATCAAAGAGAACAAGGAAACAACAAACTTACTTTAGGATCTAAAGAAATTAACCTTAATTAACCCACCTTGTTAAAATTGAATAATCGATCATAGGTTGCATTTGCATCAGCCTTCGGTGATCAAGCTATTGCACTCCTTCAATATTGTTGGACAGCTATAAAATAGTTTGAGGATCTGAAAGAAAAACAAAACAACGTAAGAATTAAAAGAAGTAAAAAGGAAATTTACAGAGAGGAGTCGCCCAACATACCTGAAACCATGTCAAAGATTGGGAAAGATTTCTTGCGGAGGTGTTTTGCATGGGACCCAACAGAGAGATGGACGGCTGAGATGCTACTGCGTCATCCTTTTCTCCTTCAGACTGAAGCTCCACCACCATCTACAACAACTGCACTTGGTTTTTCTGTATCAAAGAAGCTGCCTCCACCTCCTCCTCCTGGGTTTGGACCAATTTCAAGGAGACCGTCATCGCCCAAAACTCTGCCTCCTCCACCTGGGTTTGAATTGATTTCGAGGAAACCAACGTTTCGAAAAAATCTGCCTCCTCCTCCTGGGTTTTCTTCCAGAAGAATCCTTGCATGACATTGATCAATATTTGTCGCAAGTTTGGGTGGGATTAACTGAAGCACAGTAATAGCTAGACTGACTGATCATGAGTTGTAGTGCCACGCACACCTTTAATTGTTGATCTTTTAGATCTAATGATCAAATGATCATGCCTTGTAATATCTTATAAATGAAGTTGAAGTTTTCTTTATTCAGATGCTTTTCTTGTAGAAATTCTATTAATTTGTTTTTTTCTGCTTCAAGCAAATATATATGTCATATGCTTTAACCTCACAGCGAACTGCGTGCATGAATGGAAATCTTTACATGGTTTTTGGTTTCATATGACCAAATGGAAAAACCAGATCAAAGAGTACAAGCCAACTAAAAGGAAACAACAAAAAAACTTCAGGATCTAAAGAAATTAACAACCTTAAATAACCCACCTTGTTAAAATTGAATAATCGATCATAGGTTGCATTTGCATCGGCCTTTGGTGATCAAGCTATTGCACTCCTTCAATATTGTAATTGGACAGCTATAAAATAGTTTAAGGATCTGAATGAAAAACAAAACAACGTAAGAATTGAAAGAAGTATAAAGGAAATTTACAGAGAGCGTACCTCCTCTTTTACCTTTGGTTGTCTCTAAATTAACCTTAGCACGGGAAATTACAAAGAGGTTAATTTCATGATGGGAGCCAATCGAAATGCAAGCATATATAGCACATTGTGTGTCTTGTTTGGGACTAATTCAACTGACACAATTCTCAGAGTCACCAAGGGATGATGCTCAAATTATATTGCTGTCATTGAAAGCCCCTTTTGTCAAACAGTTGGCATGCCCATGAAGGGCACTGCCCTCTTCCCACACACAAACAACCCCCGGCTGGCAGAGTCAGAATGGGAAATCAGGTCATTGGTTACGAGGTTAATTAGCATGAAATGGAAGGATTACGATCGCAATTCCCCTGCGCACAGAGGAGGAGAGAGGGCGCCATGAAATTGCAGAACAATTGGGAGGGAGGGCGCCATGAAATGGATTCAATTAATGTTACATTTGTTTTTTTTCCTCAGTGAAGGGGAGAATGGGAAAGCAAGCTCTAGTTCTGCTTTTCTCACTAGGCATGGCCATGGCTGATGCTATTGGTGCACTGCATCGATCGTTGAAGAGCCCAACGGCTCCATTTTTACGTTCATCTCTGTCTTCGTGTAATGACGCGTATCTGTTTACCTGAAGAATGAGATACCCGTTTGGGCAGAGAGATTAAAGTAATCTGTCCGAGAAACCGCCCGTTGAATATGGCCTTGTCTGATCATGGCGTTTGACAGGAATTGTGCGAAGGGCCCGAAGCCTACTCTGCCTATTTTCAGAATTCTTGGTCCAGTTTATTGGTGGGTTTATGCCACAATCCCATACAAGCAGCTCTTGATTGATAGAAGCTTTAGGGTTCATTTTCATTTGTGATTTTTTAAAATGTGCGATCTAAAAATGTAATCTTTGAAAACACAGTTCAGCGTTTGATAAAATTATAGTTTGACCACTAATTCTAAACTCACAATTCAGCCTTAAAAATTGTGTGTTTTTTTTTAAAAAAAAACACCTCCTTATCTATGAATTTGCATTTTAAACTCTCAATTTTTAAAAAACCCAGTTCCAAACAATTTAATTTCTGAGGTTGATTTAAAATCCTACTTTTTGTTTATGAAATTGTAATGCCAAACGCACTCTTAAACCTAAACTCCTTTAGCTTAAAACCAAGCTTGGACTTAATGCAGAGCTTTTTTTGGTAGAATAGTATGAATTATCAAGCTAACTATGAAAGTTCTGACACACTATTTATTTATTTTTTATAATAAAATAGTCATTATGGGCACCAAATATAACCAAAGTCAAACGTAGGTTTCTACTGGTGTTTTTCAAACATGGAGGATATGCATGTGGATGGGGTTAGTCGGTGATCATCAAAGACTGTCTATCTAATAAGGGGAAACATGTTTCATTAATTAAAGAGGTGGAAACGTAAGGCAATTAGGGAGGGAACCCATTTGTCTTATTTTGAGGGTATGGATAGTTTGAATGGGGAGGTGAGGAAGGTGAAAGTTTATTTAATAGTTGAGAGGAGGACGTCAAAGAATTTTGCAGTAGGTTTTATTTGGCGAAGTGGAGGTGGAGATTTAGAACTATTAATGCATGAGTGGTTTCATATGCAACAAAGTAGAGCATATGCATATGATTAATCCAAAGAAAAGAGATTTTAAATTGGGAAATCTTCACAAAACCATCATGAATTTACACATGTTTGGAAATTACCTCCCTAATGTTCAAAAATTCTCAATTTAGAGTATCAAAATTTTAATTTTTGCAATGTCTTCTCTTTGTTAGGATTTTTTGTTCAATTTTTCCAAAATTTCTAAAATATCTTTTTTTTAATAATATTTTTGTTTTTTTTTTTAAAAAATGGCAAAGATTCAAGCATAGATATTTTTGTAAATCCTGTTAAGTCCTTATCAACACCTAAAACTTTGCAATTTTTTATTTTATCTTTTTATAATAGAAAATCATATCAGAGGGAGGGATTGTTGGTACTCTAAAGAGAAGTCAATAATTTGATGGAACAAGAAAACCGAAAGTGGAAACACATTCCATCCAATTTGAGCACCAGTATAGATCCAAGTAGTTTGTTTATCATAGACGAATTTTGAAAATTTCATCATATTATTTTAACTAACAATTTATATGTCCCCCCTCCAAATTTTAACTATCAACTTATACTATTTTATTTAAATATTATTATTTTTTATTTTTTTATTCTTTCTCAAACAATCATATATATATTTTTTTTAAAAAAAATTCCACAGCAGTAAGCACAAACAGTAAATCCAAAGCTAGCAGCGGGTTTATAATACAAAACTACATTAATATGCTTTTCAATAAAAGATATCCAAATCACAAACAGAAAATGCGCACAAATGAAGCAAATAGAACTCTGGTGCGAACATGTTAAAAAAAAATTTAATAAAAAAAAATCTTAATAACGTTTATCCAAATCCAAAAGGGCGAATAAATGAACCCACCAGTAAAAAAAATTCAACCCATCCAGCTACTATAATTGACTAGACCCACAGAAAAAAAAAAAAAGAAAAAAAAAAGAGGACCTAAAATACTATAAACACAACTAAATTTACTCGATTTTACCCATCAATTTATAATTTGATGAAATGTACCCCATCTATCAGGTTTGGCAAAAGTTGTGTAGGAGGTAAATTGCATTAAAATGAAAGCTCGATAAGCTCAAATTGAGAGTTTTTGAAATTGAAATTTTTTAAATTTAAGATTGATACAAGAGGAACTTATAGGATTACTCATTTTTCAAACGTATTGTAGTTCATGAACCCTTTGTGATGTCTAAAAAGTATTTTCGTGTGACATAAAAGTGAATCCAATAGCACCCATATTTGAGAATGTGCTTTATATACAATACACCTATTTATTTTTAAAACACTCAAGCCGCTCGTGTTCGTGTGGCCACCCTTAACAGAGAGGAGAATACACCTACTTTTTTAATTTTTTTAAATAATAAATTATTATTTTGTTAAAATATTTATCCCACAATATAAAAATAAAGTTTAGATTTTATTTGAGATGTTAATTAATGAATTTGTTTTTGTAGTTTATGCTTCTTTTCTTGACTTGACGTACCATGAAAAAAAAAAAAAAAATTATGGGTCCAAAAGCGTCATAGCTTGCGTAATTACCAAAAGTCCGAAATATATATATAAAAGACAAACAGATATTTAATTGAAAAATGACAAAATGTCTCACTCTCGAGTACGTATATCCAACCAAATAACCTTTTTTTTTTTCTTTTTTTTTTTCATACATCCAAGCAAATTATTAAAAAAAAATTTGTTACATACACTTTTACATTTTCAAACGTTCATAATTTGACGTAACACAAAAAATACTGTTAAAATATCAATAAATTATTATTAAAGATAAAAGTCGTCGCGTTCATAACTTTTATTGTCGGGTCAAAATATAAAATATAAAAGATGAAAGTTGGTCACATAGTCGATTGACTGGTTGGTTTAATGCAAGCATTGATGTTTTGTTGTCTTGTGGGATCTACTTTGATGTGTTTTATGAGAAAGCATTTTTATCATGTTAAAAATGGTTAAAAATTGTTAAATTATCAGTTATTTCAAAATTTTGAGTTGATATAAAGAGATCAATTTAATTAATTAATTAATACTTTAATATTCTTCCTTACATGTAGGTTTAAATGCTCTTTTTAATTGTGAGATCTAACACGTGAAACATTTAATTTAAATGAGAGAGCCATTTGACGAAGTTAAGATTTGAACTCAGGACTTTTGACTTTGATACCAAGTTAAATTATCAGTTATTCCAAAAGTTTAAACTAATATGAAAAGATAAATTTAATCACTTATTCAATACTTTAACAAGAATAACATGAGTAAATGATATATGGAAGATTATTATTCTTATTGAGTGCTTCTAAATGCCATATGATTTTAAAAATTATTAATAAATTAAAATTCAATAATAATTATTTTAGATTTAATGACGATTTTAAAAACCACACCCTATTCTTCTCATATCATTACTCATAATCATGAGTTACACTTGAAACTGGGTGGTGAATATGATACTCGGTGCAAGTTCCTTTTATAAAGTAATAGTTCTTCTCTTTCTTTGGGATGGACTTTTTGTCCATTTTCCATCCAAAGGTGTAACCAAACAAAGTTACTTTGCTTGCAAAAAAGTACTTAGTCCCAGAAATAAATTTTAGGATGAATTTATATTTTCTTTTCCAATTATAGATTACTATCCATGTCTTTAATTTTTGAAATTAATTATATGGGTAAAATATAAATTTAAAAGGAAAATGCTAGATACTCTCTTGATTATTTTAAAGAGGGATGATAAAGACCTAATTTTTACCTTTTTTATTTTTTATTTAAAAAAAAACAAATTAAAAAATAAAAAAGTGTCTGAAGCAACAATTTTTTTTGTCCTTTTTATTGGTGTTTTTCAAAAAATAAAAATTCTATTTTTCTTCAGAAAAATGTAATTTTCATTTTTTAAAAAACACCAATAAAAAGGAGGACAAAAATATATATATTATTGCTTCGGATACTTTTTTTAAAAAAAATAAAAAATAAAAAAGGCAAAAGTTGGGCAAAAGTTGAGCAAAAAAGTTGGGCCTTTAATATTTTCCTATTTTAAAATGGAAAATGCTAAAGGTCCAACTTTTTTGCCCAACTTTTGTCCAACTTTTGTCTTTTTTTTTTTTAAAGAAAAAAAAGAGTAAAAAATAAAAAAAGTGTTTGAACTTTGAAGTAATAATATATATATTTTTTGTCATTCTTTTAGTTGGTATTTTTTTTTTAAAAAAAAGCATTTTTCTTCATAAAAATGGTCAATTTTTATGAAAAAAAATGCAATTTTTATTTATTTTTATGAAAAATGACTATTTTTCTGAAAAAAATGAAAATTTATTTTTTAAAAAACACCAATTAAAAGGACAAAAAAAAAAAAAATTATTGCTTCAAACATTTTTTTTTTATTTTTTACTTTTTTTTCTTAAAAAAAAAAAAAGGCATTAGTTAGGTAAAAGTTGGATAACAAAATTGAGTTTTTATCATTTCTCTTTAAAAATTACTCATTTCATCTATCTTTCATTTAACATTTTAGAAGTTATTTATATACAACACAAATATCACACAAATATTCTACAAAATTAATGTGGTAGAGTCTAGTAACCCTTAAATAAACCATTGTGGGTTGCAGGCCGGGGACCCCCCGTCCCGCACCTACCTCCTTAGATACAAGAGGCGTGTCCGGGGAGGGTTCCCTTGAAGCCACCCCCAATTACCCAACCTTTGTGGGGTTTGACCGGAGGAGGTTGTCGCAATGTTAGGTTGGGTTGACTATGAGCACCTATGTGGGGTAGGTGCTCGTTTTGGATAGGTCTTACATGACTTTATGACAAATAAATGGAAGGATTCACTCATTTTATACTAGCTGACTTAGCATAAGTGGTTTTTTATGTTAGTCACTTCCAACAAAAAAAAATAAAAAACTTAAAACACTCAACTTCAATCGATATAAAATAAGTGTAATAAATGTGAATGAATAATAACACTCATAATCTCAAAAGCTCATAAAAGCCAAAGACAAAAAAATAGTGTATTTAGAAGGATAAATTTGTCTAAAAAAATTATATTACCCTCCTAAATGAAATGGAGCGGATCTTTTCCAACAAAAACATGCCTAAAAAAACCAAGAACAAACACAAATCCTTCAACAGAGAAAGATAAAAACTGCCCAAACGCTTTAATCAATATTTTCTGTTTTTAGAAACTGTTTTCAAAAACAGTTTCTCAAACCTTTTTTTTTTTTTTTCAAAATAGAATAGTTTTCTCAGTTTTTTTTTTTTGGTAATTACTTTGTTTTCCCTTTAACTACAACGCTTTGGCACTTTCCCTCTTAAACTATCAACTGTGATGCCTAAGTCCTGACCCTTGTGAACTACCATTTTGTACTTAAAACTCTCATTCTGTCAATCAAAGGTGTAAACTCAAACAGTCTACCTGTCACTTTGCCTCATGAACTACAATTCATTGTCACTTTGCCACCATAAACTACAATGCATTGTCACTTTACCCCTATGAACCACAATGCATTATTATTTTGACCGTCTGAATTAACCATTTGATTGACGGAATAAGAGTTTTATACACAAAATAGTAGTTCATGAGGTTAAGTGTCGCAATTGATAGTTAATGGGATAAAGTGAATGCGTTATAGTTTTTGAAAAGGGGTAAGTGAAGTTATCCCATTATTTATTTATTGGGGTAATTGCCGTTTGCCCTCATGAAGTACAACACTTTAGCGCTTTCTCCTATAAACTATAAACTATGACACTTAACCCCATCAAACTACCATCTTATGGCATTTTGTCAGTCAAAGATGTTAAAATTAACGATCAATGGTCATGTGACTTGCATGTGTCATTTGAAAAAAAAATTTCTTCCACTTTTGCCCTCACTTCTCATGTGTTGGATTAGGGTTTAAGAGAGTAAAAGCCTCATTTTACAATCTGAAGTGAGGGAAAAAGAGGAAGGAAAAAAATTTAAAATGGCACTGTTAATTTTAACCAATTTGACTAACGGAAAGGGGGAAAATGTCTTAAGATGATATTTTGATGGGGTCAAGTGTCATAATTGGTAGTTCATGAAAAGAAAGTGTCATAATGTTGTAGTTTATAAGGGTAAAATGTAATTATTATAAAAAAGCACGCTACATTTTTGTATTCTTTACCCTAATTAACTTCATCGGCGTCAAAAGCGAAGGTATATATATAATACTGAGACTATTAGCCTCGAGGTCCCACACTTCGTCAGCAAGCTATTTTTTACGTACAAACAGAAATCGTGTTCAATTTGTGCTCTTCATGTTCATTTTTAATATTAATATATAACACACAATAGAGACATATATATTATATAGAGAGAGATCTCAAATCTGTGCAGGCAGAAATGGAGTTGGAAAGGAATGCTTACCGAGCACATTGTTTGGCCTTGACCTATCCAAGCCAAGGCCACATTAATCCTCTCCTCGAATTCTCCAAGCGTTTGGAGCACAAAGGAGTAATAGTTACTCTGGTTACCACCCACTTCATCTCCAAGACCATTCACAAAGAAGCCACCACCTCCATGGATCTCGAGACCATCTCTGACGGCTACGATGAAGGCGGGAGAGCTCAAGCAGAGAGTATCACGGCCTATTTTGAGAGCTTTCGGCAAGTCGGGTCGCGAACTCTGGCTGAGCTCCTTGAGAAACTCTCGACCTCAGGCTGCCCTGTTGATTGTGTTGTTTATGATGCTTTCTTGCCTTGGGCTCTAGATGTTGCTAAAAAGTTTGGATTATTTGGGGCTGCGTTTTTCACTCAATCTTGTGTTGTTAATAATATATACTACCACGTCCACAAAGAAGTCCTAAAAGTCCCTCTTTTAGGGACTGAAATTTTGCTTCCTGGGTTGCCAACACTCGAACCTCAAGATATGCCGTCTTTCATTTATGAATTTGGGTCTTACTCACCAGTCCTTGACATACTTGTGAGTCAATTCTCCAACCTTGATCAAGCTGACTGGGTTCTTGTCAATACTTTTTATGAGTTGGAGCAAGAGGTAATTAATTGATCACCCTATTAATTAATTTTGTCCTGTTTTTGTGGATGATATTGATGAACTATTTTGTATAGGTGGTGGATAGGATGACAAGGATATGGCCGTTGAGAACAGTAGGACCAACTATCCCATCTATGTTCCTAGACAATCGACTTGAAGATGACAAAAACTATGGTTTCGACATCTTCAAGCCAAACACCGATGCCTGCATGAAATGGTTAAATGGTCAGCCGAAAGGGTCGGTTGTTTATGTTTCGTTCGGGAGTTTGGCTGCTTTTGAAGTTGAACAAATGGAAGAAATAGCTTGGGGATTGAGAATGAGCAATAGATGCTTCTTGTGGGTTGTGAGGGAATTGGAGGAGGCAAAGCTCCCCAAAAACTTCGTGGAGGAGACGTCGGAGAAGGGATTGGTGGTTCGATGGTGTCCTCAGTTGGAGGTCTTGACTCATGAGGCAGTTGGATGCTTTGTGACGCATTGCGGGTGGAACTCTACTTTAGAGGCCATTAGCTTCGGTGTGCCGATGGTTGGAGTGCCATATTGGTCGGACCAGAGCACGAATCTAAAATATATTATGGATGTTTGGAAGATGGGGTTGAAAGCTCCGGCTGATGAGAAAGGAATAGTCCGGCGAGAAGCAGCAGAACATTGCATCAGTGAAATAATGGAGGGAGAGAGAGGGAAAGAGATAAAGAAAAATGTCCCCAAGTGGAGGAAGTTGGCCAAAGAGGTTGTTGATGAGGGTGGAAGTTCTGATAAAAACATTGAAGAATTTGTGGCTAAATTGGTCCGCTCTTAATTCTTAGCCGAAAACTCATGTGTGTTTCCTAAGTTGCAGCTGTTTCTTCGTCCATCTGAGTGGTTAATTATGCAATAAATTCGGCTTGTAAGGTGTCATTCTCTAATGACTAGAATGATTCTAATAGTATTTTGGAATGATTTGAGAAAAACCCTTATAGAATACTTGATTGGCTCGGATTTGTTCTTGTTGTTGTTGTTGTCGTCTTTTTTTTTTTATTCTTTTTTCTTTTTTTCTTTTATCACATTTCTCAAATTATAAAATTTAGACAATTTTTAGGTATCGAAACACTTGAAAAATGATACATATTAAAAATGTGGCACGTTACAATTGTAAATTTAGTATATTTTCATCAAGATTCTTTTTCTTTATGTTGTAAAAAAACCTTTGAGCTAAAAATGTCTTTTGATTTTCTTAAGAAGAAACGTTTCTTGAAAAATAAAGGAGAGAGAAAAATTCTTTCTAGCTATCCCAATAACATACCACATTTTTAATATATGATATTTTTCAAGCGTTAACAAACAAAACTCCCCTAAACAAATAATTATTACTCTATAAAAGGGACTTGATCAAACAATTTTGGTAAACCAGAGTCTTGCAGCCCCATGTTTTTTTAGAACTGCAATTAATTATTCTAAAGTATTAAAAATGCTTTACGATAAAAATTAAAACACATCCAAGTAAACCCAAAGGACAATAAAAGTTGCTATTATCTAGCATATTTAGCATGAAATTATTGGGATTCACGGTAATTTAACTGTTTAAATAAGAGAGAATATATATAAAATTTACAAATTAAATAAATAAGTATCTAGATTATTAATAATTTAAACATTTAATTGCAATCTTTGTTCTCTTGTCCCACTAATCATCCAGCGAACCGACCATATAGGAAAACGAGCTGACTCAGTGACGTAGGTCATTTGGTTGGATTGGATATATTCGTGAGTCAGACAATTTTCATAGTATGTTAAAAAAGAAAAAGAAAAAGAAGAAGACAGTTTTCATAACACAGTTACAATTAATTAATTAATTAATTAAATGTATTATTATTATTGTTGTTGTCGTCTTTTTATTATTTCCTACTTTGGTACTTGGTAGTTTGAACCTTACCCAAGGTATGATGCTTTTCAACCAAAATGGATTTTGTTTTTAGGAATGTTAGGTTTATAAATAAATTTTATAATAATTTTTTTTATAATATAATTAAAAGTAAAATAAAATTAACTTTTGAAAAATTTAATTATATTGTTACGTTATGTTGTGTAAAGGATAATCTGTCATCAGTAGTTTTGAATTCAAATAGTTTAAATTCAAATATTCAAGATACACAAGATAAGAGGAATGTTTAACAACAACCTCTTTTAGATAAGATAATATTTGATTTTTGTATATTTGTTTGTAAATAGTTAAAGATAAGATTGTAATCCTAGAAGCAATCTTGCAGTTAAATTTGTAATATGATTTTATCTATATATACAACCTGCCTATACCAATTGAAGGTAAGGTAGCACAACAAATATTTCTGGGATTTTACATGGTATCAGAGCCCTAAAAGACCAACGTCAAATTTTTTTCTCTTCCGCAAACCTATCATCTCATGGCTTCCATTGTCCCTGCACCTTCTACCATTCTCACCTTCACAAATTTCAATCCCATTAAGCTCACTCAAGACAATTATCTCATTTGGCTACCTCAAATTGTCCCTCATCTTAAAGGTTGTAACTTGTTTGGTTACGTTGATGGCACCATTCCCTGCCCACCACCTACTATATCCATTACAAAAGATGGAGTTGATTCCATTGAACCAAATCCAGCATTTTTGCACTGGAACATGCAAGACCAAGTCATTCTTGGGGCTATTACTTCTGCCCTCTCAGTCAAGATGATCTCTCATATCACGCGTTGCATCACATCCAAGCATGCTTGGACCACCTTGGAAACCTTGTTCAAGTCTCAATCCAAGGCCCGTCTCCTACAAGTGCGATTAAAACTATCCACTTTGAAGAAAGGAAATTTATCAATTGCTGATTATTATACCCATTTTCAGACACTCAGTGATTCTCTTGCTGCCGTGAATCAACCACTCACTGATGTGGAGCAACAGGCCTTCCTCCTTGGAGGACTTGGATCAGAATATGATCCATTTATCACCTCTGTTACAACCAGAGTTGAACCTCTTTCTATAGAGGAAATTTATGGCCATTTATTAGCTCATGAATTGCGGCTAGAACAAATACA
>CM017324.1:21414694-21438175 GCA_006937295.1 Carpinus fangiana
TTTTTTTGTCTCAGAAACGTTATATGCTTGATATCCTTAAGAGAACGAAAATGGTTGATGCCAAGCCTATTTGCACCCCAATGGCTACCTCTGTGACTCTGTCTGCCTTTGATGGTGAAGTCTTTAATGATCCTACACTGTACCGGAGTACTATTGGTGCCCTTCAATACCTTTCAATTACAAGACCCGACATTGCCTTTTCTGTAAATAGGCTGTCTCAGTTTATGCACAATCCACGGTTAAGTCATTGGCAAGCTGCAAAACGTCTCTTGCGGTACCTCAAACAAACCATTCAGTTTGGATTAAAAATCCAACGGTCCTCCTCTCACATACTCCAAGCATTTTCTGATGCGGATTGGGCCGGATGTCGTGATGATCGTCGGTCTACAGGTGGATTTTGTGTTTATCTTGGAAATAATCTTATTTCTTGGAGTTGCAAGAAACAAGCAACTGTGGCACGTTCAAGCACTGAAGCTGAATACAAATCCTTAGCCAACACCGCTGCTGAACTCTCATGGCTAAAATCTTTATTATGTGAACTTGGCATTGCCATCTCAACCCCTCCGATTTTATGGTGTGACAATATAGGGGCAAAGTATCTCGCCTCAAATCCAGTTTTTCATGCTAGAACTAAGCACGTGGAGATTGATTTTCACTTTGTCCGGGACATGGTGGCATCCAAATCCATTGATATTCGTTTTATCTCTACAAAAGACCAAGTTGCAGACGTCTTCACCAAGCCTTTGTCAGCAAACCGTTTTTCTACCCTTCGTAACAAGCTCAGAGTTGTTGCACCCCCACTGAGCTTGAGGGGGCCTGTAAAGGATAATCTGTCATCAGTAGTTTTGAATTCAAATAGTTTAAATTCAAATATTCAAGATACACAAGATAAGAGGAATGTTTAACAACAACCTCTTTTAGATAAGATAATATTTGATTTTTGTATATTTGTTTGTAAATAGTTAAAGATAAGATTGTAATCCTAGAAGCAATCTTGCAGTTAAATTTGTAATCTGATTTTATCTATATATACAACCTGCCTATACCAATTGAAGGTAAGGTAGCACAACAAATATTTCTGGGATTTTACATGTTGTAAAAGTCGAAAGAGGAACTGAGGAAGCATTAACTTCAAAACAAATTCATTAATTATCATCTCAAAATATCTTTGGTGGCCTTTGAAAATCCCTTTTCTTTTTTGCCTTTTTGCAAAAATATCATAACATTATCTGCCAACTTTTATTCCCAAAAAAAAAACTAAATCAACTAATTAGCGATCACTTAAAAGTCATGTACAACTAATCTTTGTCCCGATAATTGATGTAGACCAGAGTGCATGAGAGTTTATATTGAAGATTGGAGCAAATGTGAGTGTGGATGGTTTTCAGGTGGCGATGCCAGGCATCAGGACAAGATCCTTATGGTATGCCAAAAAAATAATTTACTCCCTAGGGTCAAATTCTATTAAAATATTTAATGAATTCCATTAAGTGTCACGTCAAGGGCTAGTAAAATAATGACACGTGTTACTTTTAATAAAAAAAATAATATATTAAAAATATAATACTAAAAAAACTAAAAAAAAAAAAATTATATTTTTAGTTTTTTTTTTTTTTTGGTTTTTTATATTTATTATTTTTTATTTATTTATAGTGACATATTTAATTATTTTGTCCAAATCATAAGGCGGGAACCAAAAGACTTAATTTTAGTCAGAAAAAATTGGCGCTGCAGGCTGAAAAAAAGGGCGCCAGGGAAAAAAATTGGTGCAGATCGAAACCTAACTTTTCTTCTTCTCTCTTTACTTTTCTCTCTTCATCTTCTTCTTCCCTCACATTCTCCTCTGCAAATCACATATTTTTCCACACTGCCGACAGACCCCTCCCCTTTTCCTTTTCTTCTTTTTCCTTCTCCTTTCTTCTTCCCCACGCCCACTCCACCTGCTTCCTCCCATTCTCTTGCTTTATCTATAAGCCGAATCAGAGAGTGGGATTAGGAGAGAAAAATTGAGAGGAAGGGAAGAACGAGACAGATTTCAGAGAGAGAAGGAGGCGGAGAGAGAGAGAGACAGAGAACCAAGAGAGAGAGAGAGAGAGAGAGAGAGGAAGAGGTGGCGCCGTGGGCAGTGTTGTTTGTACAAAAAGGTGACGAGAGCTTCCCACAGCTTTCAAAAAGGTCGAATTCAGACCCATCATCTAGATTCTTCATTGGAGAAGCGAGAGAGAAAATGGGTAATCTCTAGATGTGGATATAGAGAAAGAGATGTTATTTGTTTGTTGTTTTAGTGTATAGCAGAGAAAATCAGAGAGAGAGAGAGAGAGGGAGAGAGGGGGGATGGGTGGAGAGGAGAATGACATGGAGATAGAGGGGGGAATGGGGATGGGGAGGGAGATATCAGGTGCATCGTCGTATTCGTTCGTCGTCGTCGTCGCTGAGAGAACCGCTTCTTCTGAGCAAGAGGATCAACAACACCTCTCAGCTCGCCATTGTTGGTGCCAATGTCTGCCCCATTGAGAGCCTCGACTACGAGTACGATCACTCTATTACATAGGATATGGTTTATTTGTTTATTATGGACGTAGATGCATGCTTTAGAATTTTTAAGGTATTCTTACCATTAAGATTTTTCTCAAATTCTAACAATTGTTTTTAAGTTAAATGGTTGATAATGAGGGATTTGTTAGGAAACAAGAAAAAAGAACTGAAGATTTTGTTGTATTTGGTGGTTTAGTTAGTTGCTTTTTGGTGGGTATCATCCAGTTCCTGGATTTATTGGTCCAAATTGACAATTCAAGTCGAGTTTTGGGTTTACTCTATATCTGGTTCTGGTAATGCTACTGTTTTAGATAAATTATGGTTGTTTCTCACATTTTGGGGTATAGAATTTGTTGCGATGGTAGGTCAATGTTACCAAAATTTGTTTGTTTGTTTGTTTTTGTTTTTTTGTTTTTTTTGTCTTTGGGGGCTGTAGGGTTTTTTTTACGTTACTTAAAGCTAGATCCTGCACCGAAATATCAAAGATCGAATATCCTATTTGTAAACCTTAGAAAGGCACATACTCAAACCTTATTCTTTGTATGGTGGAAAGAAATTTGTTTTAGTCTAGCTTTCATTACCCTCACTGAAAAGTAACATTGCTAGCCATCTTGGCCTCATAATCTTTCTTTTTAACTAAACAAAGGTAAGCTACAACAGTACCTACATGCCTACATAAACAAATAGGAAGAGAAGAGTAGCTAGTCATGTGCTTTGCTTGGGTTGATCATAGAGTGTATCTATAAAGAACCAGCTATTCATCTCAGAAGAAACAAATAGCAAAGGAACATGCAGAATATCCAAACTAAAAGCTTCATCGTCCTCCTCTTGGTACTATGAATATAACAAGGTTCTTGATATTGAAGAGGGGCAGGCTGTGAGTGAAAATGAAGATGAGACGGTAATTTGTGAATCCTTTTTTCTTATTATATTCGTCTCTAATTTAAAGTGAAGGACATTTTAGGAAGATGGTGATATTGTTATCTTTTTATAAATATTCGTACCATTTCAAATCAAGTCATGAAACCAACAAAAAGAGTCATTTAGATTTGGACAAAGGGAGTATTAACTTATGCCATGTAAAAGCTGTCAATTTTTAGTTTACACGGGATATATATATATTTTAATTTTAGTTAGGGTATAAGCTGTGGCCTTTGTTTTACTAGCGTATATAAAAATGGGACGAGGTGATAAGATCAATTCTCAAATGTGTGTGTATGTCCCCATCTGAACTGGAATAAGAAAGAAAAAGAAGTTTAATGACGCAGTTGGAATGGATGCAGATGAGGAAGAGGTTGAGCCAGTTGCTGGCAAGAGAGTGAGGAAGGAAACTGCCTTGGCTTCAGGAAAGCTTGATAATGGTGAACCTGGTGCAAAATTGAAGAAGAGAGCAAGGGTGCTTGTTGAGGTAATGGCCAATGATATTATGGCGTTTCTTGATTTCCTCTAGTTTTATTAATTATTATTGGTTTCCTCTCTTTGGGAGAAGGGGCTGTACAAGAGCGCAAGAGTGGACACTTGAAGTCTTTCTGGTCCCAGTTTTTTGTTTATGTCAATGCCTCTCAGAAATGCAATATGCTTGCTTAGGTTTTCCAGATTAGAGCAAGTACCATTTCATCACTGTCATCATTTCTGCGATTCTTCTTATAAAACATTAAGTTGTGAGTTCCAGTCAAATTTTATTATTCTAGTCCTCTCCTTTCTACATTTTTACAGGTTTTGAGGTTTCTCTGTAATGGTTTTGAGACTCTAATCCTTTAGATCTGTCATTTCCTAAAAATTTTGATATGGGGTATGGTTTCATGATAATATACAAATGTGCGTGTACACATACATTATGTTATAGATGTATGTATATATGTAGCACTGAGCTACAATATCTCACACCTTAAACGACAAGCAGAAAAAAAACATACATAGAGAGATGTGCAATAGGGATTTGATATGGAAAACCCTCCATAATTGAGATGAAAAGTTGTTTAATATGATAGGGTAATCCAGTATTGAGATGAAGTGTACACTTAAACTAATTTTATTGTTTCTATTCAGAAATTGCAACTTCCAAAAACAATATCAGAACTGCCAGGTACTTGTTTGCTTCTTCTAATCCTTGCTGTTGTTTTGGCATCAAATTCCTTGCTGGTGTTATTTTTTTTAATATTATTTCCTTTATGTTAGGGGTAAATATTATGGGCGCATCTTACTTTGTATCAACTCCATTTTAATTCATATTCAATTAGCTTGGTGCAACTCAATATTTCTATGTGGGTGTTTTTCACTGGGCAATCATATTAGGCAAGAAATTTACATGTCATCATCTACCCCATCCATTGCGAGATTGAAGTTATTCCGATTTACTGCAAATAGAAACCCTTGTTGTCTAATGTGGCAAAAGTACTTTTAACTCTCTGTAAAATTTCTTCTTCTTCTTCTTTTTTTTTTTTTTCTTTTTTTTGTAAAATTCTTACGGAAAAAGGCAAGCAACCAAAAAAACAATCCGTTCTCTCTCCTCGGTCTCTTTCAAATTTTTTCAAAAACGTCTCTGGATCTTGCCGTCTCCGGCGATTATGTAAGAACTTTCGGTCCCGTTGGCTTCGCGGGATGAGAGTAGGATGGAGGCGGTTTACAATGGAAGCTAAAGCTTTCTTCTTCTCGTTGAAGGCTTCTCAGCGCTTGGAGGAAAGAAGGAAGGGCTATTTAGGGCTTATTTTGGTGGGTCTTCGAAGTGCGTCTTGGTTGGTTTCTACGGTGGAAGAGGCCTCTCGGTCTCCGGTGTTGGAGGGTTTCGTCAAATCTTCTTGTGAGGGGAGGAAATCGGTGTCGGTGAGAGGGGGATGTAACAAAGCTGGGAGATTTCTGAAGGTGGTGGCATTTCTGGAAGATGAACGGAAAGGTATCATTTGGATTCCTAAGGCTCGCTCCGGGCGGGGGTGGCGTAGGTTTGTGGTTGAGCTCCGCTTGTTGGTGGCAGCGATGGGGAGCTCTTCGGGGTCTTCTTTTGAGGGTTCCCTTCCCGAGGAGAAAAGCCGAGGCTCCTTTCAAGGGATTGAAGCTGACTGATCCGCCACAGAGGCACTGCAATCTCCTTCTTGTGAAGTGGAGGTTCTAGTTAGGCCAAAGTGCATGTGGTCGTAGGAGATCGATCTCTTCCCGGTGGCAAGCAACTTCGAGGTGGGGTTCGATGGAAAGGTAGAGCGTTCTACGTGGGATTGCTTGGATTTGGAGTCTGGCTTCTCGTCGCCTCTTCTGGTGAGGGTGGCAACTGTGGATAGGGTGACGGCTATGGTTAGGAGGAAGAAGAGGAAGAGATTAGGGAGTGTGCTTGGGTAAGCTAGGGTTGGGTAAATTGGGTTAGGGATATCTCGGGTTGGTTTCCGGGCCGCTTTTCGGGTTAGATTTTGGGCTGGATTCCGGGTTGGATTTTATTTTTGCCTAGACTTGAGCCTCGTTTCTTCGACGCTTTTTGTCTTAGGCCCCGGTTCCTCGACGACTTTAGAGGACTTGTTGTTGGTGGTAGAGGAGTCTTGGACGGTGTTTGAGATTTCAGACGAGTGTTCGTCGATGTCTAAGTTTTTGACGATCTCTGACATTTCTGATGAGTGTTCGTCCCCTGGGTTTGCTGAGAACAAGCTTATTGGAGCTGTCACAGTGGCAAAGCCGCTTGTCGTCTCTGCTAGGAAAGATTCGCAGGCCTAGTTCTTTGGGTGGTTGAGGGCTGGTGTGTAGCACGATGAGAAGCTTCTCACCAAATTGGACGTTATTGTAAAGAGAACGAGTCGTGCTAAACCGGATGCTCTCTCTTTGGATCGCTCTACGGAGATGCTGTGGATGCGGGGGAAGCTTGCGTCTATGGATGTTGAGAGTAGGCAAGCTATAGCTACTTCTTGGCTCGTTTGCAGGCCCAGGAGTGATTATGTGAGGGTGTTTGTTTTGGGTGCTCCTTGTGAGCCTTGGTGTCTAGACGCACTTTTATTTTATACTGTGTTGTGCATCCTTTCTTTAAGTGGTGTGCCTCCTGCGTAATTGTGTTTTGCCCCCTTATGGGTTTTTGATATATACAATTTTACTTATATAAAAAAAAAAAAAAAAAAAAAAATTCTTACGTTGTTTTGTTTTTCTTTTAAATCCTCAAACTATTTTATAGCTGTCCAACAATATTGAAAGAGTGCAATAGCTCGATCACCAAAGGCTGATGCAAATGCAACCTATGATCAATTATTCAATTTTAACAAGGTGGGTTAATTAAGGTTGTTAATTTCTTTAGATCCTAAAGTTTGTTTTTTCCTTTTAATTGCCTTGTTCGCTTTGATCTGGTTTTTCCATATGGTCATATGAAACCAAAAACCAGGGAAAGATTTTCATGCATGCACGCGGTTCGATAGCTGCGAGGCTTAAAGCATATGATATATAAATATAAATATATATATCTTCTTGAAGCAGAGAAATACAAATTAATAGAATTCCTACAAGAAAATAGTCATCCGAATAAAGAAGCTTCAACTTCATTTATAAGAAATTACAAGGCATGATCATTTGATCATTCTAAAAGATCAACAATTCAAGGTGTGCGTGGCACTACAACTCATGATCAATCACTCTAACTACTACTGTGCTTCAGTTAATCCCACCCAAACTTGTGACAAATATTGATCAAAGTATATTGATCAAAGTCATGCAAGGATTCTTTTGGAACGAATCCCAGGAGGAGGCAGATTTTTTCGAAACGTTGGTTTCCTCGATATTGATTCAAACCCAAGTGGAGGAGGCAGAGTTTTGGGCAATGACGGTCTCTTTGAAATTGGTCCAAACCCAAGAGGAGGAGGCACTTCTTTGATACATAAAAACCAAGAGCAGTTGTTGTAGATGGCGGTGGAGCTTCACTCTCAAGGAGAAAAGGATGACACAGTAGCATCTCAACCGTCCATCTTTCTGTTGGGTCCCATGCAAAACACCTTCGTAGTAATTTGAATCACCAAATCATCCATGCCGCTTGTGCAGTCCCATGCCGGCCTTCCGCTAATCATCTCAACCACCACGCAACCTAAACAACCTTTGATTTCACCGACTAGAAAAGATTCTAGGGAAATATAAAGTGGTGTTCCTTGACAGTCATACCTTTTTGTCATGAGCTCATTCAAATCTCCAAGAATCTTGGATAGCCCAAAGTCGGTGATCTTGACACTTTTGCTTGCACCGTCTGGAGAAGAGAAAACAAGGATCGATGTTCTTTGAACAGGATTACAATCTTTGAATTTAACCTTATAATTAAATCCCTTTTTATTTAATGTTCCCAATGAGCTTTGCTGAATTGATAGTACTGTATATATATATATATATTTAAGTAACAAATGTTAGTTTGTACCTTAAGTCAAATGTGGAATTTACAAATGCCGTATATATATAGGTCTTATTTTAGATAGAATGGAGTAATATGAAACTAAAATCCCGACCCTTATAGATGTGTGTAAATACCATATATATATATTATACAATCCGTATAATATTAATTGTTAAGCAAATGGAAATGGAAATTAAATTTGGAAAAAGAATAAAACAAAATAAATTGAAATACCTTTTCAAATTAAGATGCATGCATGAGAGGTCTTTATGAAGTAATTCATAAGCCTGATCAGCTCCCTTTCATCAGTCTTTGACCCTCAAAGTTGAGAAGAAGAAGCGGTTGTTCGCCGGAAAGACGTTCAGAGGGGAAGTCGTCGGAGGGTGTTGGCTGGCCGGTAAGAAAAGAGGACGCAATTGGAAGAGATACCCACACCACACTTACAGACTTCAAAATTTAAGAGAGGTTANGTTGACTTCAGATGCATGCATGAGAGGTCTTTGTGAAGTAATTCATAAGCCTGATCAGCTCCCTTTCATCAGTCTTTGACCCTCAAAGTTGAGAAGAAGAAGCGGTTGTTCGCCGGAAAGACGTTCAGAGGGGAAGTCGTCGGAGGGTGTTGGCTGGCCGGTAAGAAAAGAGGACGCAATTGGAAGAGATACCCACACCACACTTACAGACTTCAAAATTTAAGAGAGGTTATTTCCAGTGCTACCCTTTTTTACTTTTCTCTCATTTCCACGTTGTTTCTTCACTTATTTATTTACTTACTGTTCTCTCATTTCTACGTTGTTTCTTCACTTATTTATTTATTTACTTACTGTTCTCTCATTTCTACGTTGCAAAACGTTTTTTTTGGTGGAAGTTTCCCCGGCGTGTTCCATGGTCTAGAGCTCCAAATTCGACCAGTCGGCTACTCAAAAGTCAAAAGAGACTCATTTTATTGTCTTTCTTTTTTTTTTTCTTTTTTTTTTTTTTTTTTTTTTTTCTTTTTCTGTTTGTTGGACTTTACCACCAAGTCGTGGGCCCAGTTATTTTCTTTCTCTTGTTTCCACGCACTTCTCATATTGCTTTTCTTTGTTTTGGTTGCCACTTGCCTGCCAAGCCAGCTACGTTTCTTTTCTGTCCAAGTCTTCGTGCTTTTGAGACCATGGCGCACCACATTGGTCCCACGACTCCCACGCACATGCAAAGCAATCTGTAGTTTTGCAACAGTATTAACCTCTTTAACTCTTGTGTTTGTTTTCAACTCTTCTTGTCTTTCTCAGAGAGAGTAATCTCTTGAAGATCTTAAGCCCACAACTTCCAAAAAGCCTTTTTTTCTTTTTCTTTTTCTTTTTTCCTTTTTCAATCTTTTTCCTTTCTCTCTTGCTCTCAATTCCTGGAGCCGAGGCTAGGGCACTCACCAAATAGAAATGTTAGGTGCTCTTTTACTTCTTTTTTGTATCCTTTCAATTCTAATATGATTTTTAAACTCACCAAATAAAAATGTTAAATGCTATTTTAGTGTTTTGGTATCCTTTCAACTGTGATGTAACTTTTAAACTTATCAATAAACTCGTCAAATGAAAATACTAAGTTCTCTTTTAGTGTTTTTTTAGTGTCCTTCCAATTGTAATGTGACTTTTAAACTTATCAATAAATTAAAAGTTAATAATAATCTTAAATTCAACGGTAATTTTAAAAATTATATCACAGTTAAAAAGACAAAACACCAGAAAAATACTAGAAGAAGACCTAACATTACACATTACAAAATGGTGTTACAAAACTCATAAATGGGGCTTTTAAAGATCTCTAATATGGCCTATGCAGACTTAGCTTCTTCTTTCCTCTGGAGAAGAGAAATACAGAGGAAAGAAGCTCCTTTTGAGAAACAAATTGTGTCTTTTTCTTTTTTCTTTTTTTCTTTAAACAAAGTGTTATAAAGACAATAAGCAGTGAGGAGAGAGGCACCTACTTGGCTACTTGTAGGAAAAAAAGTTGACTGAAACTAGAACTTTTAATGATTTTAATAAGGTATATACCTTAGCAAATAAATTACTTAAATCACAAGGATAAAAAAAATATTGATTTGCCGTATGATTTGCTTACATCATATCGAGGACAATTAGAGCCCATGTCTCTTCACCTTCGACCGAAGACAAATATCTCAGCTTTATCAACTAAATTGAAGGATGAGATAAAGCAAACTAAAGTGTAATGTGCTCTTTTGTTAAAAAACCAAAGATTCTCTATTTCTAGCAACAATAATTCAAGTTACTTTAAATAAACAAAAACAAACACAGCAAGAAATAAATAAATAAAAATAATTTCTTGTTTAACCGAAACTTTCGAAATAAATCTTTATTGAAATGTGATCGGTGAATTAATCGATTTAACCAATAATTTCGGATAAGTGACTGAAAATGGCTCTACCAAACCGAACCAAACTGATACCCACCCCTAAATCCAATGGTGAATTCATCAATTAGATTTGCAAAAAGAGATGGTTGAGAAAATGATGCACACATGTGTAATATGTCTCAATAACATATATTTTACTTTATTTACCATGTCCATTTCAATTTTTTTAAGTACTATTTTCAGTTTTTTTTTTTTTTAAATTGTTTTCTTAAACCACAAATAATAATAATAATAATAATTTAAAGGCACACACACCACAGAATTCCAGATTCAGATTTCTCATTTGATAAGGACACCGCAGAATTCCGTATACAAATTGTTCACTTCATTTTCTAGTTTATATATCATCAAAAGGTACTCAAACACATACACAGAGACAGAGAGAGAGATCAGAGAAGTTGTAAAAGCAAGAATATTTGGAGATGGAAAGGAATGTCTTCAGAGCTCATTGTTTGGTCTTAACCTTTCCAGCCCAAGGCCACATTAATCCCATGATGCAATTCTCCAAGCGTTTGGTGCACAGAGGGGTAAAAGTTACAGTGGTTATTACCAAATCCATCTCCAACACCATGGATAAAGAAGCCACCTCCATTGCTCTCGAGACAATCTCTGACGGCTATGATGAAGGTGGGTTAACACAAGCAGAGAGCGCCCACGCCTATTTGGAGCGTTTCCGGCGAGTCGGGTCGCAAACTTTGGCTGAGCTTATTGAGAAGCTTTCTAGCTCAGGTTGTCCTGTTGATTGTGTTGTTTATGATCCTCACTTGCCTTGGGGTCTAGACGTAGCCAAAAAGTTTGGCTTGCCCGGAGCTGCGTTTTTCACTCAATCTTGTGTTGTTGATAATATATACTACCATGCCTACAAAGGAGTGCTAAAACTCCCTCTTTCAGAGACTGAAATTTTGCTTCCTGGGTCGCCACCACTCAAACCTCAGGATTTGCCTTCCTTTATTCATGATTTTGGATCCTATCCGGCTTTCTATGACATATTGGTGAATCAATTCTCCAACGTTGATAAAGCTGATTGGGTTCTTGTCAACACGTTTTATGAATTGGAGAAAGAGGTAATTAAGGGCTTGTTTTTATTAATTTCCTCAATTTTTTTTCTTCTTTTTCTTTTGAAAAGCTCAATGATATTGCTTGATTTTGATTCTTTTGAAGGTGGTGGATTGGATGGCAAAGATATGGCCACTGAGGACAATAGGACCAACTATACCATCTATGTTCCTAGACAAGCGACTTGAAGATGACAAAGCTTATGGCTTGAGCATCTTCAAGCCCAACACCGATGCTTGCGTGAAATGGTTAAATGATCATCCAAAGGGGTCGATTGTTTATGTTTCTTTTGGGAGTGTTGCCGAACTTAAAGTTGAGCAAATCGAAGAACTAGCTTGGGGATTGAAAATGAGCAACATGAGCTTCTTGTGGGTGGTGAGGGCATTAGAAGAGGAAAAGCTCCCCAAAACCTTTGTAGAGGAGACGTCTGAGAAGGGATTGATGGTTCATTGGTGTCCCCAGCTAGAGGTCTTGTTAAATCACAACTTATTTCAAAAGTTTAACAATCTCATAGAAATGAATGAATTCAATTATTTAATTTATATTCNTGATCATCCAAAGGGGTCGGTTGTTTATGTTTCTTTTGGGAGTGTTGCCGAACTTAAAGTTGAGCAGATCGAAGAACTAGCTTGGGGATTGAAAATGAGCAACATGAGCTTCTTGTGGGTGGTGAGGGCATTAGAAGAGGAAAAGCTCCCCAAAACCTTTGTAGAGGAGACGTCTGAGAAGGGATTGATGGTTCATTGGTGTCCCCAGCTAGAGGTCTTGTTAAATCACAACTTATTTCAAAAGTTTAACAATCTCATAGAAATGAATGAATTCAATTATTTAATTTATATTCTAACACATATTTTAATTGTAATGAGCGGTGAATGATGGAGACAGTGTTAACACTCAAGACCTTTGCTCTGATAATAAGAATTGATGAATTTAATCATTTAATTCATATTTTAACAGGTTTTATCTCACGAGGCTGTGGGGTGCTTTGTTACACATTGTGGATGGAACTCTACTTTGGAGGCCCTCAGCTTGGGTGTTCCAATGGTCGCCGTGCCACAATGGACCGACCAAAGCACGAATGCAAAGTATATTATGGATGTCTGGAAGATGGGACTCAAAGCTCCGGCCGACGGGAAAGGGTTAGTCAGGCGAGAAGTAATTGAACATTGCATAAGAGAAATAATGGAGGGAGAGAGAGGGGAAGAGATAAAGAAAAATGCTTTAAAATGGAGGAACTTGGCCAAAGAGGCTGTTGACGACGGTGGCAGTTCTGACAAAAACATTGAGGAATTTGTAGCCGAATTGGTTCTTCATTCCTAAGTCAATCATAGAACACATCCATTTCCTAAGTTGCTAAGCCACCCCCATTACCCAACCTTTGTGGGATTGGATCGGAGGAGGTAGTCGCAATGCTGGGTTGGATAGGGCTTACATGACTTTCGTTTTGTACATTTGGCAAACGGAATTTATAACAAATAAATGAAAGGATTCACTCATTTTATACTAGCTGACTTGGTATAAGTGGTTTTCCATGTCAATCACTTCGAAAAAAAGAAAAAAAAAAAAGTTACTTAAAACACTCAACTTCAACCCAAAGAAAGAGAAATATAACTCTATAAAAGGGACTTGCACCAAGAGTCTTATACTCACCACTCAATCAAGAAGTGTTACTCATGATTATGAGTAATGATGACATGAATTTTAAAATCACCATGAATTTAAAATGATCATTATTAATTTTTAATCTATTAATAATTTTAAAAGTTACATCATATTTAAAAGAATTCAATAAGAATTCTAATTTTCCTTATATCATTTACTCATGTTATTCTTAACCTAATTAATAAAAATGCTTTCTCATAAAACACATCAAACGTAGATCCCACAAGACTACAAAACATCAAAGTTGCTATCACGGGGCATATGTTGCATTAAACCAACCAGTCAACCGACCATATATATAGGAACACCAGCTGACTTATAGGTTTTGACAAATGTTACCCACTTTTATCTTTATATATTTTGACGTGAGAATAAAAATTATTATTAATAATAATTTACTTAAATTTTAAAAGTATTTTTAGTGTTACGGCAAATTTTGAACGTTTGAAATGTAAAATTGTATGTAACATTTAATTTATTTTTAATGATTTGCTTGGATGCATGATAAAAATAAATATATAAAGGTTATCTGGTTGGATCTATATACGTAATAGAGAGTAGAGAGTGAGACATTTCGTCATTTTTCATAGAACAATTACAATTAAATATTTGTTTGTCTTATATATATATATATTTCGGACTTTTGGTAACGCAAGCTATGACGCTTTTGGACCCATAATTTTGTTTTCATGGTATGTCAAGTAAAAAAAAATGGGGAAATTACACTTTATTCTCCTGAACTATCCACTCATTTGCACTTTTACCTCCAAAGTTTCAAGTGTGACACTTAATCTCCCAAATTTTCAAATTGTGGCAATTTGACACATTTAGCCTATTTATTCCCAAAATGCCCCTATCATTTAAAAAAAAAAAAAAAAAAAAAGAAGAGGAAAAACCACCCTATGGGCTGGCTGGCCACCCCGTTTGGCTAGGGGGTGGTTCAGCCACCCCCAGGCCGGCCGTCTGGGGGCGGCCGAACCACCCCCAGTGCCACTAGGGGTGGTTCGGCCACCCCAGACCAGCCGAACCACCCCCTGGGCCACTGGGGGTGGCCGACCACCACCTATGGGGTGGTTCGGCCACCCCAGCATATATATATTGGTTTTTTCTTTCTTTTTTTTGGATTTTTTTTTTTGGTTTTTTTTTTAAAACAAAAAAATATGATTGGGCATTTTGGGAATAAATAGGCCAACTGGGGGGTAGTTCGGCCGCCCCCAGACGGCCGACCTGAGGGTGGCCAAACCACCCCAGGCCAAACGGGGTGGCCAGCCACCACCTATGGGGTGGTTCGGCCACCCCAGCATATATATATTTGGTTTTTTCTCTTTTTTTTTTGGATTTTTTTTTTGTTTTTTTTTTAAAAAAAAATGTGATAGAGCATTTTGGGAATAAATAAGCCAAAGGTGTCAAATTGCCACAATTTGAAAGTTTGGGGGGGGGGTTAAGTGTCACACTTGAAACTTTGGAGGTAAAAGTGAAAATGGATGGATAGTTCAGGGGGGTAAAGTGTAATTTTTCCAAAAATAATTAAAGAAGCATAAACTAAAAAAAAAAATTATTAATTAACATCTTAAATCATAAATTTAAACTTTATTTTTAAATTGTTGGATAAATATTTTAACAAAATAATAATTTATTATTTAAAAAGTAGGTGTATCCTATCTGGCTTGATGGCTACATGATCGCTATCCTCCTCTCTGTTAAGGGTGGCCACACAAATACGAGTGATTTGAGTTTTTTTAAAAATAAATAGGTGTATTGTATATAAAACACATTATATTGGATTCACTTTTATGTCACATGAAATTGCTTTTTAGTCGTCAAAATAGTGAGAGAAAACTTCACAAAAGATCCATAAACTATAATGCGTTTGTAAAAGAACTCTTAAATTTAAAAAACTCTTAATTTTACCCTTCGAACTTTCATTTTAATACAATTTACCCTCTACACAATTTTTGCCAAAACTGACAGATGCGGTACATTTCATCAAATTATAAGTTCATAAAGTAAAATTGAGAGTTTTTGACGTGTGGTACTTAAAGGGCTTAAAGGAAAATTTCTCCGAATAACAAGCTTTGCAATCTATAACTAAAGAATGCAAAGAATGCTAAGAAGGAAGAAGAGAAGCACACAAGAACAAGATGAACAAGTAGATTGAAAACATAGAGATTGAATGAACTATGTATATTGAACTTAAAATCACAAAAGAATCTGAAGGTTCTATTTATACACTTGATCACAAGCTTAACAAGCTTCTAACAACTAACAACTAACTCCAACTTCCTGTAACTAACAACAACTATATTAACAAACTTACAAAACTGAAATCATTACAATGTACACGTGCATATACAGATAACTCTCAACTGAGTTATCTAATACTCCCCCTCGAGGAGGATGGCAAATATCTTTGATAGACAACTTGGAGAGCAAACGGCTGAAGTCCTTGAAACCAAGGCCCTTGGTAAAAAAGTTTGCCAACTGATGTTGGGAAGGAACATGTAATGTTTTAATAAAACCAAGTTGGATTTTTTCTCTAATGAGATGACAATCAATTTCAATGTGCTTGGTTCTCTCATGGAAAACAGGATTTGCTACAATGTGAAGAGCAGATTGACTGTCAGAGAAGAGCAATGCAGCATTTGTATGAGAAACCTGAAAATCTTTAAGCAAAGAGAGCAGCCACATGAGTTCACAGCAAGTAGAAGCCATGGCACGATATTCTGGCTCAGCAGAAGATCTGGAAATTGTTTGCTACTTCTTAGATTTCCAAGAAATCAATGAACCACCAATGAAGATGCAAAAACCAATAATGGATCTTCAAGTATCAACACACCCTGTCCAATCAGAATCTGAAAAAGCCTTCAACTGAAAATCTGAAAGTGCTGGAAAGAAGAGACCTTGTGTAGGAGAACTCTTAACATAACTCAAGACCCTTGTGGCAGCATCTAAATGTGATTGTCTAGGTTTATCCATAAACTGACTTAGAATTTGCACTGAGTATGTTATATTAGGTCTGGTAATGGTGAGGTAAAGGAGCCTGCCAACCAACCTCCTATAAGAGGTAGAATCTGATAAAATAATTCCTTCATCTTTGGACAATTTTAAATTCTGCTCAATTGGAAAATTAACAGGCTTAGAAGCAAGTAAACCCGAATCTTCAAGAATCTCTAAGGCATATTTTCTTTGGCATACAGAAATGCCTTCTGTGAACCTAGCAATCTCTAGGCCTAGAAAATATTTCAAAGGTCCTAAGTCCTTCAATCAGAACCTATCATTCAAGAGAATGATGAAATCTAAAATTGCTTTGGAATCATTGCTCGCTATGGCTACATCATCAACATAGATTAAAAGAGCAATGTAAGAGGAACCTTTGAGTCTTGTGAATAGAGAATAATCAGCCTTGGACTGAGCAAAACCAAGATCAATTAATGTTGCAGAAAACTTGGAGAACCATTGTCAAGAAGCCTGCTTCAAACCATACAATGATTTTGTTAGTTTGCAAACTTTACTCTCTCCCTTGCTGCCAAACCCAGGAGGCATAGTCATATAGACTTCTTCATCTAAGTCCTCATGAAAGAAAGCATTATTCACATCCAACTGATGCAAAAACCAACCTTTAGCTGCTACAAGAGATAAAAAAACATCTCACAGTTGTCATCTTAGCTATTGGAGAGAAAGTTTCATGATAGTCCAGCCCTTCACATTGAGTGTACCCTTTAACTACCAACCTAGCCTTGTACCTCTCAATACTACCATCAGATTTCTGCTTGATCTTATACACCCATTTATAGCCAATGGCCTTCTTGTCTGCAGGTAATGGAGTAACTATCCAAGTTTTGTTTGCTTCAAGTGCTGAAATTTCAGCCTGCATAGCCTCAAGCCAATGTACTTCATTTACAGCTTGATGATAGAACTTAGGCTCAATATTTAATGAGGTGTTAAAACAAAAATGTTTGTGAGAAGGGAATAGGTTATCATAGGAAACAAAAGAAGACAATGGATATGAATTACCTGAATCTGTAGACATTATAGTAGATTGGGATGGAGAAGATGAAACCAATTTACAATGATAATCCTACAAGTAACTAGGTCTGGTTTTGATCGTAGTGAATTTTCTAATGGATGGATAAGGCAATTGATCAGGAACAGAAGATGAAACAAAAGAAGGATTATAATTAGATGAAAGATTTGATTCATGATTTTGTTCAACATAAGATGTTGAATCTGATGAAGTATTAGGTTCAATAATAGGTGGAATAAATGGCTGGAAGGAAGGGTTTGATAGGATTGGCTGTGATCGAGTAATAGGAGATGAAACTAACATTGTTGGATGAATAGGAAAATCTGAGATATCATATGTATCAGAATTTGGAAAATGCATGGATGAAGGGATGATATCATCATGAGATATAGATGATGAATGATCTAGGTGAAAAGCAAAAGGAAAAATGGCTTCATGGAAGACATCATTTCTAGAAACAAATGTAGAATGATCATGAAGACTAAAGAATTTATGGCCTTTCATGCCATATGGATACCCTATGAAAATACATGGAATAGCTCTTGGATCAAATTTAGTTCTATTTTTGGATAAAGTTGAGACATAGGCTAAGCAACCAAAGACTTTAAGATGAGAATATGATGGGATTGCAGAATATAGCAGCTCATGAGGTGATTTACTTGAGAGAAGAGGTGTAGGTATTTTCTGTATAATGTGAGTAGCTGTGAGTATGCAATCTCCCCGAAATTTTAAAAGGAGATGTGACTGAAATCTTAAAGCTCTTGCAACATTTAGTAGGTGTTGACGCTTTCTTTCAACTATGGCATTTTGTTGTGAGGTTTCAATACAACTAAGTTGATGAATGATGCCTTGAGCAGAAGAATAGTCTTTCATTTTAAATTCAGCACCATTGTCTGATCTAAGACACTTGACTTTAGTTTTAAATTGAGTTTGAACAAGTTGAAAGAAAGATTTGATAATGGAGCTAACTTGGGACTTGTGTTGCATCAAATGAATCCAAGTAAACCTTGAATAATCATCCACAATTGTAAGGAAGAAAACATAACCATTTATTGACTTAGAGGCCATAAGATCCCAAATATCATAATGAATGAGATCAAAAGATAATAAAGATACATAATTGCTAACTGAGAAAGGAAGTTTATGCTGTTTGGCCATTGGACAGATTGAACAAATGCTATCAGATTTACATTGAATATCAGGAACATCCTTTTGTAACAGCCTTATTCTAGAGATGGAAGGGTGTCTTAGTCTATAGTGCCAAACATCATGTGAGGGCTGTTTGATTGAACTAAAAGAAACATGTTGTTGAAAAGAAGGGAATGATGCAGCTTGGGCTTGGGTAGAAACCTTATTCTCTTGCAGCAAAACAAATAAACCACCTTCTTCTTCACCCAACCCAATCGTTCTCCAATGGTATGAACTCTATATAAAACAATATCCAGCAAGAAAGATGAGACAACATCTTAGATTTTTAATAAGTTTGCTAGCTGAAATCAAATTGAAGGTAAAAGATGGAACACACAAAACTTCAGTCAATTTAAGATCATCTGAAAGTTTGACAGTGCCTATGTGTGTGACAGAGACTATAGATCCATTAGGTAACTTCACATGGGTTGAAACTATAACTGTAATTGAAGTAAACAGAGATGGGCAGCTGATCATGTGATCAGTTGCACCAGTGTCTATAATCCAAGAGTTGATTTTATGCTTTAAATATGGCACAATGTTAACAAATGAAGCAGAAAAAACAAATTTTTTAGGATTGAGAGTTTGAAGATAACCTGATGTGCTAGCAACCGAATTTGCAGCAAAGGACCGATGAGGATGAGGAGATTGGATGGGGTATTGTTTCAGCAATTCCATCAATTGTTGACACTGCTCAGAAATCATTCTCAACTGAGGAGGATTGTTCAACTAATGAAACTGAGTCAAATTAGCTCCCTGCACTTGATTTGATGAGTGTTGAACAAATTGGTTTGATTTGTTTCGAGTAAATTTGAATCCAGGTGGATAGCCATGAACTCGGTAACATTTTTCAATAGTGTGACCTGCTACTCCACAATGAGAGCATATAGGTTGACCCTTTTTATAATTTTGCTTAGAAAACTTGGACCCTGGTATGGCTGATGTAGTTTTGGTCATGAATGCACTAGGTTCATGAGGATTAGTATGAATGAGGCATGAGGATTAGGCATGGATGATGTAGCATGGTTAGGCATGAGTGTTCTAGTCATTAGTGCAGAAGTGTCATGGCTAAGGGAACTTATAGTTATTTCCCTTTGTCTTTCCTCTTAAATGATGAGGGAAAAGGCTTTATTGATGGGTGGAAGAAGATCTGTTAGCAAAATCTGAGCTCTAACAGTAGAAAAACTATCATTTAAACCCATCAAGAATTGCAGGACTCGTTCTTGGCTATAAAGCTCAAGAATGGATTGCATACGACCACAATGGAAGCAATTGCATATAGAAATAGGTCTATAGTTATTGAGTTCTTCCCAAAGAGTCTTAATTCTAGTGAAGTATTGACTTATAGTAGAATTCTTCTTGCAACTACTGAGATTGCCTTCTGCAGCTGGAAGACTCAAGGTCCATTTCTTTGTGAATATCTATCTTTAAGATCCTACCACATAGCTTCAGAGGATGTGATGTAAATCACAGTATGATAGATTTCCGTGGAAACATAATTGAGAATCCATGAAACAACCAAGCCATTACAACGAACCCATGCATTGTAATAACTCATAAACATTGAAGGTTTAGGAAAAGAACCATCAATGAAACACATCTTGTTCTTTGCACTCAAAGCAATAAGCATTGAGCGGTTCCAGGTGCTATAATTTTCTCCTGACAATGGCTGAGGAACTAGCAAGATTCCTAGATTGTCACCACTATGAAGAAACAGAGGGCTTGAAGGATCAATTGGACGAGGATTGATAAAATTGTTTGGTGATTGATTCTAGAAATTGTTTGGTGGCTGATTCTAGAAATTGAGAAAATTATTTGGTGGTTGATTCTGGAAATTGTTTGGAGGATTCTCTTCCAAATTATTTGGAAGAGTGTGACTGGTTGGTGGTTGATTTTCCATTGAAATTGAATATTCAAATGGAATAAGGCTTGGTTCAGATGGAAGAAGATTTGGATGAGCGGAAGAGGATGGAATATCTGCCATTTGAAGTTGAACTTAGAAATGCAAAAGAAACATTGGTACGATTAGAGGCTCTGATACCATAACAAGCTTTGCAATCTGTAACTAAAGAATGCAAAGAATGCTAAGAAGGAAGAAGAGAAGCACACAAGAACAAGATGAACATGTAGATTGAAAACAGAGAAATTGAATGAACTCTGTATATTCAACTTAAAATCACAAAAGAATCTGAAGGTTCTATTTATACACTTGATCATAAGCTTAACAAGCTTCTAACAACTAACAACTAACTCCAACTTCCTGTAACTAACAGCAACTATATTAACAAACTTACAAAATTGAAATCATTACAATGTACACGTGCATATATAGATAACTCTCAACTGAGTTATCTAATACCAAAGAATAAAAATCAATAAAACTACTTGTCACCTCTCTCCTCCTCTTTGTTATTCCTATTTCATTTCTCATTTCTCTTTTCCTAAGCTCTCGATCAATATTGTTCTGGCTGAGAAGAAAAAATCTCTTTATGAGGAGCCATAAAAGTTTTGGACAACACTATGGTAAATTTAGTTGTGTTTATAGTATTTTAGGTCCCTTTTTTTTTTCTTTTTTTTTTCCTTTTTTGTGGGTCTAGTCAATTATAGGACGTAGCTGGATGGGTTGATTTTTTTTTTTTTTTACAGTTAGATTCATTTATTCACCTTTTTGGATTTGGGTAAACGTTATTAAGATTATTTTTTTTTAACATGTCTGCACAAGAGTTCTATTGACTAGCTCCATTTGTGCACATTTTCTGTTTGTGCTTTGGATGTCTTTTATTGAGAAGCATATTAATGTAGTTTTGTATGATAAACTGTACGTTGCTAGCTTTGGATTTTCTGTCTGTGCTTAATGCTTTGGATTTTTTTTTTAAAAAAAAATGTTTGTTGGAGAAAGAATAAAAAAAAAAAATAAATATAATAGTAAAAATTGATAGCTAAGATTTGGAGGGTGATAGGATCTATTATATATGTATGGTGTGTCAATGCTTTTTATTCTGATAAAATTTCCAAATTCCGTCCATATTTAAAAAAAAAAAAAACTACTTCTATATTGGTGCTCAAATTGGATGGAATGTGTTTCCACTTTCGATCTTCTTCTTCCATCAAATTATTGACTTCTCCTTAGAGCACCAAAAATTCCTCTCTCCATCAAGATTTTCTATTAAATTTTGTTAAATATTTTTAAAATACCATGTTTTTTTATTATAAAAATACAAAATAAAAAATTACAAAGTTTTAAGGTGTTGATAAGGACTTAATAGGATTTGCGAAATATCTACACTTGAATCTTTGCCCTTTTTTTTAAAATTAAAAAAAAAAAAAAAAAGAAGAAGAAGAAGAAGAAGAAAAAATTTTGAAAATTTTGACAAGATTTAACGAAAAATCTTAACAGAGAAAAGTCATTGTAAAAATTGAAAGTTCAATACTCTAAATTAAGAGTTTTTAAACATTATACAGGCAATTTCCAAACGCGTGTAAAGTCATGAAGGTTTTTTGAAGTTTTAATTTAAAATAACTTTTCTTTGGATGAATCATATTTTCTCCTTTGTTGCATATGAAACCACTTATGCATTAATATGTCTATGAGAATGGTTCTAAATTTCCGCCTCCACTTCGCCAAATAAAGTCTACTGCAAAATTCTTTGATATCCTCCTCTCTACTATTAAATCAACTTTCACCTTCCTCTCCTCCCCATTCAAACTCTCCATACCCTCAAAACAAGACAAATGGTTTCCCTCCCTTACCTCTTATGTTTCCACCTCTTTAATGAAACATGTTTGGGGTTATTACTTTTTACTCCATGAACTACAACTCTTTTTTATTTTTTCTCATGAACTATCAACTATAACACTTGATCCCATCAAACTACCATTTTATGGCAAAAAGTCTCATTCCATCAGTCAAATGAATTAAAATTGACAGTCAACTGTCATATACAAGTCATGTACCATTTTAGTTTCTTTTTCTTCCACTTTTGCCCTCACGTCATAAATATTGTCATGTGTTGGATTAGGGTTTAGGAGGGTATAAGTGTCATTTTCTTGATTGATCATGATATTCTCAAACGAACGATACAAGTGCATTAGTGTGATTGATCGTGATACAATCAAATGATCGATCTAATTTGATACAATTGAATATTCGATCAAACATCTAATTGCTCTTATTGTATTCATTCATGATAAGATCAGCTCATCGATCATTAGTCTGATTGATTGTGATATTCTCAATCGATCGATACAAGTGCATTAGTGTGATTGATCGTAATATAATTAAATGATTGATCAAATTTCATACAATTGAATGTTCGATCGAACATCTGATTAATCTTAGTGTATTAGATCGATCATGATAAGATCAATTATTAAAATGTTAAATATATATTATCTTAAAAATTTAAGGGATAAATATAAAATTAGTCCGCAGTTATTAGTTAAACATATTATTTATGATAAGCTGAAATTATTACACTAATTAAAAATAAAATCGATTGTGCAAAAGTTTAATTGAAAATTCGACTTCAATAATAGACTATGAATTCAATATATTCTCTAATAATAAAAATTCGAATAAAGTAATCACTTGATATAAACAAAGATTATAATGAATTAAAAACTCATCACATGATTTTTTTTAAAAATAAAATAAAATAAAATCATTAATTCATAAAGAACCAACACAATTTATCTCAATAATATGTAATAAAAAGACTAGGCTTCACCCATGGCTTTTGCTAAAAAATTAGCCACTCATAACCATAAATAAAATAAATACCCGGCCAAAATCAAGTGCTAAACATTAAAAGCAAATAATAATAATAAGAGAAAAAAAAAAAATAGCAATCCAATAAGAGATTGCCTTTTCTTTTTTTCTTTTTTCTTTTCTTTTTGACATGTCCACACAAGGGAAGGGGGAGGGAGATTCGAACTTGTGATCTCCACTTCATTAGGCGTGGTCCACAGCTTATTGAGCTACACCTTGGAGAGATTGCCTTTTCTTTTGATTCACGGCGGTTGTTGGATTTTTTAATTTTTAATTCTTAATTGTTTTTAACCAGCTCTTTATTTTATTTTTTATTTTTTTAAAACCATCCGGCCGAAGAGTTTTTTTTTTTTTTTGGGGGTCCACGGGTCTAGCTCTTTTCAAATCAATGGCTGATTTATTTATTTATTTTTTTCAATTCTTGTAAAAAGGTGTTTTCTTGGATTAATATATCATTTTACGCTCAACATTAGGGATAGTTTTTTTTTTTTTTTTTTTTTTTAA
>CM017324.1:21440702-21455491 GCA_006937295.1 Carpinus fangiana
TTCAGAATCCAAATTTGAATCCAATCCGATTTTAGCTCCAATTTGATAAATTCCGATTTAATCCTTTCCACATCTTCTAGGTCTTCCCAATTTGTGCTTTAAACCCAAAATTAATGGTTTTTCTTGCATCTTTATTAAATACCTGAAAACACAAAAACAACACAAAATCAAACAAATAACAATGCTAAGGAATTAACATATGCGAGTTAAGGGGCTTGAATGTGCAACATTCGGCGCTTATCAATAATAAAACAATATGACAGTGCTCAAATTACATGATGAACATTTAATGGTTGCCAACCTAAGAGCATGGCATATGCTCCTTAAGCTATTGGTTTCCCTAAGCAACGAATTAAGCATGGCGTATACTCTAACTCTTTTCTTTCTTAAAGGATTTCGCATAGCATATACTAAGTTGTTCTTTAAGAAAGCATATGAACTGTGAAAACTGACAACCACATGAGACCTAGGGCATGGCATATACTCCCGGTTTCCCACGTTGATTAACCCAAGAACCTGACGTAGGTTACTTTTGTTACTTATGTTAAACCCAGGACTCGGCCATCCAAATTGATCTAATGAACAAGTCCATACCACATGCATATGTTGATCAGGCAGACACATATGAGGAATTCATGAAAACAAGTATTAATCAAGTTAAATATTATAATGTAATTATCACAAAGGCGCCAATATTGAATTAAAATATAAACATGATTAGGGCTTCAATCAAGCCCAACTGAAAGGTTTAGTTACACATAATATTGATGCTAATCATCTTCATAAAATAAAATAAAGGAAAAGAATAAACTGAAAAATTGTTTCCTTAAAAGCCGTAAATTCTCGTCCCAAAATAGCTTGTGTGTTTTTCTGTATTTACAGGCCTATTTATAGAGCCTAAAAGAATTCTAGAAACCCTAAAATCGTAGGGTTGAATCCTTGTGCAACAAGTAGTCACATAAACCCTAAAAACCAAAAACTTCCAAAACAGGGCTGCAACTAGAGTGGGCTTCACGCACAGGTTCGCTCGATCGCCCTTAGTGCGTTCGATCACACCACGGTCAATCTCCTTCTTCTGCACACGAACACAGGTGCGTTCGTTCCTTGCCTTAGGCGCTCAAGCGCTAGTGTGATCGATCACCCTACTCCTACGTTCGATCGCCTCCTCAGACTCTAGCTTCTCCTCTTTTTGCTCTTTAAGCCTAGATTTCCATAAATATCTCATTTTCTTCCAAAGACATGCAAAACAAAGAAAACACACAAAGAAAGTAAAATAGAACAAAATAACATAAACTAAAGGCATAGCAAATATAAATTAATGGGCTTAAATATGAATATTTAAGCACTTATCAATTACCCGTATTAGGTCTTGAGCAATCACCCAAGTAGTCTCTGACGGCATCTTTGTTTAGAACAGCTAAACCGCGCAATTATTTATAATGATGGGGAAAGACATAAATAAAAGGGGGTAAGTCTAAGACTTAGTGATTTTTAATGCAGATAATACCCATGTCAGTTTTCAATAATGAACTCAGGTATTTATTAAGGAAAAGTAGTTCCATCATGACAGTTTGATTTTGCGTGATATATATATAGTAATGATATATGCAAATAAAGTCAACAATAGTCATAGTTCAACAATATGGTATACCCGAGATATTATCCCTTTTCAGCAAGATTAATGCTATCCTGAAGGACCTATAATACAATGTCAGTACCCCAGCCATTGTAAAACATATTGTACGTAACATTAGTGGCACGATCGGGTCCGACCCCGAGTGACCCACACCAACTAATGACATCCATCCTGTAGTGACCAAACCATTGGGAATGATTACATCAAGGTCACGAAACTAGTGCATCCACAGCCCTTACATAACACACACATTTGACCATAAAGCTAACATGTATAGTAAGCCCATGGCCATTAATACCGCACGTACCAGTGTACCATGTCATACGATACAATTATCTTGTCTGTATTTTACATGCATGTCATTTTTACAAGTCTCACTTGGTTAACAAGTTCAGCACAACGTTTTTTTCAAAATGACAAAGTTCATGTGCAATAAGTATAAACTGTGAGAGTTGTAAAATATGCATGTTTGCTTGGTACACAAAATAGATGTGCAATGCATGGAAAATAACAATGCGCATTATGTGAGTTAAAACTCACCTGGATCGATATACGTCTCCGAAAACTTCAAAAGGTTCGGATTCTCCAAATCTATGGAAAACCTTCTATTAGTCCTAATTCCACTAAAACAAACATTAAATCAAGGAAAACAGGAGTTATGGGATGTTTGGTGCAAATAGGGTTTCCCTGACACAGTAACCATACGTCTGGGCTTGGGTGCGTACGTCCGGGCTTGGGTGCGTACGTCCGCTGAGTAACGACAAGCCGTATGTTCGGTCTTGATACCGTACGTCTCCTGTATGGGTTCTCGGGGAGAACCTCATTTTCTCTCTACTATCCGCCTATTCTCTGACTCCTAAGGCTACTAGGAACAACCTAAAGGCCTGTAGTCCAGTTTGCAACCTCCAAGCAACGTAACAATGCTAAGCTAACCAAAACGTTAACCCAAACGGGTTTTAAAGTGCAACTAAGCTAACAACTACAACTAAACACTAAACAAGTAGCATAACGACGTAAATTAAAGATAAGGATCAAACGTTACCTCCTTGAAACAAAACCACAAGAGTTTCACCTCACAAACGTTCTGAACTCGTAAACGCCTCACACACACGCTCACAACACACTCAAAACACTTGGAAAATGCTTTGGAAACACTCTAGCAGCCTAGGGGCGTATGAAAATGGTAAGAAATATGAAGGGGGTAGGGTGCTATTTATAGGCCCAAAAAAGTAGTGGACGTCCAGCCAAGAGGCGTATGTCCGGTGGTTCTTACCCAGTGGTTCAATGGCTGCCTCGTACGTCCAGGTATTATCCAGAGGGTATTCAAAAAGTAGTGTACATCTGGGGGTCCCACGTACATCCCCCTGTACGGTTTGCAGGGTGTACATTTGGTGGTCCCCCCTGTACGTCAATACTACAGACAGCAGCGTACATCCACCAAACCTAGCGTACATCCGTCTAAAAGTCCAAATTACCCCTCTAGCATCCTTAGTGACCCAAAACCCAAATTAATCCCCCTAACTAAGCCACTTATGCCTAGTTAATAATTTTGGTCACTACAATATTAACAAACTTACAAAACTGAAATCATTTAAATGTACACGTGCATATATATAGATAACTCTCAACTGAGTTATCTAATACTCCCCCACAAGGAGGATGGCAAATATCCTTGAGAGACAACATGGAGAGCAAATGGCAGAAGTCGTTAAAACCAAGGCCCTGTAAAAATGTCTGCCAACTGATGTTGGGAAGGAACATGTAATGTTTTAATAAAACCAAGTTGGTTTTTTTCTCTAATGAGATGACAATCAATTTCAATGTGCTTGGTTCTCTCATGGAAAACAGGATTTGCTACAATGTGAAGAGCAGATTGACTATCAGAGAAGAGCAATGCAGCATTTGTATAAGAAACCTAAAAATCTTTAAGCAAAGAGAGTAGCCACATGAGTTCACAATAAGTAGAAGCCATGGCAAGATATTCTGCCTCAGCAAAAGATCTGGAAATTGTCTGCTGCTTCTTAGATTTCCAAGAAATCAATGAACCACCAATGAAGATGCAAAAACTAGTAATGGATCTTCGAGTATCAACACACCCTGCCCAATCAGAATCTAAAAAAGCCTTCAACTGAAAATCTGAAAGTGCTGGAAAGAAGAGACCTTGTGCAGGAGAACTCTTAACATATCTCAAGACCCTTGTGGCAGCATCTAAATGTGATTGTCTAGGTTTATCCATAAACTGGCTTAGGATTTGCACTGAATATGTTATATCAGGTCTGGTAATGGTGAGGTAAAGGAGCCTGCCAACCAACCTCCTATAAGAGGTAGAATTTGATAAAAGAATTCCTTCATCTTTGGACAATTTTAAATTTTGCTCAATTGGAAAATTAATTGGCTTAGAAGCAAGTAAACTTGAATCTTCAAGAATCTCTACGGCATATTTTCTTTGGCATACATAAATGCCTTCTGTGGACCTAGCAATCTCTAGGCCTAGAAAATATTTCAAATTAATGTCCTCCATCCTTCAATCAGAACCTATCATTCAAAAGAATGATGAAATCTGAAACTGCTTTGGAATCATTGCTTGCTATGGCTACATCATCAACATAAATTAAAAGAGCAATGTAAGAGAAACCTTTGAGTCATGTGAATAGAGAATAGTCAGCCTTGGATTGAGAAAAACCAAGATCAATTAATGTTGTAGAAAACTTGGAGAACCATTGTCGGGAAGCCTGCTTCAAACCATACAATGATTTTGTTAGTTTGCAAACCTTACTCTCCCCCTTGCTGCCAAACCCAAAAGGCATAGTCATATAGACTTCTTCATCTAAGTCCCCATGCAAGAAAGAATTATTCACATCCAACTGATGCAAAAACCAACCTTTAGCTGCTGCAAGAGCGAAAAAACATCTCACAGTTGTCATCTTAGCTACTGGAGAGAAAGTTTCATGATAGTCCAACCCTTCACATTGAGTGTACCCTTCAACTACCAACCTAGCCTTGTACGTCTCAATACTACCATCAGATTTCTACTTGATCTTATACACCCACTTGCAGCTAATAGCCTTCTTATCTGCAAGTAATGGAGTAACTATCCAAGTTTTGTTTACTTCAAATGCTAAAAATTTCAGCCTGCATAGCCTCACTTCAATGTACTTCTTTTACAGCTTGATGATAGAACTTAGGCTCAATATTTAGTGAGGTGTTAAGACATAAATGTTTGTGAGAAAGGGATAGGTTATCATTGGAAACAAAAGAAGACAATGGATATGAATTACCTAAATCTGTAGACGTTTTAGTAGATTGGGATGGAGAAGATGAAACCAATTTACAATGATAATCCTGCAAGTAACTAGGTCTGGTTTTGATCCTAGCAGATTTTCTAATGGATGGATAAGGCAATTGGTCAGGAACAGAAGATGAAACAAAAGAAGGATTAGAATTGGATGAAGGATTTGATTCAGGATTTTGTTCAACATAACATGTTGAATCTGATGAAGTATTATGTTCAATAATAGGTGGAATAAATGGCTAGAAGGAAGAGTTTGACAGGATTGGCTGTGATTGAGTAATAGGAGATGAAACAGACATTGTTGAATGAATAGGAAAATCTGAGATATCATATGTATTAGAATTTGAAAAATGCATGGATGAAGGGATGATATCATCATGAGATATAGATGATGAATGATCTAGGTGAGAAGCAAAATGAAAAATGGTTTCATGGAAGACAACATTTCTGGAAACAAATGTACAATGGTCTTCGACCTTCCATGCCATATGGATACCCTATGAAAATACATGGAATAGCTCTTGGATCAAATTTAGTTCTATCTTTGGATAAAGTTGAGACATAGGCTAAGCAACCAAAGACTTTAAGATGAGAATATGATGGGATTACAGAATATAGCAGCTCATGAGGTGATTTATTTGAGAGGATAGGTGTAGGTAGTTTGTTTATAATGTGAGTGGCTATGAGTATACAATCTCCCCAAAATTTTAAAGAGAGATGTAACTGAAATCTTAAAGCTCTTGCAACATTTAATAGGTGTTGATGCTTTCTTTCAACTATGGAATTTTGTTGTGGGGTTTCAACATAACTAAGTTGATGAATGATGCCTTGAGCAGAAAAATAGTCTTTCATTTTAAATTCAGCACCATTGTCTAATCTAAGACACTTGACTTTAAAACGAACAAATGCTATCGGATTTACATTGAATATCAGGAACATGCTTTTGTAGTAACCTTATTCTAGAGATGGAAGGGTTTCCTAGTCTATAGTGCCAAACATCATGTGAGGGCTGTTTCATGGAACTAAAATAAACATGTTGTTGAAAAGAAGGGAATGATGCAGCTTGGGCTTAGGCAGAAACCTTGTTCTCTTGTAGCAAAACAAATAAACCAACTTCTTCTTCACCCACCCCAATCGTTTTCCAATGGTACAAACTCTGTATAAAACAATATCCAACAAGAAAAATGAGACAACATCTTAGATTTTTAATAAGTTTGCTAGCTGAAATCAAATTGAAGGTAAAAGATGGAACACAAAAAACTTCAATTAATGTAAGATCATCTGAAAGTTTGACAGTGCCTATGTGTGTGACAGAGGCTATATATCCATTAGGTAACTTCACATGGGTTGAAACTATAGCTGTAATTGAAGTAAACAGAGATAGGCAGCTTATCATGTGATCAGTTGCACCAGTGTCTATAATCCAAGAGTTAATTTTCTGCTTTAAATGTGGCACAATGTTAACAAATGAAGCAGAAAAAACAGAGTATTTAGGATTGAGAGTTTGAAGATAACCTGATGTACTAGCAACCAAATTTGCAGCAAAGGACTGATGAGGATGAGGAGATTGGTTAGGGTATTGTTTCAGCAATTCCATCAATTGCTGATACTGCTCAGAAATCATTCTCAGCTGAGGAGGATTGTTCAACTTATGAAACTAAGTCAAATCAACTCCCTGCACTTGATTTGATAAGTGTTGAACATATTGGTTTGATTTGTTTCAAGTAAATTTGAATCCAGGTAGATAGCCATGAATTCTGTAACATTTTTCAATAGTGTGACCTGCTACTCCACAATGAGAGCATATAGGTTGACCCTTTTTATAATTCTGTTTAGAAAACCTGGACCATGGTATGGCTTATGTAGTTTTGGTCATGAATGCACTAGGTTCAAAAGGATTAGGTATGGATGAGGCATGAGGATTAGGCATGGATGATGTAGCAGGGTTAGGCATGAGTGCTCTAGTCATTAGTGCAGAAGTGTCATGGCTAAGGGAACTTATAGTTATTTCCCTTTGTCTTTCCTCTTGAATGACAAGAGAAAAGACTTTATTGATGGGTGGAAGACGATCTGTTGCAAAATCTAAGCTCTAACAGTAGAAAAACTATCATTTAAACCCATCAATAATTGCATGACTCATTCTTGGTTATAAAGCTCAAGAATGGATTGCATACGACCACAATGGCAGCAATTGCATATGGAAATAGGCCTATAGTTATTGACTTCTCCCCAAAGAGTCTTAATTCTAGTGAAGTATTGACTTACAGTAGAATTCTCCTGAGCAACTACTGAGATTGCCTTTTGCAGCTGGAAGACTCGAGGACCATTTCTTTGTGAATATCTATCTTTAAGATCCTGCCACATAGCTTTAGAGGATGTGATGTAAATCACAGTAAGATTTCCTTGGAAACAGAATTAAGAATCCATGAAACAACCAAGTCATTACAACAAACCCATGCATTGTAATAACCCTCAAACATTGAAGGTTTAGGAAAAGAACTATCAATGAAACACATCTTGTTCTTTGCACTCAAAGCAATAAGGATTGAGCGGTTCCAGGTGCTATAATTTTCTCCTGACAATGGTTGAGGAACTAGCAAGATTCCTAGATTGTCACCGCTGTGAAGAAACAGAGGGTGTTAAATTACCAGTTATCCCAAAAGCTTAAGTTGATAGGAAGAGGTAAATTCAATCATTTAACACTCCCCCTCACGTGTGGGCTTAAACTCCATTTTAATAGGTAAAGTCCAACACGTGAAATATTTAATTTAAATGAGGAGTGAATTGACGGAGTCAAGGTTTGATCCCATGACCATTGGCTTTGATACCATGTTAGAATTGGGTCTTGGGCCTAACTCAACTCAAAAGCTAGGTCGAGAGTTGAGGTTTCCCCTCACCCTTATAAATTTCCTATCTCCTTAATACCCAAGCAATGTGGGACTTCCAACACACATGATAAAGTAATCATCGTTGTGCCACAAAAAAAAAAAAAAAAACCATCATTCATGTCACAAAGACATCAAATATGTCACAAAGACATCAACTATCATAGAGCCAAGGATAATTTCACAATATGCTCACAGTATTAACTTGTGAGCATATCAATAATTTTCCCATGTAAACACTCACGAAGAATATTGATAATGTTTTTTCTCATCAAACTTCGATAACTTCCAATCCTTCAAATAAAATCAAAAAATTCACCATAAAATATATAAAAAAAAATATATTAACCAAGTGCATGCCAATCTCCACAACAATGAGTAAAAAAAATATTCAACAACTCAAAAAGAATTTAAAGTCATGCACAAGGTTCTCAAAATGATATTTAACAAAAGCATAAATAATTTTTCAGAAATTCTCCAACCAACCCATCATAGTCAGTCCTATTTCCTCCATACTACCCAGCATCACTCAACTCCCTGGTCTTCAGCTTGATGACTCGAACTACATAGGATGGGTCGCCCAGTTTCAACCCATCCTCCGTGGTCATGATGTCCACGGTCTAAGCTTGTCGATGCTCAAGTTGTGAGTCCTACCTATGTTGCATGACAGAGACAAGATCAACAACTTCTGAGCCTAATAATTAAGACCTTATCTCCAACATTAGTGTCGCTGATGTTTGGTTTAAACACATCACGGTAAGCTTGGACCGCTCTTGCAAACAAATATGCTGCCCAATTTAGATCGCACATCTCCCACGTCAAGTTTCAGTTGCAAAGCTTACAGCAGGGAAGCAAATCATGCACTAAATATTTGACCATGGCCAAACAATGGGCAGATCAACTAGTTGCCATGGGTAAGCCTATTGAGGATGATGACTTCATTTCATTTATCATCAGTGGTTTACATCTAATGTTCAATTCTTTTATTACTATTGTTAAGAAAAAAAAAAAAAAACTTTATTACTGCCTTCTCATTTGTTGTTCATGACCGTTAGATGACATTTATTGATTTTCAACCTAAACTCCTAAGCCATGAAATACTACTACAAAATCAACAACAGCAGACTCTCACACCAGAGGCTACCCCCTAGCTTTGTCTTACATGTCAATCATTCAAATCCGCCAAATTTTTCAAACTTAACCAGGAAGCCAAGATTTCCTCCGAGGTACTCTCCAAGGCCATACTCAAGTGGGCCACCCTCCATACTCTCCAAGACACAATTCTGGTGCTCCAAATCATAACAGCCAGCATGCCTCATACTCACCAAGACATGGCAACTCACACTTAGCACAAACTAAGCCCATCGTTCCCCATGTCAGATCTGTGGGAAAAACAACCACAGGGCCTTTGATTGCTACCATAGAATGAACTATCCCTATCAAGGTAAACACCCTCCAACACAATTGCCTGCAATGGTTGCTCACAACAACGCAAATTTGGAGAATCAAGACTGATTGGCTGATTCTGGAGCCAACACCCATGTCATTGCCGACCATTCCAACATCACCGATCCTCAACCTTTTGATGGTACGGACACTATAGGTGTAGGCAAGGGAGCAAGTTTGGCTATACAAAGCATTGGCTCTTCCCTAGGTCATTCAGCCGCATCTCACACAATAATTTTGTTCTCAAAAATATATTGCATTGTCCTTCTACATCCACTAATTTACTCTCCATAAATAAATTTTGCAAAGATAACAACCGTTGGTTTGCCTTAACTGACTCAAATTTTACTGTGAAGGACAACTTGACACAACCAAATGTCACGTCCACCTCACTTAGCCTTCCTTTTTCCTCACTTGCCACGGCACCCCTTAACTCACCTCTCATTAACACATCTACTGCCACGTCAAACCGCTACCCCTTCTTCTTCATCCCATCCAAACCAGCTTGAACTCCTAGCCTTGGAACCACACAAGGTGTCCACACCATTGACCTCTCTTTCCTTAACACACCTACTGCCCAGGACCCATCTCTCCATATAGCAATACCTTTTCCATCACAGCTGAACCAGCTCACTTTTCCAGCTTAATCACCTATTCTCTCTTCTAGCTCCCCCGACACCACTATTGTTCTTGCCAATCGTATAGTCATGCAGTCCCTAACAGGAACCTTCAAACTGAAAGCCTATCCTGACTACACTATTTTTCGTGCTACCAAAACACCCTCTCATTGCCTTTCCCAGCATTGCTCTCCCTTCAGAACCCACCACTTATCGGTAGGCAGCTACCAAACCCAAGAGGGTTGCAGCTAGTCTCTATACCCCAGGCCTTTGCATCACAATGTTGTAAGGAATATGTGGGTGTTCAAAATTAAACAAAAACTCGATGTAGGTGTTGAATGTATTAGATAACTTAGTTGAGAGTTATCTATATATATGCATGTGTACATTGAAATGATTTCAGTTTTGTAAGTTTGTTAATATAGTTGTTGTTAGTTACAGTAAGTTGGAGTTAGTTGTTAGTTGTTATAAGCTTGTTAAGCTTATGATCAAGTGTATAAATAGAACCTTCAAATTCTTTTGTGATTTTAAGTTGAATATACAGAGTTCATTCAATCTCTCTGTTTTCAATCTACATGTTCATCTTGTTCTTGTGTGCTTCTCTTCTTCCTTCTTAGCATTCTTTGCATTCTTTAGTTACAGATTACAAAGCTTGTTATGGTATCAGAGCCTCTAATCGTACCTGTGTTTCTTCTGCATTTCTAAGTTCAACTTCAAATGGCAGATATTCCATCCTCTTCTACTCATCCAAATCTTCTTCCATCTGAATCAAGCCTTATTCCATCTGAATATTCAATTTCAATGGAAAATAAACCACCAACTAGTCACACTCTTCCAAATAATTTGGAAGAGAATCCTCCAAACAATTTCCAGAATCAACCACCAAACAATTTTCTCAATTTCCAGAATCAGCCACCAAACAATTTCCAGAATCAATCACCAAACGATTTTATCAATCCTCGTCCAATTGATCCTTCAAGCCCTCTGTTAAATGATTAAATTTACTTCTTCCTATCAGCTTAAGCTTTTTGGATAACTGGTAATTTAACATAGTATCAGAGCTTGACCCAATTGGCTGTGGCCCACCGTATCCCATTTGCTGCACATGTTTGGCTTGGATGTCCTCCCACCACACGTGAGGGGGCATGTTGGAAGTCCCACATTACTTGGGTATTAAGGAGATGGGCCATTTATAAGGGTGAGGGGAAACCTCAACTCTCGAGCTAGCTTTTGAGTTGAGTTAGGCCCAAGACTCAATTCTAACAATGTGGCCGTGGATAAATTCGTTGTGAAAATATGTTAAGGGGAATTTTGTTTGCTCACTGGGTATGGAATATGAAATATTTTTTTGTTTAAATTTTCAATTCCCCTTACCCCATTATCTATGCTAATTTATGAGCATTAGGTCATCCATATTTCTTTTAAATTTTATCAGAATGAGGGTGGTCCCTCGAATACTCAATTAGTCGAATGTGGGAGATAGCTTCTGAGTCTTATAAGATGTGGTTGTAGTGTCAGTTTTTGTTTTGTCAAGGAAATATATCTTAGTTGAGTCAGTGTATTTTTGATTTAGAGACTGACGGATCCGAAACCGTGTGTGTATGCCCGTGTTAGAGACAAATCAAGAAAAATTTATTATATTTAACAGTTAAGAGAGTATTGTTTTTATTGTTAAGTTTAGGTTTTTATGTAAGTGTAATTGACGTTTATAAATGTTGTGGTGGTAGAAGTAGGAGAGAAAATGCTGGCAGATAAAAACCGTTTGCATCTACTATCTACACTTATCCACGCAGATGCTGATAGCGGAAAATAATATCGGCAAATGCGGATGTGGATACCAAGTTTTAATTTTAAAAAAAAAAACTCTTTTGATTTGTTCTAATTTAATTGCCTAATATGTTCTTCTTCTTTTATTATTATTATTATTATTATTTAAAATGTTTTTTTTGTCACTATTGGCAAAATGATTAGTATGTGTGATCTGAATAATAGTGTTCAAATGCAAATAGATAATATCTGCATTAATCGCACTAATGCAGATGTGGATATAAAAGCAGTTTGCGGATGTGAATAAGATACCGTATCTTCATTTTCACTCTTAAATTATGAATAAATGTTTATTGGGCAAAACTTGTCATCTAGGAAACATGAGGACTTCCATTAACGATGCATAATTTTTTATTTCATTTAGTGTATTTTTGTTATTATGTGGAAAATATGATGTCCAAAAATTAGGAACAACCGATTTTCAAGTAGTGCAACAAAATTACACTAGCCCAAGGACTCACAACCAAAAGTAGAAGAAATATCAAAACTATATGGTAAAAATATACTTCTTATTTATGAAATATTACAACAATGGAAAAACTTGGGTTGGACCACACTTGCACAAGATAGGAGAAGGTTTTGTTGTGATATGATGGAATGAAAGGCTAGGAAACATGCCTAGGGTATATATAGAAGGGTTCTAGAGCATTCTCACACTTAATTAACAACATAGGTGTGACTTTTTATGAGACCAAGGAAGAGCAGCAAATTTGGCTTAGAAATGAAAATAATGTCTCATGAAAATGAGTAAGGATGTCTTGAAAGATGAAATGGGTTGAATGAGAGTAGTGAAGGTTAGATAACCAAGATAGAAGGTGGTAAGGTGGAAAGGCTAAGAATGACATGAGTCATCTATTATGTGCAAATGAGTCCCCCCACATTTAAACTTAGATAAAATTCCTCACTACATCACTCAAAACAAAAACAAGAAAAGTAATAGCTGTGAATTCTGGAAAATAACTTTAAAATTTAAGACTCCCCCTTAAAGTGATTTTCTAGAAATAATACCAAGCTTCTCTCTTAGGAATTCAAACGGACCTTTGGAAAGTGACTTGGTGAAAATGTCAGCAATGTTGTCCTTACTTCTCACCTCCAAAACTTCAATTGAACCCATAAGCACCTTTTCACGAATAAAATGATGCTCAATCTCAATATGCTTTGTCCTTGTGTGACAAACCGGGTTTGTTGTGAGCTTTAAAGCACTTTGATTGTCACCATAGATAATTGTTGGTTTGTGAGTTGATGAATAAATATCCTCTATAAGCCGACATAGCCAAACACATTCTTGTGCAGCAAGAGAAGCCACTTTGTACTCAGCCTTAGTTGTTGAAAGAGATATTGAATCTTGCTTCTTGCTACACCAAGAAACACAAGATGAACCACATGAGAAAATGTAACCGGATGGAGACTTCTGGTCATCCAAGTCACCACCCAATTCAACATCGGAAAATCCATATAACTCAAAGACACCTCTTTTCTTGTAGAAAAGGCCCATATCAAGTGTAGAGTATACATACTTCAAGGTACGTTTTGCCGCCTCTAAATGTGGTTTTCATGGTGCTTGCATGTAACGGCTAACAAGGTGTAACGCCCCAATATTTGAACTATCAAATATCGAAGTCATTACGCTGCAACTTTAGAAATACAATTTTACAGTGGAATATGTATATAATTTTTTTCCTTTTTCTATGGCCTATGAATAATTTGCACAACACAATTAAGCTGACTAAAATACATCAAGGTGATATATTATTTAATGAAAATAGGAATATGGTTTCATTACAACATATGTACACACTAAGTGTACCAAATATATGCCACATATGGCACTAAATTAATATAGTACTATTTGTCAAGTTAGCACACATCACATTATGTAATAAAAGCGATTAACATAAATGAGACTTACTTCAAAGAGTAAGCATCAATCTCGCAGTAGATGATCTATCAACCATCAAAACCAATAAAAGGACCATCGTCCTCACTCTCTATTCCTGCATCAAGGTCTCTGTAAATATGACGTTATTATATTTACATAGACAAACAAGTGAGTAATCTATTTTCCTAGAAATAAGGACTAAAAGACTAGTTTGAGACGAAATAAGATTATGAAATAAAATATAAAATGATGAATGAAATGCGAATACAGCGTAGTGACATATTAGTTTGTGTTTTATGATCATCTTCTTCAGACATCGCGTCATAAGCCCTCAGCCCGTTCACGTCTGTTATGTCCCTCACACTTTAGAGTTTTACCTATTTGGTGCTGGCGACTACACCGCCCCAGCTTAATTATATATTAGGCCTGTTTGACGGTTATATACCCCCATCCACTGAGATACCGACAGTTCCTCGCGGCAATCCACCCATCTTGTTCTTAAGGTGGCTATCTTATCAGCTCATATTAATAGACACATTATGCAATAATTGTAATGCGAAAATTATATCAATAAAGCAAAATAAAAATTCCTATACCAACAAAATAAAACTAATACTCAGTAAGTACATCCATACTTACACTCCTTAGTATAGAATTTCTGCACCACTTCTGCATACAAATACATACATACAAATAATATTTACATATTAGTTCATTCTCAAATAATATCATTGTTTAAAGACCCTCATATTTTTATATTTATTTATTATCCGTCACTTCATCTTTACTTATTCATTTTATCATATAAATCTGAGATAGTTACTTATAAATAGTTTTATTCCTGAATTCGTTTTTGGTGACGAGGCTAATGGCCAATATCACAAAATAAAAACTAGTATTATAAATAATATATATAAAGCATGATTCATATTCGGGGATGAGACCAATGGTCCGTACCGCAAAAAATATGAATTAAAATTTAAATGATAATAAAATAAATGATTGAATATAAATACTGAATTCATATTTCGGGGTTGAGACCGATGGTCTGTACCGCCAAAAATATGAATTAAAATTTAAATGACAATAAAATAAATGACTGAATATAAATACTGAATTCATATTTCGGGGTTGAGACCAATGGTCCGTACCGCCAAAAATATGAATTAAAATTTAAATGACAATAAAATAAATGACTGAATATAAA
>CM017324.1:21455591-21477927 GCA_006937295.1 Carpinus fangiana
TTTTTGTTGGAAGGTCAGAATCTCTCTCATCAATTTCCTTGTCTTTTGGGTTGGGAAGAATTTCTTTGAGAATTTTGTAGCCAACTCCTCCAAGTTGTGAATAGAACCTGAAGCTAAATAATTGAACCATAACTTAGCATTATCTTTTAAATAAAAAGGAAAGAGGATTAATCTGATTCCTTCTGGAGTTAAATTCTAGATATTTTGAGTCCTGCAGAGATCAAAAAAATCCTGAATATGCAGATATGGGTCCTCAGTAGGTGTGCCTCCATAGTAGGGGTGTCAAAAAATACTGGGAAACCGGGTGTTGCGCATATTTTAATATACTCGCAAGTGCACGAATCGTAAGTACGAGGTCGAACCCACGAGGAATTGAGTTTTTGAAGAACAAATTATAACTAAACTAATTAAACCCTAATTCTAGTTCCAAAAGATGTTTGATTTTGGGATTTTTGAAAATAAAAACATAAACATAAACTAAATAAAATGAAACAAAAGATAAAGGCAGAATCCGCACTCACCAAATCATAACAACATACTTCATGTTCATCAATATTAATCCGAAGTTCTCACAAATTAAATCTTATGTATGTTTTACTATGCTTCGAAGAATTAATCAAAACCATGTCATGTATCCATTCATTGCACAAATCACAAAAGAAATCCAAATTTAATTGAAACACCAAATGTATTCGAAGAACAAATCACAAGGGATATCCAAGCAATCAATTATGTGAAATTATCCTAAATCATCAAGTGTATCCTCGAATCACAACAAGATATCCAAGAATCATGCCACATATTGAAAACAAGTAAAACAACTGAAATAATTAACCCAACAAAATCGAAATAATAATGACTTACGTAAAAGTAATGTTGCTCTTCATCGGTGAGGCTTCATCCCCAACTTTAGTTGGGAATTTAACTCCACATGAAAAGAAAACCTCTATTAAAGAGAAAAGCTATGGAATTTTGCTCTCTGGAATTATCTATCTATTTTCTTGAAGCTTTGAGGTCTATTTATATAAGGCTAAGGAGAGTCATAGAAGTCATAGTAATCCTAGGAAATTCAGAGGTTTGTCTCCCAGTCAAATAAGGAAGCAATCCTTAGTACAAATTTGAATAGGATTCGTTCAGATTTGTGTTCTTATATTGGGGGATGATGTTGGCATAGTAAACGTCCGAATTAGGAAAATCTTATTTCACAATAATTTGTATAATTTTGAGCTAGGTTTTCAATGCCACTAATTTCATCTCAATATGATATCTGAGCAAAAAGTTATAGTCAAAATACTGAAATGTGTGCAAAATTTGAATTTGAATCCAATCTGAATTTCACTCTGATTAGAGAAATTTCGAATTAATCATTTCCTTGATTTGGTTAAACTTAACCACATCCTCTAGGTCCTCTCAAAGTGTGCCTTTTTCCAAACTTTGCATTTTTCCCATTTTAAGATGTAGTTTTCCTTCAGCAACTTACAAAACACTAAAACACTAATCTAACACAAAATATTAGATTACCACACAGCTAAAGGATTAACTAATGTAAATTAAGGGATCCAAATATGCAATATTTGGCACACATTACCAAAGAATCGGTTCCCATTGGAAAAAACAAAAAACCATGGACCTTGGTTCCGGTCCCAATTTTTGTCACCTGGTTATAACCGGATGCATATATCATAATAATAATAATAATAATAATATATTTGGCACCCCTACCCCAAACAACTCAATCTGCAACATTCCAAATATGTTCAAGACAAGGGGTAGATTCGTCAAATGGAATACCATTATTATAGGAATAAAATCTCCCTATTCTCGATGCTACTGCTTCCAAGAAGAAGAAGGAGAAGGAGAAGAGAAGATGTCATCGGCCATGATGGCAGCATTTGGGCTAAGAGCTCTACTTTCCCTTAAGTTTATTTTTTTATGCGAATCTCAATCGATACACCGTTGAGACCCAACAAACAATATTGGAATATAGACCCAAGAAAGCTAAAATTCAGATTTGATAGCAAACCTCGACCCAACGTTTATAATTGAAACGCGAACCGAAGGTATAAAGAAGTAAAACCCCGACCCAATGATTATGAAGGAATCATGAACCGAAGGTATAAAGTTTGAACGCCACAAGGAAGAATCCTTGATAAGTTCAGAAGTTCTTTGAAGAACCAATAGAAGAAGCAAACCTCACCTTTTTAAATATTTTATTTCATGTCCTTCATTACAATGAGTCCATGCTATTTATATTGCATGGTTGAAATAGGAATACAAATTACTAAAGGAAAATAATAAAAGACTAAATAAAAGAATCCTAAAATTAATGCTGATTTCTTCTTAAATTAGCAGCTCCTCCAAGAAAAGAAATTACCTATGGAATGTCTTGAATAGATATATCAATCAGCCAATTAATTGGTATGGAATTGGAAAGGTTTGAAATAGGGATGTCAATCAGTCATTCAATCTTTCTAATCAACCATTAATCCACGCCATTGCTAAGGAAATTATACTCAGTTAAGCAAGATTAGCCCCATTAATAGCTTGGATTAAATTGATTACTCCTTCATCTTTCTTTGGGCCCAAGTTTGAATGCTCCGTTTTAGAACTAGCCCAAATCTCTTGAATCAGCCCACTAAGTGTTTCTTTGATCATCTTGGATCTTGCCCTAGTAATAGGCTCAACTGGAACATGCAATGGATCCTTTAATGATGCTTGTTGATTCTCATCATTTTTGCTCTTTCTTTTTTGTTCCTCTTAGTTTGAAAGTATTTTCCATAGATGTTTCTTGAAAAAAAAAAAAAAATTGGATTATTTGATGAGCATGAGGCCTAATTTTGTCAATTTGGTCATTTCTTGCTTTGTTTCAGTGTAATCGGGATCTTTGATATCATTTTATGGCCTTTGGAAATGGGGTTCTTTTGTTATTTGTGGGTTTTGATCAATCTGTTATTGTTTGTACCCGGGAATTGGTTACCCAATTCCGATTTCCTAAAACTAATAACCGGGGTACCCCGTTCGAGTTTTCAATTTTGGCCAATAACTAGGAACCAGGACTAGGTCAACACCCCTACTCCATAGTATGGGCCCATATTGAGCAGCTGCAAAGATAAATTGTAATTGCTCTACACATTAGGCTAGAAATCAATGCATGATGGCTGGTCAATGTTTTGGGGAATGAAGGAACTCTTCATAGGTCTTCGCACTGGTGGTAGAATCTCAACATGTTCTTCTTCCCGCCTTTCCTCAACTTCTAATCTTTCTTCTACTTCAGAGTTGTCTCTCCACATGGCTAAAATAATAAAAGGAAGAAAAGAAAAAAATAATAATAACCAAAGGAAAAAAAATAAAAAGAAAAACCTACAATCGGCCCAACGATGCAATTGTTGCTACTTTCCAAATGTGCACTCAATCTCACTAGTGTGCTCGAGCTCCTAGAATTGGTGCTGAAGCGCACCGCCGCAGGACAAATATGGACCTGCAAAACAAAAACTAAAAATAGATTAAAAGTAATGAAAAAAACCTAAATTTAAGGGAAAAAAAAAATTCTAAGCAAAATTTAACACAATGCAACGGCGCCAAAAACTTGTTGTGGCAATTACCCTAGGCGAATAATCAATATGTTTTACTCGCAAATGCACAACATCAAAATGATAGTACAGCATGCAAATACAAGATCATTCCCATGAAGATTGTGAAATTATGCTTAGCATGTTTTTCCTAATTAATTAATTGAATTAAATCAAATTGTCACAGATTGAATTTTGTAATAAAATAAAAAGGTGATAAAAGATAGAAATAATAATAAGAACGAGGGTTTGGGCTTTCAAATCAATCACTAAGCACACCTAATTAAGATAAACATTATGCCAAAGCTAGCAATTATCTCACTATATTTAATGTTTGCCAACTTAAGGGCATGATATCAACTCCTTAAGTTATTGATCACCCTAAGCAACGAATTAGGCTTGATATCTACTCTAATTATTTTCTTTCCAATGGATTCAACATTACACTGAGTTGTTCTTTAAGAAAGCATAAATCTATAGAAATCGACAAACACATGAAGCCCAGGGCATGGTATCTAAACCCATGAGGATGTTCTTTCGTCACTTTATTAAGTCCAAGACTTGGTCATCTAAATTGACTTAATTAGTAAATCTAAACACATGCATATGTTCTTGGGCACATTCATACGAGGTGCCTAAAAACATATGTTTTTAGGCCCTAATGTACAAAAATAAAAGTACTTGCAATAGCACGAATCATTTGCAATATAGTTTTGTGCAAGTGTGAGGTCGATCCACAGGGAATTGTGTTTTGTAAAAACCAATTTTCTATTTAAACTGGTTCCATCTTAACCTAGTTCCGAAGTTCATAGATTGTGTTGTGCAAAAATGTAAACTAATGATGCAAACCAAGGTGCTAGACATGCTGATCATACACGTGGGAATGGAGCTGGACATGCTGATCATACACGAGAGAATGGAGCTGGACATGCTAATCATACACGTGGGAATGGAGCAGAATTTGCACAAGACCCTTTGTCACTTCCTAGTGGCCCAATTACAAGACTTAGAGCCAAACGTTTCAAGGAAGAACTAAATGGACTAATCCAAGAGAATGGGGTTGACTCTAAAAAGACCAAGATGGGCTCAAATAATAATCAACGTTTAGTCCATGTCATCAAAGCAATTGAAGAGGTTAACTAGCATGGAAAATCATGTCCAGCATGGTTTGACCATTAAAGGGTGTGAATTTGTTGAGTTTCTAGGATATTAAATTAAGTAGGAGAATGAATCTAATCATTTAGCTATTTTTGGTTGTCTCTAGAAGTCCAAGAGGTCTAAAAACATGGGGACTTGTTTATGTTAATGTTTGTGTTGCTTTTAAAGTTGTAGTTATGGTTTTTCCTATTCTTGGAGGGTTGTTCCAAGTATATTGGTGGATTATTGCGAATTTTAATAGCAGATTGTCTTTTTAGAAAAACTATTATCTTTGTGAGATCTTGTGTTCCTCTTGGTTCTTAAAAGAACTCATTGAACTTATCAAGTTAATCTTGTGGTGTTCAAACAACCAAACTTATCACCTTGATTTCTTGAGAGACTCTTACGTTTTCTTGGTGTGGCATTTTCAATCCTTCGTAGTCTTGGTTATCATCTAGCTAGGTGACGGGTCAAGACTCAACAAATCTTGTCTTCACAATCTTGGGGTTCCAAGCCATCATTGTTAACGGGTTTCATCACAATTGTTGGTGGAGTTCATATCATTTATTTCTCCCCCTCTTGAGAAGGATTTGCCCTCAAATCATCACCTACGTCAAAAGGAGACAAATCAGCAACATTAAAGCTTGCACTGACATTATACTCACCTGGTAAGTCAAGCTTGTAGGCATTATCATTGACGCGTTCCACTACTTGAAATGGTCCATCACCCCGAGGTAGGAGTTTTGAACGCCGTTTCTCCGAAAAATGGTCCTTCCTTAAGTGCAACCAAACCCCATCTCATGGTTCAAACACTACCTTCTTGCGTCCCTTGTTGGCTTGATGGACGTATTGTTTAGTCCTCCTTTCAATGTTCAGCCGTGCCTTTTCACGAATCATCTTTACAAATTCTGCTTTCTTTTTGCCATCTAAGTTCATAGGTTCATGATAAGCACCGAATGTTGCACATTCAAGTCCTTTAACTCGCATATGTTAATTCCTTAACGTTGTTATTTGTTTGATCTTGTGTTGTTTTTGTGTTTCAGGTCAAATGCAAGAGTTCCATTGGAAATCGGGCTAAAAGGGACAAGTTGGCATCATTCTGTAGTTGTGAACGATCACATTGTGAACGATCACCCAAAACCTGTGAACGATCGCCCAAAGCCTGGGAACGATTGCACTGTGAACAATCACCCAAAGCCTGTGAACGATCGCACTCGGGCGTGCAGAACACGAAAATCACCTTTTTGACAGCTGAACTCGATTTTCAGTCTCCGAATTGGATTGGGAGACTGACCTACGACTGTAATTAGGGTTTTAGGGTTTCTAGGGTTTTCTAGTCCCTATAAATAGGCTCTTAAACATTGTAAAAGGGAGCCGTTTTCTAGAGTAAAAATTCAGAACTTGTCTGTGGAGCTTAGAAGATCATGAGCGGCTAAACCCCCTTAGTGGGGTACCGATGTAACCCTTTCCAAGCACAATGGTGATTGTATTTGATTTTATTTAATTCAATTTATGTATGTTGATTGCATAACTGTGAGGATTGCAATTTTAGATTTCTGTTCTTAATATTCAATGCAATTGTTATTCAATTCAAAACCAATATTTGTGAAATTCTATTCTTGTCTTAGAAATTATTTTGCCTGTATTGAACTCAAATCAACCTTATTTTCTGTGATTATAAGATTGATGGTTATGCAATGGGTTTTAATAGACATATGATTAATAGTATTAAGATAGGCCATGCCTAGGGAAGACGGGTCGTACTACACCCTAGTTTAGTGTAATTTAGGTAGACGATTCGTGCCAACCGAAGATGGGTTATGCTATTCCATTGATTGTATGAAACGTATTAAGGGATTTTATAGTTTATGCCTAGGGAAGACGGGTCGTGCCGCATCTTAGTGGTTAGGTGGACAATCCGTGCCAACCAAAGATAGATTATCCTTACCCCTTGATATTGTATTTTCTTGTTCTCTTATAACATGCATATTCTGAGTTTCTGGAATTAAATACGGTTACCATTGTTGTGCGGATCGTGGTGAAGTCGGTACCTTACTTTTCTCCCTCATATATTTACTCTCAGTCTTGCGTTTACTTTTATGCACTTCGAATTCACAAACAATCAACTCTCTTTTGTTAATTAGGTTAAAATTAGTCTTTTGAATTTAGTAACGAAACCCCTACAGTCCTTGAGGTTCGACACCCTCAATATAGCCCTATCCTACAGGATTCGTTCTATTGTGAGTGGTATTTTATTATTGATAATTTTGGTCACGAAATAACCACATCAATTTTTGGCGCCGTTGCCGGGGACTGTTTAACGGTTTTGTTATTAAATTTTAAGAATTAAGTTTAGCTTAATTTTTATTTTTATTTTTATTTATTTTTGTTTATTTTTTCTTTATTTTTAATTTTTTGAATTTAATCCCTCTTTTCAAGTTCACGATTAGTCTGCAGGTTCCAGTCTCTATAACTGCGATCGATCGCAGCCCGTGTGCGATCGTTCGCAGTTCTGCACTCAACAAGCAGCTGCGATCAAACCTGAGCCCCTGCGTTCGTTCCCCCCTTCGGCAGTGCGATAGAACGCACCTCCTTGGGCGATCGTTCGCTCTCTGGCCAGAATCTGCTGCGACCTCATTTAAGCACACCTAAGGGCCGTTTGTGAGTTTTGTTTTTTATATTTTATTTTTCTTTTATTATTTTATGATATTTCTAGTAGTTTAGTACATGTGGGGAAACATTCCAACACCCCATGGACCATGTTCATATTGCAATAGTCCTTATCATCATGTTAGAGATTGTCCTACTGCAGGACAATTTTCTAATCATTCTTATGAGCATATGAACAGGCCATTCTCTAGATCAGGAAATGAGTTTTATTCTGATTCTTATAACCCGGCATGGAGTAACCAGTCTAACTTCTCGTGGCAAGCTCAAGATCATGGAAGGTATGCTCCACAAGGTCATGAACTGCACCATCAGTCATATTCGCAGTTCAATGATCAATCATATTCCCCTCAATATCAAGCAACTCCACAACAGCAATACCAGGCCGCATCGCCTCCTCGGTATGATTCAAACTTTGAAGATCAGATGCTAAAAATGATGGGTGAGATTAACGATAGGCTGGCAAGCGGGGTGACCAAACTTGTGGACGGGATAAATGGCTTGGCGGACAAGATGACTCAGACAATAAACTCTCAATCTGAACCCATTGTCAAGATAGAAACTTACAAAGAGGAGCCATCTCCCATCTATTGGCTTCCACAACAATACCAGGCTGAGCCACCTCCTTAGAAGAATTTCAATGTTGAAGAATCCATTGCCAAGATAGAAGCTCACCTCGAAAAAGGCATCAACCATCCCAATGGAGAGGACGGAGAGCTTCAAGGTCAGCCGGTGGCTAATCCTGATGAACACTACATGGTAGATGAGAGTACCTTTCCTGACCAAGCTATCACCACACTGAGGAGTGAAGAAGTGGTCAAAAACCACATAGAAGAGAGGAAGGAGAAGAAAAATGAGGAGCAAATTTAGGCCCCACAGGATCTACTTCGGGAAAAATGCAAGGAAGTGAGCGCTGAGGCTTATTCACCATCAATTCTTATTCCCGAGGCGCCATATGAGCTCCTAGCCCTTATTCCAGGCAATCTAAAAATTTCATTTTTAGATATAGATGACACTCTCCCGGTCATTAGTTCTTATGACTTACCAAGAGGCCAGGAGAGTAGACCGTTAGGGCTGTTAGAAGAGCAAAAAGAGACCACCAAGGTAGAAAAATTCCCTGAGTATTCTCCTCATTGTATTCCTGTTCATGATTCCATACCGGATGAGAAACTGTTTGAGAATACTCAGAGGGATCTACCTCGATATGCAAAAATTTGGAATTACCTATTTATAGGTAAAATCCATTCTCTGTGGTCCAAGAGAAGAAAAGATTGGTGTTTCAAATTTAAGCTTAAGGGTCATAGAACATTGAGCGCATCAAGGATATGGATTCTATTGATTCGGCGGATCCCATATATTTTGACTAGATGAGTCAACTTCTTAGATTCAAGTGCAAGCCCTGTGCACTTGAAATTCACTCCACCAGGGTACATGATCTCCATCTAGGTTTATTTTATTCATTGTTGTTTCAACTTTTGCTTAATTTTTTATTTTATTTTTAGTTAATTTCGTGGGAAGTGACATTTTGTTCCTGCGATCGATCGCACCTCCTTGGGTGATCGTTTGTAGGAACCTTCTCAAAAGCACTAAACCTACTGAGGAAGCGAACGATCGCACCTCCTGGATCGATCGTTCGTGATCTCGCCATGCGCCCGAAGGCAAACGAGCGCGTCCTCCCACGCCTATACCTAAGAACGAGTGCGAACGATCGCACCTCCTTGGGCGATCGAACGCACTCGGGAAAGAATGTCACTTTTCCCCTTTCCCCCATCACTTTTACAACAATGTATGCACTTGATTGTTTCTTGGTTGGAGTATCAACTTCTTTTTCCGGACATGTGTTTTTGGATACAAGTTTGGGGGTATGGTATACCCACATTTGTTCATTCAAGTACTCCTATACCCTTAACCTTATTTTTGAGTTCTGTCCATACATTGGGGGCAATGTATGATTCAAGTTTGGGGGTATGAGAGACACATTCACACACACTTGTCCTATTTTGAAAAAAAAAAAATGCACGTTCATGTTGTCCTAAAATTTTGGTTGACCTAAAATTTTGTGATTTGATTTCATCAGTGAGCTTAAAAGTTTGAGCACATGATCTGATGTTGGATTTTTTTTTAGTTTGTTACTTGCTTTGGGCAATTGAGAAGTCACATGTTTGATCTGCTCTGACACAAGCACATTAGCACATGACTGGTGGGGTATGACATGTGGGCTTAATGTGTATGTTTCTAAGTTTTGGGTAATACTGGGTGACTTATTGGTTGGATGCATTGGTATAGAATAAATAAAAAATTGACCGTTGATAAACTCTTCATTGAGTAACTGGGCCTCCTGCTTCAAAGCAGTGAGCGTTCACGTCAAAAGGTGAAGAGGTTTGATTTGGTTAATCTTTATAAAAAAAAAATAATAATAAAATGATAATAATCATTGATGAACTGTTCACTGAGTAACTGGACCTCTTGCCTCATTAAGCATTGAGTGTTCATGTCAAAAGGTGAGGAGTTTTGATGTGGTTAACATTGTGGCTAGTTTAGTTTCGTAGCCTTTTTGACTTGAGTTAGTAAGTCCTTAGGGGTGTCTTTACACCTAATGCCCTAAAACCATCTGGTTTGGGAGTCATTGGCTCAACACTCGCTACATGGGTCAATTAGAAAGCTTAAGGGAACTAAACATTGCAGAGCCTAATAATAAAATAAAAAAAATAAGAAAAGTATGCCATTGTCGTTCATTCTGATAGGACTTTCAGTGAATCTTGAGATATGGAGACATTGCACATTGAAATTATTTGGAAGCTTCATAATCTTGTACTAGTTCACTTTACACTGTTTCGAACTTGTAATGCCTCGGTTTGCCTATTGTAAGTACTAAACTTTAAATTCCAATTCATTGTGAAGATGGAGTTTAATTTTTTAAGCTTACTAATGAACAAAAATCATGGTTTTGAGTGATACTTTAATTTTTAGATAACATGAACTGTGCATAAAGTTTGCGGGTATCAATTCTGGAAAACCCTCACGAGACTCTACTTGTCCTCTAGGGAATTCCTAGGGGTTTAAAAGGCTTGTTGCATACGCTAAATGCAACCGTACATCCCACGAAAGCTGGATTTATCTTTATGTTTTTCAGCTTATTTTCTGTTTTGTATTGCTAAGGGACTAGCAATATGTAAGTTTGGGGGTGTGATAAGTGCCGAATGTTGCACATTCAAGTCCTTTAACTCGCATATGTTAATTCCTTAGCGTTGTTATTTGTTTGATTTTGCGTTGTTTTTGTGTTTTAGGTCAAATGCAAGAGTTCCATTGGAAATCGGGCTAAAAGGGACAAGTTGGCATCATTCTGTAGTTGTGAACGATCACAACTGCACCTGTGAACGATCACATTGTGAACGATCACCCAAAACCTGTGAACGATCACCCAAAACCTGTGAAGGATCGCCCAAAGCCTGTGAACGATCGCACTGTGAACAATCGCCCAAAGCCTGTGAACGATCGCACTCGGGCGTGCAGAACACAAAAATCACCTTTTTGACAGCTGAACTCGATTTTCAGTCTCCCAATTGGACTGGGAGACTGACCTACGACTGTAATTAGGGTTTTAGGGTTTCTAGGGTTTTCTAGTCCCTATAAATAGGCTCTGAAACATTGTAAAAGTGAGCCGTTTTCTAGAGTAAAAATTCAGAACTTGTCTGTGGAGCTTAGAAGATCATGAGCGGCTAAACCCCCTTAGTGGGGTACCGATGTAACCCTTTTCAAGTACAATGGTGATTGTATTTGATTTGATTTAATTCAATTTATGTATGTTGATTGCATAACTGTGACGATTGCAACTCTAGATTTCTGTTCTTAATATTCAATGCAATTGTTATTCAATTCAAAACCAATATTTGCGAAATTCTATTCTTGTCTTAGAAATTATTTTTCCTGCATTGAACTCAAATCAACCTTATTTTCTGTGATTATAAGATTCATGGTTATGCAATGGGTTTTAATAGACATATGATTAATAGGATTAATATAGGCCATGCCTAGGGAAGACGGGTCGTACTACACCCTAGTTTAGTGTAATTTAGGTAGACGATTTGTGCCAACCGAAGATGGGTTATGCTATTCCATTGATTGTATGAAAGGTATTAAGGGATTTTATAGTTTATGCCTAGGGAAGACGGGTCGTGCAGCATCTTAGTGGTTAGGTGGACGATCAGTGCCAACCGAAGATAGATTATCCTTATCCCTTGATATTGTATTTTCTTGTTCTCTTATAACATGCATATTCTGAGTTTCTGGAATTAAATACGGTTACCATTGTTGTGCGGATCGTGGTGAAGTCAGTACCTTACTTTTCTCTCTCATATATTTACTCTTAGTCTTGCGTTTACTTTTATGCACTTCGAATTCACAAACAATCAACTCTCTTTTAATTAATTAGGTTAAATTTAGTCTTTCAAATTTAGTAACGAAACCCCTACAGTCCTCGAGGTTCGACACCCTCAATATAGCCCTATCCTACGGGATTCGTTCTATTGCGAGTGGTATTTTATTATTGATTATTTTGGTCACGAATTTACCACATCAAAGACGCCACAAACGGTGGTAGAGTTTCCGTTTGATAAGTCAAGATGAACGCCACAGGAAATCCCGATAAGTTCAAGCAGTTCTTCAAAGAACCAAAGAGAATAAACCTCACAAGTTCTATCAATAATAAAAAATGTCTGTCCTCCATAGGAGTACAAAGAGTATTTAAATAGGTTCTGTAAAGTAAAACCTAACCCTAATTTGACTGACTTTGGGCTAAGCCCATTATCTAATCATAAAATATCTCTAACCCTAGATAAGATGACTTTGGGCCAAGCCCATTATAATAACACTTAAAATATAGATAAAACATCAATTTAAATATAAATAACCTAATTAACTAATAAGACCCAAATATAATTAAAATTCCAACTTATTTATTTTTCCTTCTACGTCATTACCAATGATGCGGCATAGGAAAGAAGCTAAAATAGGAAAGAAGAGCTGGACGCCTATAGTAGCCATGCAATCCGATCCTTCTAGAATAGACCCAAAATATTTCTTGCCAATTCTTAGCCTTGACCGGATCCTTGTAGAACTTGAATCAAGGTGACAATTCTTTGTTGCCCACGTGGATCATGCTCAATGGGCCTCCATGAATTTGCTTGAGTCCATAACTCTTGAATGAGTCCGTTTAGTACATCCTTGAACTTCTTTGCTCGTGCCCTCGTAACCGGCCCAATTGGTACTTGAACGAGATCCTTCGAAGTGGTGCCTTGATCTCCATCAGGCATCCTAAGTGTAACCCTTCTTATGCCGAATTTCTATATCAAACTCTTGAAGTAAAAAAATCCACCGGATAAGACGAGATTTAGCATCTTTTTTGTAAAAGAGATACTTCAATGCTGCGTGATCTAAGTAGATGATGACTTTAGACCCCAACAAATAGGATCTGAACTTGTCCAGCACAAAAACGACTGCCAACAACTCTTTCCCAGTGGTAGAGTAATTGAGTTGTGCACCGTTCAGAGTCCTGCCCGTCTAGTAGATGACATAGGCAAGTTTATCAACATGCTGCCCCAAAACAACTCTGACTTCATAATTTGAAGTCAAGTGGCACATCCTAGTTGGGTGGCTGAATAATAGGTGTGGACGTCAGAATTCTCTTCAGATCCCCAAATGCTACCTTGTAGTCCTCATCAAATATAAATGGGGCATCCTTTACTAAAAACTTGCAACAAAGAATGAGTTGCCTATAGAATCTTGCATGGCCCAAAAAAGAGCGAACTTCCTTCACTGTACACGGAGGTGGAAGGTTGGAAATCATTTCCACCTTCGTTTTGTCAACCTCAATCCCCCGATGAGATATGACATGCCCTAGTACAATACCTTGCATGACCATAAAATGACACTTGGAGCAATTAAGCGCTAGGTTCTTCCCCTTGCACCGCACTAAGACTAAAGTGAGGCGGTGCAAACACTCCTCAAATGATGAATCGAAGATGGAGAAGTCGTCCATGAAAATCTCCAAGAAACGCTCTACCGTATAAAAAAAAAACTGATATCCAAAATAACCATAGATCAATAAATGGGAGTGAAAACTAATCCTTCCGAATGGTGGCATTTCATGAGTACCAAATATTGTATATTTGAGCCCTTTAACATATGTTTGTTAAGCTCTCAGCTTTGTTATTTTCTAATGTTTTGGTTAGTAGTAGTGTTTTATTGTGCTGCAGGTCATTGCTGAAAAAGGTAGTTTAAAGGATGAACGGGTCCCTGTTAGTGCGATCGATCGCACAAGAGCTGCACTCAAACCCAAGAAGCCACGATCGGGCGCACGTCACGTACACCCGAGATAAATGCGTAGCCCTAGCCCATCGCTTGCTCGACTGTGCTGTGGGAATTTTGATGCGGTTGAGTGTGCTCGAGCGCACTTGCGCATGACCTGTAGCATTATTTTTCTTATAAATGGCAAACTTTTCATTTTGTAAAACCTACATTTGGGAGGCGCCTTTGAGAGCAGAAACTCTATATTTTTGGCATTCTTTAGCCTTCCTTTCGTCGTTAATTGTTAGCTTTCGATTTATAATGCATTCTTTTAATTTTCCTTCGTCTCCTGTTAGCTTGAGAGGATAAATCTTCAACTAAGGTTGAAGATAGAGCCTTACCATTGATTTTCTTACATTGTTTCATGTTTAGTTTGTACTTAATCTGTCGTTTAATATATATTGTATGTTCTTTTCAATTCAATTGTGTAACAACCATTGTGATTAATTGTTGTTTATGAATCATAAAACTTTGAATATTCATTGTGTTTCGTCCGGGGGTACATCGGATGATTGGATCGAGACGAATATCCAGTATGATCTACAGATACAGTGGATGATTTGATATCGACTAAATATCTGTTGTGATTCTTTAACGGTGGATTCATTGAATGATTCGACAAGATTTTGTAAAAGCAATAGAATATGCATAGAGTCTAATCATTTGACGGATGTATGAACTAAGCGTGAAAATGTGTGTCTTGATTTGGTGAGATCTCGCACTTGCACACACTATATTGCATACGACTTGTGCACTTGCAAGTACATTAAATTTGTGCATTGACAACTCCATGTGGATTCGATCTCACTTTTGCACACGCTATATTGCATACAACTCATGCGCTTGCAAGTACATTAAATTTGTACACCAATGTATTGGGTTAACTTTATGGTCAAGTGTGTGTGTGTAGGGGCTTTGGATCCAATGGTTTCGTGACCAAGGCACAACCATTCCCAATGGATGGTCACTATAGGATGTACATTATTAGCGGTTTGGGCCACCCGATGTCAAAGTCGGTCTTGTCACTGGCGTTATGTACGGTAACATGAAATGGCTGGGGCACTGACATTGTACTACCGGTCCCTTGGAACAGCATCAACCTTGTTGAAAAGGAGTAATATCTCGGGTAGACTATACCGTTGAACTTTTACTATTACTCATGATTATAAGCATATATTATATTATATCTATATCACATCCATGATTAAATGTCATCTCATAATGTTGCACGTGCTTTATAAATAACTGAGTTCACCATTTAATGGCGGGTATGTCATGTGCATAGTTGCTCCATATGCATAGTTGGAGAATTCTATCCGAGAGATGCTTAAGGACTTATTGCAAGCTTAAGCGAGTATTCATGGTAACTAGTACTTTTGAGTTATGCTGTAGTGATGCAAACCTCAATCAATACGCCGTTGAGACCCAACAAACAATATTGAAATATAGACCCAAGAAAGCTAAAATTCAGATTCGATAGCAAACTCCGACCCAACGTTTATAATCAAGACGTGAACCAAAGGTATAAAGTAACAAAACCTCGACCCAACGTTTATAAATAAAACGCAAACCAAAGGTATAAAGTAGCAAAACCCCGGCCCAATGATTATAAGTAAATCATGAACCGAAGGTATAATGTTTGAACGCCACAAGGAAGAATCCTTGATAATTTTAGAGGTTCTTTGAAGAACCAATTGAAGAAGCAAAACCTCACATTTTTAATCTTTTCGTTTCATGTCCTTCATTACAATGAGTCTATGCTATTTATAATGCATGGCTGAAATAAGAATACAGATTAATAAAGGAAAATAATAAAAGACTAAATAAAAGAATCCTAAAATTAAGTCTGATTTCGTCTTAAATTAGCAGCTCCTCCAAGAAAGGAAATAACCTATGGAATGTCTTGAATAGATATATCAATCAACCATAATTGGAAAGGATTGAAATAGGGATGCCAATCAGTCATTTAATCCTCCAAATCAACCATTAATCAGCCAGCAATGGATCATTTAATGATGCATGCTGATTCTCATCATTCCCCGTCTCTTCAAAAGGATTCGTCCTCGAATCATCGCCTACATGAAACGGAAAAGGACATTAGAAATTTTTTTCTTTTTTTTTTCTTTTTTTGTGACGTTTATTTTATTTTATTTTTATTTTTTGTGACGTCTCTTTTTTTTTTTTTAACTTGGCGTACAATTCAAAATAAAGACAAGGAATAAAGAACACAAAAGAAACAAGATAGGATGATGATAACAAGAAACAAAAGGTAAAAGGATAATAAACCTGATTTTAGAGCCTAGGCTCTGATACCAAATGATGCGAACCTCAATCGATATGCCGTTGAGACCCAACAAACAATATTGGAATACAGACCTAAGAAAGCTAAAATTCAGATTTGATAGGAAACTTCAACCCAATGTTTATAATTGAAACGCGAACCAAAGGTATAAAGTTACAAACCTTGACCCAACGTTTATAAATAAAACACGAACCAAAGGTATAAAATAACAAAACCTCGACCCAACGTTTATAAGTAAAACGCGAACCAAAGGTATAAAGCAGCAAGACCCCGACCTAATGATTATAAGTAAATCATGAATTGAAGGTATAAAGATTGAATGCCACAAGGAAGAATCCTTGATAAGTTCACAGGTTCCTTGAAGAACCAATAGAAGAAGCAAACCTCACATTTTTAATTTTTCTTTTGATATCCTTCATTACAATGAGTCCATGCTATTTATAATGCATGGTTGAAATAGGAACACAGATTACTAAAGGAAAATAATAAAAGACTAAATAAAAGATTCCTAAAATTAAGCCTGATTTCGTCATAAATTAGCAGCTCCTCCAAGAAAAGAAATCACCTATGGAATGTCTTGAATAGATATATCAATCAGCCATAATTGGAAAGGATTGAAATAGGGATGCCAATCAGTCATTTAATCCTTCAAATCAACCATTAATCAGCCAACAATGGATCATTTAAGGATGCTTGTTGATTCTCATCAGGTTAGCAACTAGGTTTGATGTCTTGAGCGAGGCTCGGCATAGCGCTTTGAAGTAAAGGGCTGATGATCGTTGTGACTGTAGAAATGTCACCATGACCAAGGCACGATGTCATTAGAAACAACGATGGTAGGGGACCATCCCAACCCAATGGAAGGACGAGGAATGTTTTGGACGCTACCCAAGCATTGGAAACTGTAGCAGGTCGTCTTTGTGGAGGCTTTTGTACATACGAAGAGAAGGGACTTCAAGTGGAAGAAAGGGTTGCTCTTTCAAGGAGTTCTATGAGCATCATTTCCCTATGTTTAAAGGGAACTTGAACTCTGGAGAAGCGAAAGAGTGGCCTACGAACTTGGAGGAGCTGCTATGAGTTATAGACTCAACTAAGGAGCAACCTACAAGTTCACTGGAAAAGTAAGGCGATTGTGGTACGCTAAGAGGAACTCGCTAGCGATTGAATTAGGAAGCGAGGATGCCATTACGTGGACCCGATTCAAGGAAAAGTTCTATCGGAATATTCGTGGAGCTTAAGAAGGAGCACACCTCGAGAGTTTTGTTGTAGCAAGAATCAGAGTCATTGGTGCCATAGGTGTGGCAGGCTACATTTTTAGAATAGCAGATGAAGGAAGAATTTGTGCTACGAATGTAGCAAGGTGAGACACTTCATTTGGAATTGCAACAGGGCCAAAAGAATGGTACTGGTCCACCTAGAAAGAAATGAGGGTAGGACAAGGTTAAACGTAACCATCAGAGTTGTTACGGTGTGTGGGTTCGCCTTATTTTGTAAGGGCCAGTTACTAGATGTTTGCTCATACATCAGCCAATTGTATTTTGTTTTGTACTTGCACTTGATTTGGGGTTTTGGACCTGAAAATGTAACATTAACTAAGAGTTTTGTTAATGCACGATGTTCGTTACGCTTTGTTGATATGTTGATGATAAGATTCCTACTTCTGTTTATTGCCCATTAGAAGTATGTTAAGGTATGATATTCTTGGACTTGGTGTAATGACCCACATGGGCAAATCAATTGAATAGTAATTGGTCCCATGGTTCGCCTCCCAGCCCTATCCCTCGCAGAACAAAACTCAAGGATTACACATTTCTCGTCCAAATGAGAAAGTAGCAATGGAAGACTTTACTAAGACTATGGGAATAAGAGATAGTAAATAAACGATTGCCAATGGCACTCCATGCAAACAGACTATATTCTAAAAATATAGTCTGGCCAACTTATTTATCGAATCCTTGACCTTCATCGGAATGAAGTGAGCACTCTTTGTGAGACGGTCGATGACCACCTTAATGGAATCTTCTTTGGTGGGTGTCTTGGGTAACTCCAAAATAAAGTCCATAGCAATCTCATCCCACTTCCACTTTAGTATTAGCAACGGTTTGAGCGTCCTTGCCAGCCTCTGATGCTTTGCCTTCACTTGTTAGTAGGTTGAGCATTGTTCCACAAACCTTGCAATATCCTACTTCATATTGTTCCAACAATACGACCCCTTCACGTCCCGGTACATCTTAATACCACCAGGATGTACAATGTACAGGGGACGATGAGCCTTACTCATTATCTCCTTCCTTAGTCCTCTGCTCTCCAGTACACACACTTGCTTAAAATTTGTGGGCAACCCATCATCCTTAAGACAAAACTCCTTCGCCTTCCCTTCTTCAAGCAACTGCTTGATCTTGGCACACTGAGGGTCCTCCAACTGAGCAGTTTTGATCCTTGCAAGCAATTTTGACTGAACCATCAGGTTAACCAGGTGTGCGGACGTACCTTCACCTACTACCTCCAATCCCATCCAAGCTTATTCCTTTATCAACTCGGGTTGAGATATTCAAAGAGCGGCAAGCTCCACCGATGATTTCCTGCTCAACGCGTCTGCTACTAGGTTAGGGCCAGGATGATAATTAATCTCACAATCATAATCCTTGATTAGCTTTAGCCACCTCCTATGCCTCATGTTAAGCTCATTCTGAGTAAAGAAGTACTTCAAACTCTTATGGTCTGTGTAGAACTTACACTTCTCGCCATACAAGTAGTGCCTTCAAATCTTCAAAGCAAACACAATTGCTGCCAATTCCAAGTCGTGTGTAGGATGATAGTTCTACTCGTAAGGCTTCAACTAACGTGAAGCGTAGCCGATGACATTGTTGTTTTGCATAAGCACACACCCTAAACCCTTCTTAGAGGCGTCGCTATTCACTACGAAATTGCCAGATTCCGTAGATAAGGCCAAAATCGGAGCAGTTACCAAGTGCTTCTTCAGCTCTTGGAAACTATGCTCACACTCATCCGTCCAAATGTAGCAAGCGTTCTTCTTAGTCAAGGCAGTGAGTGGTGCCGACAGCTTTGAGAAACCTTCGATGAAGCATCAATAATAACCAGGGAATCCTAAGAAACTTCGGACTTCGAACACGTTGATTGGTCTAGTCCACTCCACTACCGCCTTCTCCTTCTCCGGGTCAACCGCTACACCTTTTCCAGAAATCACGTGCCCAAGGAAAGACACGTTATCCCACCAAAACTCACACTTCTCAATTTTTGCATAGAGCTGCTCCCTTCGAAGCCTTTCTGATGCCTTCCGTAGATGCTCCTCATGCTCCTCCTGTATCCTTGAGTAGATTTGGATGTCGTCAATATAGACAATGGTGAATTGATCCAAGTAGTCATGAAAGACTATGTTCATCATGTCCACGAAGACAGCTAGTGCATTAGTTAATGTAAAGGACATAACTAAGAACTCGTAATGTCCATAACGAGTCTTCCTTCACCCTCAATTGGTGGTAGCCTGTGCACAAATCAATCTTGCAGTTGATCCAATAGATCGTCAATCTTTGGCAAAAGCTACCTATTCTTGATCGTTACCTTGTTCAACTCGCGATAGTCAATGCACATCCGCATTGATCCGTCCTTCTTCTTCATGAACGAAATTGGCGCTCACCAAGGTGATGAACTAGGGAGGATAAATCCTTTATCCAGGAGCTCTTGGAGCTGTTCCTTTAGCTCTTTCAATTCCAACGGCACCATCCTATACGGTGCCTTGGAAATAGGATTAGTGCCTGGCATGCACTCAATCCCAAACTCCACCTCCCTCTGTGGCGGTAACCCAGAATAGTCTGTTGAGAAGACATCTAGATTCTCTCACACCACAGGAATGTCTTGTAGGTCCTTCTTTTCCTCCTTCGCTGGAGCAACGATGAATGCCAAAAATAGTTGCCCTCCTCTAATGATAAGCTTTCTGGCATGAACGGCCGTAATCCTTGGACGTAAAGACCTCACTCGCGATCCATCATACGTTCCTTCTCCTTCTCCCCATGGCGTAATCGTAACTTGCTTCCGAGCGCAGTCAATAATTGCCGAGTGCCTCACCAACCAATCCATTTCGAGAATATCATCGTAACTAATCATAGTGAGAACAACTAAGTTTGCGGGAAGTACACTTCCACAAATGCTAACAGGGCATTCACAAACTACACATTTTCAAACCACAGTTTTTCCTGTGGGAGTACTTATAGCTAGACCAGGCTCTAAAGTTCATCCTACAAGCCTAGACAATATTACAAACATAATAGATATGAAAGAGTGGGTAACCCCAAAATCTAACAAAACTGAAGCTTCAAATCCAAGTATAGGGCCAGTACCTTTCACTAGAAGTGTGAATTTGTTGAGTTTCTAGGATATTAAATAGGAGAATGAATCTAGTCATTTAGCTAGTTTTTTGTTGTCTCTAGAAGTCCAAGAGGTCTAATAACGTGGGGAATTGTTATGTTAACATTTGCGTTGCTTTTAAAGTTGTAGTTATGGTTTTTCTTATTCTTGGAGGGTTGTTCCAAGTATATAGGTGCATTATTACGAATTTTAATAGGAGATTGTCTTTTTAGAAAAACTATTATCTTTGTGAGGTCTTGTGTTCCTCTTGTTTCTTAAAAGAACTCTTCGAACTTATCAAGTTATGATATGAACTCCACCAACAATTGTGATGAAAACCAATAACAATGATGGCATGGAACCCCAAGATCGTGAAGAAAAGATTTGTTGAGTCTTGACCCGTCACCTAGCCAGATGAAAACCAAGACTATGAAGGATTGAAAATGCCACACCAAGAAAACCTAAGAATCTATCAAGAAATCAAGGTGATAAGTTTGGTTGTTTGAACACCACAAGATTAACTTGATAAGTTCAAAGAGTTCTTTCAAGAACCAAGAGGAACACAATACTTCACAAAGATAATAGTTTTTCTGAAAAGACAAATTACCATTAAAATTCGTAATATCCACCTATATACTTGGAACAACCCTCCAAGAAAAGGAAAAAACCATAACTACAGCTTTAAAATCTGCACAAACATTAACATAATAAGTCCCCACATTTTTAGGCCTCTTGGACTTCTAGAGACAACCTAAAATAACTAAATGACTAGATTCATTCTCCCATTTAATATCGTGGAAACTCAAAAAGTCACACCCAAATTCACACCCTTTAATGGTGAGACCATCCTATTTAATTAACCTCTTCAATTGCCTTGATGACATGGACTAAACCTTGATTATGATTTGAGCCCATCTTGGTCTTTTTAGAGTCAGCCCCATTCTCTTGGATTAGCCCATTTACTGCTTCCTTGAGACGTTTGGCTCTAAGTCTTGTAATTGGGCCACTAGGAAGTGACAAAGGGTCTTGTGTCAATTCAGCTCTATTCCCACGTGTATGATCAGCATGTCCAGCTCCATTCCCACATGTCTGATCAGCATAACCAGCTCCTTGATTTGCATCAAGTTAATCTTGTGGCGTTCAAACAACCAAACTTATCACCTTGATTTCTTGAGAGATTCTTAGGTTTTCTTGGTGTGGCGTTTTCAAACCTTCGTAGTCTTGGTTTTCACCTGGCTAGGTGACGGGTCAAGACTCAACAAATCTTGTCTTCATGATCTTCGGGTTCCATCCCATCATTGATATCGGGTTTCATCACAATTGTTGGTAGAGTTCATATCACTTCGGCTCCTAAGGCCATCACAAACTTCCTAAGGCCCCCTGACTCAGATTGGAACCTCCATGCAAAGGAACTGCGCTAAGCTTGTCAAAACGCTAGCCTAAGCAAGATTTAAGACGTAATTAAGCTAACACTACAGCTAGCTATAACAAATCAGAAATCAAGCAGTATAACGACGTTTTAAAAAGTTAAGGAGCCGAACGTTACCTCCTTGAAGTAAAACTGCAAGAGTTTCCCCTCACAAAACTCCAAAACACACAAGAACTGATGCAGATCAAGGCACCACTTCGAAGGATCTCGTTCAAGAACCAATTGGGCCGGTTACGAGGGCACGAGCAAAGAAGCTCAAGGATGTACTCAACGGACTCATTCAAGAGTTATGGACTCAAGCAAATTCGTGGAGGCCCATTGAGCATGATCCACGTGGGCAACAAAGAATCGTCACCTTGATTCAAGTTCTAGAAGGATCCGGTCAAGGCTAAGAATTGGCAAGAAATATTTTGGGTCTATTCTAGAAGGATCGGATTGCATGGCTACTCTAGGCGTCCAGCTCTTCTTTCCTATTTTAGCTTCTTTCCTATGCTGCATCATTGGTAATGACGCAGAAGGAAA
>CM017324.1:21478496-21521525 GCA_006937295.1 Carpinus fangiana
GAGGAGACAAAGGAGCTTCAACGGCAGGTAAGAGAATTATTGGAGAAAGGGCACGTGAGGGAGAGCATGAGCCCATGTGCGGTTCCGGTCTTACTTGTACCTAAAAAGGATGGGACGTGGAGAATGTGCGTTGATTGCCGAGCCATCAACAACATAACGGTAAAGTATCGTCATCCTATCCCACGCTTAGATGATATGTTAGATGAGCTGCATGGTTCTTGCATATTTTCTAAGATTGATTTAAAAAGTGGTTATCATCAAATTAGGATAAAAGAAGGAGATGAATGGAAAACCGCCTTTAAAACAAAATATGGTTTGTATGAATGGTTAGTTATGCCTTTTGGTTTGACTAATGCTCCAAGCACCTTTATGAGACTTATGAACCATGTTTTGCGTGCATTTATAGGCAGATTTGTTGTTGTCTATTTTGATGATATACTCATTTATAGTAAAAACCTAGATGATCATGTAGTACATGTGAAATCCGTTTTAGATGTGCTAAGAAAAGAAAGGTTGTTTGCTAATTTAAAGAAGTGCACTTTTTACACCGATAAGCTTGTATTTTTGGGATTTGTTGTTAGTGCACAAGGTATACAGGTTGATGAAGAGAAGGTACATGCAATCCATGATTGGCCGAGTCCCACAAGTGTAGGTAATGCTCGTAGTTTTCATGGACGTGCCAGTTTCTACCGGCAGTTCGTGAAGGACTTCAGTAGCTTAGCCACACCGCTTACCGAAGTGATCAAGAAGAACGTTGGATTTCAGTGGGGAGAAGAACAAGAGAAGGCATTTCAATTAATCAAAGAGAAGTTGACTAACGCACCTTTGTTGTCTTTACCTAACTTTTCTAAAATGTTTGAAATTGAATGTGATGCTTCAGGTGTTGGTATAGGCGCCGTTCTTATGCAAGAAGGACGACCAATTGCTTACTTCAACGAGAAACTCAGCGGGGCAGCCTTAAACTACCCAACTTATGACAAGGAGTTGTATGCATTGGTTCGGGCTTTAGAGGCGTGGCAGCACTACCTATGGCCTAAGGAGTTCGTGATTCACACCGATCATCAGTCCTTGAAACACTTGAAGGGCCAACACAAGCTAAACAAAAGGCATGCGCAATGGGTGGAGTTTATAGAGACGTTTCCATACGTCATTCGGTACAAGCAAGGTGAGGAGAATGTAGTCGCCGATGCACTTTCTCGCAGGTATGCCTTACTCTCCACACTTGACACAAAATTGCTTGGTTTTGAACACACTAAAGAATTATATGCTGAAGACCACGAATTTTGTGAGGAATATCGAGCTTGTGAGAAAATCGCCTTTGGTAAGTTCTTTAGGCTTGATGGATTCCTATTTCGAGAAAATAAGCTATGCGTGCCTAACTGTTCTATGAGGGAGTTATTAGTGCAGGAATCACATGGTGGGGGATTAATGGGACATTTTGGAGTTGCAAAGGCTTTAGCTATTTTGCAGGGCCACTTATATTGGCCTCACATGAAACGAGATGTCGAACGGATTTGTGGTAGATGTGTCACATGTAGGCAAGCTAAATCCAAAGTACAGCCCAACGGTTTGTATACCCCTTTACCAATTCCTAGTGAGCCTTGGATTGATATTTCAATGGATTTTGTGTTAGGATTGCCTAGGACTAAACGTGGAAGAGATTCCATTTTTGTGGTCATGGATAGATTTTCTAAAATGGCACATTTTATTCCATGTCACAAAACGGATGACGCTTCGCATGTTGCTGATTTGTTCTTTAGAGAGATTGTGAGATTACATGGCATGCCTAGGACAACTGTTTCGGATAGAGATGCTAAGTTCTTGAGCTATTTTTGGAAGACTTTGTGGTGTAAGCTAGGTACTAAGCTATTGTTTTCCACTACTTGTCATCCACAAATTGATGGTCAAACTGAAGTAGTAAATAGGACTTTGTCTACTCTATTGAGGGCAATCATTAGAAAGAACATCAAAACATGGGAGGAATGTTTACCACATGTTGAGTTTGCATATAATAGAGCTGTTCATTCTGCTACCAAATTTTCACCATTTGAATTGTATATGGGTTTAATCCTTTAACTCCATTGGATTTATCTCCTTTACCTTTGATGGAGCACGTTAATTAGATGGCAAAAAGAAAGCTGACTTTGTGAAGCACATTCATGAGAAAGTAACACTCAACATTAAGTGAAGAACGGAGCAATATGCCACACAAGCCAACAAGGGACGTCGCCAGCTGGTTTTTGAACCCGAAGATTGGGTTTGGCTGCATATGAGAAATGAAAGATTCCCGGCAAAAAGACGTTCCAAATTTCTCCCAAGAGGAGATGGTCCTTTCCAAGTCCTCGAGCATATCAATGACAACGCTTACGAGCTAGATTTACCTGGTGAGTACAATGTAAGTGCCACTTTTAATGTTACTGATTTGAGTCCTTTTGATGTAGGTGATGATTTGAAGGCAAATCGTTTTCAAGAGGAGGGGAATGATGGAGATCAAGGCACCACTTTGAAGGATCTCGTTCAAGTACCAATTGTGCCCATTACGGGGGCCCGAGCAAAGAAGTTCAAGGATGTACACAACGGACTCATTCAAGAGTTGTGGACTCAAGCAAATTCTTGGAAGCCCATTCAGCATGATCCATGTGGGCAACAAAGAATCGTCACCTTGATTCAAGTTCTAGAAGGATCCGGTCAAGGCTAAGAATTGGCAAGAAATATTTTGGGTCTATTATAGAAGGATCGGATTGCATGGCTACTCTAGGCGTCCTGCTCTTCTTTCCTATTTTAGCTTCTTTCCTATGCTTCATCATTGGTAATGACACAGAAGGAAAAATAAATAAGTTGGAGTTTTAATTATATTTGGGTCTTATTAGTTAATTAGGTTATTTATATTTCAATGGATGTTTTATCTATATTTTAAGAGTTATTGTAATGGGCTTGGCCCAAACTCATCTTATCTAGGGTTAGAGATATTTTATGATTAGATAATGGGCATAGCCCAAAGTCAGTCAAATTAGGGTTAGGTTCTATTTTGCAGTATCTATTTAAATACTCTTTGTACTCCTATGGAGAACAGACAATATTGATTATTCATAAAACTTGTGAGGTTTATTCTCTTTGGTTCTTTGAAGAACTACTTGAACTTATTGGGATTTCCTGTGGCGTTCATCTCGACTTATCAAACGGAAACTCCACGACCGTTTGTGGCGTCTTCCTTATACTGAGGTTCTTGTTTGTCATAAGCAACGGGTCGAAGTCTTCCATTCGAATCTGTCCATAGTACGATCTTGGGTTCCCTTTCGTTGTTGGGTCTCGTTATTCTTGACGGGGTTCTGAAAAACGCTATGCAGACTCCAAAAACTTGTTTATCACAATTTATGTGGAATTGAGACAATAAAGCAATAAACAATTTAACAAAATATGTAAAGCAATAAGCAATAAAGAACACACAGATTTTGGTTACGAAGAGGAAACCAATTAGAGAACTTCTCTAATTGTAAAACCTCTCCGGGGCAACCAAACCCAGGAAATCAACTAACTCAGTAAAAGAATAAAGGATTACAAGATGTTCATACTCATAGAACCGCTGTTATTGACACACTCTTGTATAAGACAAGCGTCCCACTTGCCTTCTACCGCAGTAGCTCTTTCCAGAGACAGCTGGCACAATCCTTCTACGTGATTTCCTTTCACCGGAACTCCGGTTGACTTCACTTCAACAATTGACAAATAATGATGAACATAGAACTAAACACTCCAAGAGAGAGAACTTAAACGCTCAATATCAAAGACTCTCTTGGCACACAAAGGTGAATTCTAGATACTGAATTCGTACATAATACAGATCTGTAGAGATCTATATATAATACCTAAAGACTCCTAGTCTAATTAGAACTCAATTACATTGTAAATTAGACATAAAATATAACACCTAATAGACTCCTAGTCTAATTAGAACTCAAATACATTGTAAATTAGACATAGAAGCTATGGGCCGTCCAGACGGTAAGTGGGCTTTGAATCCATTTTGCTTTCTGAACATTTAGCCAATAATTAAAACTAACAGGTTCACATCAAGAACCTTACAAAAACTCACAATACACACATTGGCAGCCTAGGGGCGTCTGGAGAGGGCTGCCACCGAGTCCCTGAAAAGCAGCGGACGTCCGCCCAACCCTAGCATACGTTCGGTGGTTCTTTCCCAGTAGTCCAAAGGCTGCGTCGTACGTCCACGTACATCCACTGTACAGTTTGCAGAGCGTACATCTGGTGGTCCCCCCACTATACGTCCACACTAAAAACAGTAGTCTATGTCCGCACTACAGCCGAAATCGCCCCTTAAGTGGTTTTAATGACCCAAGACCCAAATTCATCCCCTAACTAAGCTACTTATGCCTAGTTAATTATTTGGGTCACTATATTGTCCCCTCCATATAAAAATTTTGTCCTCAAAATTTCTAGACAAATAACAATAGAACAGCACTTATAGAGGAGTAGAATTATGCATTTTGTCAGCAAAGTCATCGAAATTGTGCTTAGTAGGTTCTTGGGGCATCTCCTCCCATCCCTTCATTGGCACTAAATCATCTTCGAACAACTGCGAAAAATCGCCTCGTAAGCCATCGAGTGCATCGTACTCGATGTTGGCCACACTATACCAATCATCATCAATCTCCACTCCTAGATCCATCAGCTCATAGAAGGAGTTGTTCCACATGCAGTCCTAGTTGATTGGTATAAGTGCCATAATCACAATCTTTCAAACAAGTGCGGGTAGCTACTCTGCATGTTGTGCTCTGCTTACCACAACGCTTCCTCAACTCCATGATTGCGCCACAGTACCTTAATGATAGGAATCGTCTTGGTACGCAACACCTTCTTCTTCTTGTCCATAATTTTCACCAGTTCCTCAACATAGGTTAATCCCTCCAAGATTTCCAACGGCTCAACTACATCAAGGTTAGAGATGTACTTCCTCAGCATAGTAGAATGAGGTAAGGCAATCTTATATGCCAACTTTCCCACCCAATTAATGATTCCAAACAGCCCAGTAAATCAGGGGTTGAGCTTCCCCTTCTTCCCAAAACGCATCACTCCCTTGGTGGGTGACACTTTAAGGAACACACGGTCTCCAATTTCAAATTCCAAAGGCCTCCTTTGAGCTGCACTCGTCCTTTTACTGATCACAAGCACCTTGTCACAAGTGAGCAACCCATCCTCCTTAAGGAAAATTGTTTTCGCCTTCCCTTCTTTTCAGCAATTGCTTGTTCTTGGCACAATCAAGGTCCACTAGCTGACCAGATAAGCAGGCGTTCCTTCGCCTACTAACTCCAATCCCATCATAGCGAATTCCTTTATCAACTGGGGTTGAGATATCCCAAGAGCGGCAGGCTCCACCATTGATTTCCTGCTCAACGCGTCTTCTACTACGTTAGCCTTGCCAAGATGATAATTGATCTTGCAATCACAATCCTTGATCAGCTCCGACCACCTCCTTTACCTCATGTTAAGCTCCTTCTGAGTGAAGAAGTACTTCAAGCTCTGATGGTCCGCATAGACCTCGCACCTCTCGCTATACAAGTAGTGCCTCCAAATATTAAAAGCAAACACGACTACTGCCAATTCTAATTCGTGTGAGAGATAATTCTACTCATACAGGTTCAGCTGGCATGAAGCATAAGTAATAACATTGCCATTCTGCATCAACACGCAACCTAAACCCTTCTTAGAGGCGTCGTTGTACACCATGAAATTGCCAGATTCCGTAGGTAATGCCAACACTGGAGCAATCACCAATCGCTTCTTCAACTCTTGGAATCTGGCAATTTCGAAACAAGTCTGTCCAAATGAAACAAGTGTTCTTCCTAGCCAGAGCAGTAAGTGGTCCCGACAGCTTCGAAAAGCTTTCGAGGAAGTGGTGATACTAACCATCGAGCCCTTAGAAACTCTAAATCTTGAACACGCTAGTTGGTCTAGTCCACTCCAATACTGCCTTCACCTTCTCCGGATCAATCACTACTCCATCACCAGAATTCACGTGGCCAAGGAAAGACATGCTATCCCTCCGACGCCTCTCCAATGGTATCTGCTCCCCGTGCTCCTCTGGCATCTTAGACAACGGTGAACTAATCCAAAAAGTCATGAAAGACTTTGTTCATCGTGTCCATAAAAATGGCTGGCGCGTTAGTTACTCCGAAAGACATAACAAAGAACTCGTAGTGCCCATAACGAGTCTTAAAGGATATTTTAGGAATGTTCTCTTCCCTCACCCTCACTTGGTATTAGCCTAACCGTAGACTGCAACTGATCTAACAGATCATCAATCCTGGGCAAAGGATATCAGTTCTTGATTGTCACCTTATTCAACTCACAATAGTCAATACACATCCTCATTGAACCATCCTTCCTCCTTACGAACATCACCGATGCTCCCCACGGTGATGTGCTGGGACGAATAAGACCCTAATCTAAAAGCTCCTGGAGCTGTTCCTTTAGCTCCTTCAACTCCGAAGGCACCATCTTATACAGTGCCTTTAAGATAGGATTATTCGTCCCAGCACATCAGCCCCAAACTCCACCTCCCTTTGTGGCGGTAATCCAGAGTAGTCTGTCGAAAAGACATCTAAATACTCGCACATCACAGGAATGTCCACCAGATCCTTCTTTGCTTGCTTCGTTGGAGAGACAACGAATGCCAAAAATGCTTGACCTCCTCCAATGATAAGCTTCCTGGCTCGAATGGCTGAAATCGTTAAGGGTAAAGACCTCGCTTGTGATCCAAAGTACATCACTGTTCCTTCTCCCACAAATGCCAAAGGGGCATTCACAAATTACACGCTTGCAGACCATAGTTTTCCCTACGGATGTAGTTACAGCTAGACCAGGTTCCAATGTTCGTACCACCAATCTAGACAATCTTACAAACATAATAGATAAGAAAGAGTGGGTTGCCCCTGAATCAAACAAAACGGAAGCTTCAAATCCAACTATAGGGTCCAGTACCTGTCACTACTTCCGATCCTCCTTTTGGCTCTCCTGGAACAAGCTTGTAGACCTGAGTTGGCGCTAAGGGTTTCTGAGCAATTCCCTTGCCCACGCAATCCTTGCTAAAGTGCTCGAACTGGCCACACCAATAGCAAGTTCTGGTTGCCATCCTATAGGGTCGCCACTCGGTTGCACTTTTTGCACAGCTTCGACGTCTGATTCTTATGTGGCAGAATTGGAGGGTTACTAGAGGCACATCCTTATGACCTCTAGGGTGGAAAAACTCCCCACCGCCATCCTCTTAGCTGGCCCAACCGCTTCGGCCGAAGCACCAGGTCCTTTAGCCCCTCTTATCAGTGTACTCCGCCACATTATCCTTCAAACTCTACTCATAGATCGACGCCCGATCAACCAACTACGAGAAATCCTAAATGTTGAAACAACTCGTCATGATCCGAACGTGGGAGTTCAGACCCCTTTCAAACTTCTTTGCCTTCTTTTCCTCCTTCGAAAAGAGGTACATGCCGAAATCCAAAAATTCCCATGCCTTTGCCTCCAGCACGACTTGGGGAAAGAAGTGCCAATTGAACTCGTGTTTGAAGACTTCCCATGAAATGGCAGTCTACGAACCCAAGTCGGCGACAAGCACAACTTTCTTATCCTGCCACCAGCACTTAGCTTCTCTCGTCAACTTAAGTAGCATAAGCCGCACTTAGCTTCTCTCATCAAGTTAAGTAGCATAAGCTACCTTCTGCTCATTTGTACACCCATGGGTGGCTAACAACTCTTCAACATCGTTCAACAACTCTGCATGGATATGGTCACCTCTACCATCAAAACTCTTTGAGTGATGGCTACAAAAATCCTTCAGAGAACACCCAGTCACTTCAACTGGCTATCACGCAACCCTATCGCAATCCAAGGCCGACACCAACTTTGCTAGTCGCATCCATCACTTGACTTCCTGGGGGTGCTGTCTCTTACATAGGGGATATCCACCGGCTCAGGGTGAACATTGCCCTCACGGCTTCCGATCTCCAGCGTGTTAGGTCCAGTTGCAGGGTTCCTTCGGGGTGGCATACTCTGCAACGAGGAGCAGAGTTAGAACCGACTCTACTAGAACCAAGCGACCAAATCTATAGGCCTCCTAGTCGCTATCTAACATAATCTCTGGTGTGATCATAGCCTAAGTTTTCTTTTCCCTTTACCCTATAGTCTCCTAGAGCACAAAGCTCTGATACCAACTGTAACGACCAGTATGGGCAAATCAACTATCTAGTAGTTGATCCCATGGTTTGCCTCCCAGCCCTGTACCTCGTAGAACAAGACTCAGGGATTACAACTTTCTAGTCGTAACGAGAAAGTAGCAGCGGAAGACTTTACTAAGACTATGGGAATAAGAGATAGTAAATAAACATCACACACATGCACCAAAGGAAAACAGAACAACATCAATGGCATCACATAGATAAGCACCAATGTACTGGTCATCAGACCATCATCAAGTTGTAGTACAGACCCAAATAAAACATAACATCATTGTTCCCAAAAGATCAACAGATCACAGCCTAGACTCAAGCTTACGAAGAGCTAATGAAATCAATATCTCTATCATATTGTCACGAGCAGTGTCCCTATCCTCCCACATAGTCCTAAGCCAAATGGGATCCATATCCTCAAAGATCACCCGTACCAGATCCTAAGCAATCACCCAAGTAAGCTCCGACGGCATCTTCGTGTAGTGCAGCTAAACCGCACAATTATTCGTAATGATGGGGGAAATACATAAATAAAAGGGCTTTTTAACACAGATAATGTCCATGCCAACTTAGAAATGAACTAAGATGTTTTTATAAAGAAAATGACAGTTCCATCATGACAATTTATATTATGAGTGTTATATATATGTAGTATATGCGTATGATGTAAAGAACAATCATAGTTCAACGGTATGGTCTACCCAAGATATTACCCCTTCCCAGCAGGGTTGGCGTTGTCCTAAGGGACCTATTGTAACGCCTCAAATTTAGCCTCGGCTAATTTGGTGGAGTCACTGGCAATTCACCCAGTTGAGCCAACTTGTGACCAAATGGGAAATCACCCTTATAAAAACGTCAGAGTAAATGCAAAGGAAGGTGAATAAATCTGAGTCACTATAAATCATCAAGTAAGAACATGGAGCAGAGGTGGATCCAAGTACCCAGGACTCTGATTCGTTTGACCTCGATAAAGAGGGGGATAAAATCACCTTTTATGAAGATACCATTTACGACCTCGTCCATGAATGAAGAGAAGAAGAAAAAAGGCCACTCGCCGACGAGCAACACCGATTAAACCAAGTTATTGATCGAGTCAAAGAGAATTTGAGTACTCTCGACAAACAAGAAAGTGAGAATCTGGGAGTAATAGCTAAGGAAATACATGAAAATCGCCTGATGAGTCAGGCATTTTTTTTTTTTTTTAATTTATACCTCGACATGGATGTAAAAGATGATATTACTGGAGTGACTGAGGATTCGTCTTCTTAAGCAGGAGGGTGGTCATGAGGTAGCCTGTGGAAATTTGAAACGTGAAGGTAATAGGGTTCTTTGGACTAAGACTCCCAATGGAATATTTTCTATAAAGAGCGCATGGGAAAGCGTTCGCACCCGTGGCCCTAGGGTGGATTGGCATAAGGTTGTCTGGTTTAGCAAAAGGATCCCTAGACATGCAGTGATTCTTTGGTTGGCCATTAGGAGGAAATTGAGTACTCGAGATATTTTGGCTTCCATTGGTCTTTCCCGGGATACTCGATGCGTCCTTTGTGGAAACGAGGGCGAGAGCCATGACCACCTTTTCTTTTCATGCCCCTTCTCTGAAGGTATATGGCGCCTCCTCTGCAGTAAATGTAATTTGCCTTGGTCTAATCTGGACTGGGGAGAGACCATTCAATGGATGGTGTCCAATTTTAAAGGGAAGTCCCTTTCCCTATGGTCAAGCAGTTTCACTCCTTTTGAGCCTTATTGTCAAGTTAATGTTAGCGGCTGCGGTGTATTATCTTTGGAGGGAGAGAAATGCGAGGATTTTTCGGAGCAAGCCTAGGAAGGTACGAAAGCGCTCGCCCTATAGTAAGTATAAATAAGGAGAGGAATGTTGAAAATCTTTTTTCAGATATTCTGGTTGGGGTTAGATCCAGGGTAAATTTACTTTCTGGTTTCCAGCCTTCTATTCTTAATAGATGGCTTGTGAGGTCTTGGATGTTGTCTGAGAATGTAATTAGAGGCTGATGGCTTAGTTGTTCTGGCTCTGTTAGCGGTTTGGTTGCTTTAGTAGCCGTGTTTGATGTTGGGGGCCTGCTTGGCTGCCCTTCCTTGTATTTAAGTTTTGTTTAGTGTTTAATTAAAAATTATTCATCTAAAAAAAAAACTTTCCTTTTGCGGCTAGATCTCCATTCGTAGAACAGAAATTTAGGAACCCTCATGGGCGGACGGACCGTTTGCTATCGAAATCATGTCACCAAGAGCTAAAAAAAAGCATCTGTAGGAAAACTTCTACTCCCTTGGGGCTAGACTCCTTTCGTATACTCTCATTAGCTGACTCGCTACACATAAAACTAAAAGCTTCAAGCAGCATTCCACATTTCGATCAGAGAGAGCCCAGCAAGCGCCCCAGCCACTTGTCATAGCGCCTTTCCACCAAGCTTGTGGCTCTAGCCTGCCCAGCTGCACAGTGCCATCATACCCGCGGCCCGGTCTCGCTGCCTTACCTTTCTAGCTAGCTAGCACTCCGGCGCCCGGCGCGCTCGTGCCCTTTGCCTTCTTGCCTCAGCACCTTGACCGGCACCCTCACATGACCCAACTTAGCACTGTCGCTTACCTCGTCAGCCCAGCCTGACGATCAAAAGCCTTACTAGCACTTCCGAAGTCTCCCGCACCAACGTTCATGCTAGCAACCAAGTGTCAGCTCCAGCTAGCCAACAGTCAGCCGAAAAGGGGGGGTGTGACACGCCTCCCTCACTCAACTCCTCGACGTCCCTGTAGAGGTAGGAGAAGAAACCCATAACATTCTTCTTCCACTCAAGATCGTTCCGCCAAGAAACATCTTCAACTGGTTTACTACTGAGTTCGTTACTTTGATCTGTTGAAATCTGACCCCAGTAGTTTCCAATTCTGTTGGACCAGGCACCACCCTGCAACTATGACATAACTTCACCCGCTTCTTCCCCAAGCGCTCCTAGGTGAATACAACGGAGTCACTCCCCGCAACTCCAAGCCAAAATGTGCATGTTTTTTCCACCACAACGGCCCACACGCACAAAACAATGTCGGCGTTTTGCACTACCCGCACGAAATGAAATAATGCTTGTTCGCCCGCAAGAATGAGGGGCTTCCTTACTCGAGCTCCTGACGCCCGCGGAGTCTGCTGCTCACAAACCCAGTTCTACTTGTATCGCCCCGCGCATCACAAGTAAGCCAACAACCTTATGGGTCAGAGCCAGTCCACCGACTCCACCTCCCAGCTTTGATGAGAGTCACTTCCTTGACTCCTCATCAGGATGACCCAGTAGTCCGCTACCCGGCAATCACCCCCACCAAGTACTGTACCGACAGTACAACAATTCACCAAGTGCCATATCAACAGCACCATATTGGTTCTCAATTGTCCCTCCAACCAAATGGACTTCCGTCACATTATGAAAGTGGCACTGAAGCTCATTCCAGCGCCAAATGTTCACGCCCGAGAACACCACAGTTCAAAGACCAACTTATCCAACAACCTTCAACACACACATAGTGTCTTTCTCCATGTACAATCCTTCGATCTGCGGCACTCACATTCAAACAGTCATTGTCTCGAGTCCAAGGTGACTCAACAAGGCTTCCCCCAACAACGTCCTCGAAAAGTTCTTCAACATCGCTTCGTCACTGACTCAAGAGCGCCACCGACTTTCGGACTGCCTATCATCGGTCATTCCACTCTTCTTTTGAGTAGACAAGTCAAAAATAAGATTAGCCATGCTGTCCTGAGTCGGGGTCTCCTACCATCCCATGTTGCTCACATCAACATGTCTCAATCTAACATAACTACCCATCCGCTTTAACCAAGCTCACTTCTATGTCTCCACCAAGGTAACGTCTAATTGCTTGAGATGGCCAAGGCTTACTCCGCCAAGCCAACGAAATTTGAGTGTGTTGCTTGTGACGCTCTCTTTACTCACTTGCCAATTGGTCAAGTATTAAGCCAGCTGAGGTCTCTGTCGCCAATCTACACCACATGCATCATTCTCTCCTATAAGAACTTAGCGCTCAGTGCAGTCAGGCTTCGCTCTTCCTCAACTTAACATATTGTTCACGGGGAACAAACTTGATCTTTTCAACTTTTCCTTCAGCCCGATGTGATGACAGTACTGTGCCCGGACCATCACATTGACTGAAGTTTTTCCCGTATTGTTTATAAAAGTGATGACTGCTTCCATTAGTATGCCAATCACAATTCCGGTCCAATGTGCCAAACCTTCCGACATCGAGTAGTGATCACCTCAGTCTATCTACTACCTTCGCTTCGGCTCAGCCATACCAACCGTTTCGGCCAAAAGCCATAACTTCTCACTAAACTAAACTAAGTAGTAGTGCCAATTCGCCGGCCCAACCATTATCTTAGTATTAGCCCACATTTCGACATGCCACAAACATTCCGCACAGCCCTCTGGGTTCATAACTAACCTTAACATAACAGATAAAACGGCACCTAGATTGACCCTGTCAAGTAAACCAGAGGTTCGCCTCCCCTTGGAGGGGCCCTTCCGAAACAGCATTCTAGCAACTTCGTTTTCATCCAGCGTTCTTACCCACCAGTGAGCCGGCACAGAGTCTCCCCCTAACTCATGCCAAACCCTTATCTTATGAGGTATCCGACTTTTTCCAATTCTGCCTTTGTGACTTCATCAGTCTACCGATGGCAGCATGCCAGTACTTTGCCCTAACTACGAAGCTTGAGTCCTGTCTTCGCCCGTGAACGCAACAGGACGCGGTCGTCTAACTCGACTTCCGCAGCGAGTCTCATTGCAGCTCTCTCCTGCAGTAGTGATGACGGTTCGCCACACCAGACATCGCATCCCCTTGAAGTTCCACTTCAATTGCCACAACAAAGCATCATGGCATTTCCTCCGTATGAGTGGTGACAGCTCTATAGCTCGACCACCACACTTCTGCACATTGAGTCTTTTGGCACCGGCAGGCAACGCAGTTCTTCACCGCATTCGTGGTAACAGCACTCTTTCCCGGTCTACCACGCTAAGTGTCCCAATGACACATCGGCCTCTACCGTATCGCATTCTCGCACATGCATAGGTGATAGTGAGATCCTGGGCCAAACACCATCCTTTTCAGCCCTTTCCTTTGTCTCACAATGCCCTCTTGGCAACGTAAGCCATCAGTCGTCTGCACAATGCACGACGGACCACAGCCAACTTCCCAATCTGCGTCCTTCAAGCAGCCATCGAAGTCCAAAGCGGGGTCGTTCAAGACCATGTCGACTCGTTTTCCGAACGATCGCTGCTCACTTGCAAAGACACTGAAACTGTCAACTACACTTGGAGCAATCCTTTGCACATTGTAATGCCATCAACCCGATAGCCAAATAGAAATTCGCTCTTGTTTTACCTCGTGACGATAGCACACCCATCTCTTACTTCAGCGTAAGCAGCCAAGATTGAAGTTCCAACTGCATTTGTAACAGTAGCACTCTCGCCCACCTGTTACCATAAGCTCAATCCGAACTTTGCCCTTACTGGAAAGAAAGATGGACCATCTTACTCTTGTACCAATCGGGGACCGCAAAGTCACTACTCAACTTTTCCACACCTCGGAATTCAACTAAAAAGTTCCATTAAGTTATCACAACCGCGCCAACTGTTTTCGTCTACACACCGAAGGCGCCAACCGTGTACAGTGCACGCAAGAGTTGCTGCCTACTCTGCAACGAGACCTCAAAGGTGCCAGCTGCATCGTAACACAAGTCCTCCCACCAGGCCACAATTCATTCGACGGTCTGAACTCTTGACTTGACACCACGCCCTTGGTACCCAAATTGTCTGAGGTGGTGGCAACTTGGTATGCGGAAGGATCATCACATCCGGCTGTTAGCTCTCAATCAGGTAGGGTTTATGACTTCGTTAGAGACTCTTTTATAATGGCTCTAGGGATTCCATGGATTGGCATCCGAATCGGGTAGCTTCCGCATATCCCTTACTCCTAAATTGTTTTTGGCTTGAAATAAAGGTAGGTGCCGTTTTATCTGGGCATTCTGAGCCGACTACTACGACTACATGCGCATCTAGTGCAGTGGCTTGGAAGCAAGCTATCTTGACCATCTTCCGAAGTTATAAATAATCTACTGATCAAACGCTGTAGAGGCGGACTGCTCTACATTCAGTCACGCCACAGTGACCCCCGAAGCGATCTTCTTCTAGTTGCGGGGCGAAATCCGGCAGCCAATTGCTGGCTCTGAATAACCAGCCCAGCAATAAGTTCAATTCTTCCATAACATAACGGGGCGGGCTTGCGCGCGAGCCGAGTGACGTAGGTGCACAAGAGTACTTCGCGCCACAACCATCTCTTTTTTATAGGTTCTACGGACCGATGCCTGCTGCTTCATCTGGGAGAAAAGAATCATAGATATGCCGGTCATTAGAAGGAAGAACCGCCATAAAAAGATTCCTCGTGTATCATCTGTAGCAAAACTATGAACGGGAGCTAGCAATCCGGACCGTATTGAAAAGGTTCCTGAGACACAGCATGGAAGAGTCACAATATTAAGAAACGAGGTCCAAGAATGAAGAAGGGGTAGAATTACTGAATGAATACGAGCTGTGGCTAATACCCGAGGCATAAAAGAAGCATTTTCTACGGGATCCCGAAACCACCAGCCACCCCGACCTAATTCATGATGAGCCCACCAACTTCCTGGCAAGATGCCTACGGTTAAAAACCACCGACATGTCAAGATCCAAATTCTAATTGGTTCCTGGTCCTGGTCAGAGACCACTGTGTTCGCGCCGGCGGTCCAACAAAGAGGCGAAGTAGCGGTATCTTTCTTTCCATTACGAACGACACGCTTCGCCTGCTCCCTCCCCGTGTCCACTAGCGCTCCTGTCCAGAGCGAAGAGAAGGCGAAAAAGCGCCGCCGAAGCAGCATGAGCAGGCTTCTATTGCTACGCAACAATAGAGCAGGATAGCATTTTGCACCCACATCTTTGAATTTGAGGGTAAAAAGCTCGCTTGTTATACGGGATCCGACGCATCCAGCAGAGCGAAGCAGCGTTCCATTCTTTTCGGCGGCATCCTTCCGCATTGGCGGCGAGTGGAGTGCCACAATTCCATTCATCATTTTTGATCTACATAAGCCAAAGCCCACAGCACTGGCGACGTCTCCGGCATAAATGCAAGGAGGATGTATAGCTGATATAGGATCTTGTGGAACAGGATTTGATTCTGCAAGCGGTTCGGTACGAACGAAGAAATTTCGAACAAAAGGATCGGAACTCGCTGATAGGAAAGGAGAGAAAAACAAAGCAATGCCAAGAGCTCCGTCAATCCGCTGTTCATCGATAGACGAAGCTCTCTCTTTATCATCTCGTGCCAGATGCAACAAAGAAGGATGAGTCCTTTTTCCTTCTCGCGAACCATGGGAGCGCCTAGCGCCCAGAGGAGCAAAGCTCATTTTCCTTTCAGGGTAAAGCGGCGCATAAAAAAGGGCTGGCCCGTCAAAAGTCCGGTTCCTTCGCGAACGAAGTTCAGAATCAACAAGGGTTCGTAGAACGAAGGGAGTGTACAACTGGGGCGCAGCCCCACTTTTTTGTTCGTAACGAGGGAGAGATAGAATGGAGTTCTTCACGAAGTTCGAGACAAAGGAATAAAAAATAGTTTCTCTATGGCCTCCTCGTTTTGAGACATTATGGCTTTGGGGTCGACCCCGGTAACAAAGAAGGAATCCATAAAAACTTGGGATCCGACACCATGATAAAATACTACCCTCATGATTAGACCATGTCCCTGAGATTTGATAAAAGAAAGGTGCATTAGCGGTTAATACGTTGTAATTGGATAAGTTATTAGGAATATGACGGAACGAAAGACCAAGGAAAGAAAGAAGAATGCACCAAAATGCAGGTGCTGCACCAAACGCTGGTGGTTGTTTCTTGTTGTAAGTGAATGCAACGAAAAGACCCGGAAATAACGAATAATGAAACAATTCATATATTGACATTTCGTACTCATTTAAAAATTTCTGCTTTGTTATTCCCATCATCCGGTAACCACAGGATGATCCACAAGAAAGGTGGCAGGATTCGAACCTATGGCCGGCCCGCCCCTGACCTGCTGGGTTGGGTGGCCGGGTTAGCACCCCTCGTCGCCTCTGTACCCGAAACAGATGCGCTGCGCTACCCAGCGCGTAACCTTCTCTCCCCTACCCCTCTTCTGGTTATGCCATTACCAATCGCGGGTAACCCCCCGGCCGGCCGCCTCTGACCTAATAAGAATGATTATCCTTATGACCAAACAAGGACCAGCTTACTTACTTCTCGAGCGATAGTTCCACGATCCCGACCAGCAACTTGTTGGGAGTAGGGGCATCCAAGCTTGCCCAACCTAGTAAAGGGGCTTGGAGATAGAGGGTTTTCCGGGGGAGATACAGTTTCCAGGTTGGATTTTTTAAATCAAATAGGACTAGTTGGGTAGATAGGGGTGGTGAAATCTAACCTTTGCGTCGATGTTTGGCAGGGCGGGTCGCTTGAGAACCAAGCGGTGGTTGTTTTTCCTTGGCTTATCGAACCTGCGTATGCCCATTCCTCCTTATGATGACTCCCAGTAGAGAAAGCCTAAATTTGCCGATGTGGATTGAAAGGAAGTTGGGGATGGACATAGATCCTTCCGCCTATCCGGAGTGTCGGAAATAAAGCAATGGTTTTTGTATTTATTATTTCCCGATCACTGGAAGCAATCTTCACTGGCACAAGGATCCCCTCACAGCAACAACCTCCACTACGATAGAACCCGACAATGAGTTTACGAAGGCTTCGAGTAGTGCGAGATAGGCTAATCACCAGACTGCTCTGGAATAGGTTAATCGCCGGAGACAAGAACGAGCGAATCTAGTTTCGAGAGCATGCCTTACTATAATAGAGGGCGTAGAGTTTATAAGTGAAGGCAAGCGCAACTATCTATTTAATATCCTCCCTGTCAGCAAGGCAGGTCCGCTATAAAACCTACCGGTCAGAAAGTCCTCAAGAACGGGAAAGCCGACCAAAAGACTATTCCATAACCGATTCTTGTTGCCGAATCGAGGGGGCTTGGCTTGTACCAGGCTCTAAAAGAGTTTTCTTCAAGCGAGCAGTCTTTCTATCTTTTTGGGTTGCATGCCTTGGAAATAAAGCAATGTTTTTTGTAGATTGAGATGAATTGATCTTCGCTATCGTGCCTCTTCCTTGTACCAGTTGATGCTGCGGCAGTGCCTAATATGAGTTTGCTCCTGCCCTAGACAGCTTCGAGGTTCCCATCGATCGATTACAGAGGTTTCAACCACTGAACTTGCTTATGCTCCCCTTTGATCGAGTGCTATTTCTATAAAAAAAATATTGAGTAGGAAAAACTTGAATTGGCTTCAATCGAGATTGCCTCGGCTTCTTAGGCACATGAGGAACCGGCCTAACATAACATCTTTTCAATCGAAATCCCAATCAAAGACAAGTTCTACCAAGGCCAGGAGATGAAATCCGCTCGACTTTAAGAGAAGGATTTATTCTCGCTTAGCGCTTGTGCTAAGGAGAGGAGATGAAAGAGAAGATTCACTTTCCGGAATTCCAAGTGACATGATTCCTTCAGAAGCTAAAGTTGAATGATCGAAGTCTCCTTCAGGTTCAGTCGAAGAGATCGAAGCGAAGTCATCAATTCAACCATTCGCAAGGTCTCCCCTAAGCCCTAGGATAAAGGGCCTCTTTTCCAAATGAACCGAACCTCGATACCACATTCATCAAAGAGATACGGCCATCTCTCTAGGTTGCACACCCCCTTTAGATCGTTCTATTCGTGCTTGAAAAACGACCCCATCGGTCCGCTCCTTTTAATGGACATTCTTAGCCGTCCTCCGAGGGTTAAGACCCCATAGATCAGATCGTGNAAAAAATACACTAGAATGATTCTTAGAGGCCTCCGTTGCATCCATGAAAAGGGTTACGTTGATTGCGATCTTAAGCCAGAGAACATTCTTGTTTTCTCTTCTCCAGACGGTACAAGCAAAAGTGTCAAGATCACCGACTTTGGGCTATCCAAGATTCCGGGAGATTTGAATGAGCTCATGACAAAAAGGTATAACTTCCGAGGAACACCACTTTTTATGTCCCCAGAATCTTTTCTAGTCGGTGAAATCAAAGGTTGTTTGGATATATGGTCTCTGGGTTGCGTGGTGGTTGAGATGATTAGCGGAAGGCCGGCATGGGAATGCACAGGCGGCATGGATGATTTGGTGATTCAAATTGCTACGAAGTCGCCCAACATACCTGAAACCATGTCAAAGATTGGGAAAGATTTTTTGCAAAGGTGTTTTGCATGGGACCCAACAGAGAGATGAACGGCTGAGATGTTACTGCGTCATCCTCTTCTCCTTGAGACTGAAGCTCCACCGCCATCTACAACAGCTGCTCTTGGTTTTTCTATATCAAAGAAGCTGCCTCCTCCTCCTGGGTTTGGACCAATATCAAAGAGCCGTCATTGCCCAAAACTCTGCCTCCTCCGCCTGGGTTTGAATCGATTTCGAGGAAACCAACGTTTCAAAAAAATCTGCCTCCTCCTGGGTTTTCATCCAGAAGAATCCTTGCATGACTTTGATTAATATTAGTCGCAAGTTTGGGTGGGATTAACTGGAGCACAGTAGTAGCTAGACTGACTGATCATGAGTTGTAGTGCCACGCACACCTTGAATTGTTGATCTTTTAGAATGATCAAATGATCATGCCTTGTAATATCTTATAAATGAAGTTGAAGTTTTCTTTATTCGGATGACTGTTTCCTTCTATGAATTCTATTAATTTGTATTTCTCTACTTCAAGAAAATATATATATATATATATATATATATCATTTGCTTTAAGCGTCGCAGCTAGCGAACCGCATGCATGCATGAAAATCTTTGCCTGGTTTTTGGTTTCATATGACCAAATGGAAAAACCAGATCAAAGAGAACAAGGCAATTAAAAGGAAACAACAACCAAACTTTAGGATCTAAAGAAATTAACAACCTTAATTAACCCACCTTGTTAAAATTGAATAATCGATCATAGGTAGGGGTGTAAACGAGCCGAGCTTAAGCGAGCTTTCCTTGTTTGGGCTTGGCTTGTTTAAATTTTACTCAAGCTCGAGCTCGAGCCGAGCTTAAGGATGAGCCAAAAAATCGAGCTCGAGCTCGAGCTCGAGCTCGAGCTCATAATAAGTCGAGCCGAGCCGAGCCAGCTCGCGAGCTAGCTCTTATATTTAATTTTATTTAATTTTTTTATTAATTTAATTTTTTTTATTATAAATTTAAACTTTAAGTACTTTTAAATGGCTTAAGAAAGTTAGCTTGCATATGAGCATTTGCTTAGTCTGGCTAACTGAGTATGGAGCCTTTATCAATACAACAAGATATTTAGTTTCGAAGATAGATGATATGCATCATTTTTATAAAAGGATGCATATGAGAAAAAAAAAATCATCAATTTTTAATATTAATATGAGCAATTAAGTGAACAACTACTAATTCGAGCCTTATACGAGCTGCTCACGAGCTTAGCCGAGTCGAGCTGAGCTTGCTTCATTTAATATTCGAGCTAGGATTCGTGTTCACGAAACAGTTCATTTAATATTCGAGTCGAGTTCGAGCCGAGCTTATGCGAGCTGAGCTCGAGCTTGCTCGTGAGACGCTTCGCTCACTTAACACCCCTAATCATAGGTTGCATTTGCATCAGCCTTTGGTGATCAAGCTATTGCACTCCTTCAATATTGTTGGACAGCTATAAAATAGTTTGAGGATCTGAAAGAAAAACAAAACAACGTAAGAATTAAAAGTACTTTTGCCACATTAGACAACAAGGATTTCTATTTGCAGTGAATCTATCAGGAATAACTTCAATCTCACAATGGATGGGGGAGATGATGACAAGTAAAATCTCTTGCCTAATATGATTGCCCAGTGAAAAACACCCACATAGAAATATTGAGGTGCATCAAGCTAATTGAATATGAATTAAAATGGAGTTGATACAAAGTAAGATGCAACCATAATATTTACCCCTAGCATAAAGGAAATAATATTAATAAAAATAACGACAGCAAGGATAAGAAGAAACAAACAAGCACTTGGCAGTTCTGATATTGTTTTTGGAAGTTGCAATTTCTGAATAGAAACAATAAAATTAGTTTAAGAGTGCACTTCATCTCAATACTGGATTACCCTATCATATTAAACAACTTTTCATCTCAATTATGGAGGGTTTTCCATGTCAAATCCCTATTGCACATCTCTCTATGTATGTTTTTTTCTGCTTGTCGTTTAAGGTGTGAGATATTGTAGCTCAGTGCAACATATATACACACATCTATAACATAATGTATGTGTACACGCACATTTGTATATTATCATGAAACCATACCCCAGATCAAAATCTTTAGGAAATGACAGATCTAAATGGTTAGAGTCTCAAAACCATTACAGAGAAACCTCAAAACATGTAAAAATGTAGAAAGGAGAGGACTAGAATAATAAAATTTGACTGGAACTCACAACTTAATGTTTTATAAGAAGAATCACACAAATGATGACAGTGATGAAATGGTACTTGCTCTAATCTGGAAAACCTAAGCAAGCATATTGCATTTCTGAGAGGCATTGACATAAACAAAAAACTGGGACCAGAAAGGCTTCAAGTGTCCACTCTTGCACTCTTGCACTCTTGTACAGCCCCTTCTCCCAAAGAGAGGAAACCAATAATAATTAATAAAACTAGAGGAAATCAAGAAACGCCATAATATCATTGGCCATTACCTCAATAAGCACCCTTAATTGCTCTCTTCTTCAATTTGGCACCAGGTTCACCATTATCAAGCTTTCCTGAAGCCAAGGCAGTTTCATTCCTCACTCTCTTGCCAGCAACTGGCTCAACCTCTTCCTCATCTGCATCCATTCCAACTGCATCATTAAACCTTTTTTTTTCTTATTCCAGTTCAGATGGGGACACACACACACATTTGAGAATTGATCTTATCACCTCGTCCCATTATTATATATGCTAGTAAAACAAAGGCCACAACTTATACCCTAACTAAAATGAAAAATATATATATATATCTCGTGTAAACTAAAAATTGACAGCTTTTACATGGCATAAGCTAATACTCCCTTTGTCCAAATCTAAATGACTCTTTTTATTGGTTTCATGACTTGTTTTGAAATGGTACGACTATTAATAAAAAGATAACAATATCACCCTCTTCCTAAAATGTCCTTCACTTTAAATTAGAGATGAATAATCTTTAATAAGAAAAAAGAATTCACAAATTACCATCTCATCTTCATCTTCACTCACAGCCTGCCCCTCTTCAATATCAAGAACCTTGTTATATTCATAGTACCAAGAGGAGGAGGATGAAGCTTTTAGTTTGGATATTCTGCATGTTCCTTTGCTATTTTTTTCTTCTGAGATGAATAGCTGGTTCTTTATAGATACACTCTATGATCAACCCAAGCAAAGCACATGACTAGCTACTCTTCTCTTCCTATTTGTTTATGTAGGCATGTAGGTATTGTTGTTGCTTACCTTTGTTTAGTGAAAAAGAAAGATTATGAGGCCCAGATGGCTAGCAATGTTACTTTTCTGTGAGGGTAAATGAAAGCTAGACTAAAACAAATTTCTTTCCACCATACAAAGAATAAGGTTTGAGTTTGTGCCTTTCTAAGGTTTTCAAATCGGATATTCGATCTTTGATATTTCGGTGCAGGATCTAGCTTTAAGCAACGTGTAAAAAAAAAACTACAGCCCCCAAAGACAAAACAAACAAACAAACAAATTTTGGTAACATTGACCTACCATCGCAACAAATTCTATACCCCCAAAATGTGAGAAACAACCATTATCTAAACAGTAGCATTACCAGAACCAGATTCTGAGTAAACCCAAAACTCGACTTGAATTGTCAATTTGGACCAATAAATCCAGGAACTGGATAATAACCACCAAAAAGTAACTAACTAAACCACCAAATACAACAAAATCTTCAGTTCCTTTTTATTGTTTCCTAACAAATCCCTCATTGTCAACCATTTAACTTAAAAACAATTGTTAGAATTTGAGAAAAATCTTAATGGTAAGAATACCTTAAAAATTCTAAAGCATGCATCTTCGTCCAAAATAAACAAATAAACCACATCCTGTGTAATGGTAGTTCAGGCATTACAATAAAATACAAAATAACCAATCAAAAGGTCCCTCCATTTTCAGGGGAGCCAAACAGAGGCTGCCTAGAATCACAATTATAATACTAATAATATAATGAATTTGATAAAGAAGAAGAGATTTTGAGGAGCTGAGGAAGAGAGTGATCGTACTCGTAGTCGAGGCTCTCAATGGGGCAGACATTGGCACCAAAAATGTTGAGCTGAGAGGTGTTGTTGATCCTCTTGCTCAGAAGAATCGGTTCTCTCAGCGACGAAAACGACGAAGACGACGATGCACTTGATCTCTCCCTCCCCATCCCCATTCCCCCCTCGGCCCCTCTATCTCCATGTCATTCTCCTCTCCACCCATCGTCTCTCTCTCTCTCTCTCTCTCTCTCTGATTTTCTCTGCTATCCACTAAAACAACAAACAAATAACTTCTCTTTCTCTATATCCACATCTAGAGATTACCCATTTTCTCTCTCGCTTCTCCAATGAAGAATCTAGATGATGGGTCTGAATTCGACCTTTTTGAAAGCTGTGGGGAGCTCTCGTCACCTTTTTGTACAAACAACACTTCCCACGGCGCCACCTCTTCCTCTCTCTCTCTGTCTCTTGGTTCTCTGTCTCTCCCTCTCCGCCTCCTCTCTCTGAAATCTGTCTCGTTCTCCCCTTCCTCTCAATTTTTCTCTCCTAATCCCACTCTCTGATTCGGCTTATAGATAAAGGAAGAGAATGGGAGGAAGCAGGTGGAGCGGGCGTGGGGAAGAAGAAAGGATAAGGGAAAATAAGAAAAGGAAAAGGGGAGGGGTCTGTCAGCAGTGGGGAAAAATCTATGATTAGCAGAGGAGAATGTGAGAGAAGAAGAAGATGAAGAGAGAAGAAGAAAAGTTAGGTTTCGATCTGCACCAATTTTTTCAGACTAAAATTCAGTCTTTTGGTTCCCGCCTTATTTGGACAAAACAATTAAATATGTCACTCTTAATAAAAATATATATATAAATATAAAAAACCAAAACTAAAAAACTAAAAATATAACCTTTTTTTTTTAGTTTTATATATTTTATATTTTTTATTATGAATAACACGTGTCATTATTTCATCAACCCTTGACGAGACACTTAACGAAATTCGTTAAATATTTTAACAGTATTTGACCATAGGGAGTAAATTATTTTTTTGGCATACTACAGGAACTAATTTTATATTTATCCCTTAAATTTTTATGATAATATATATTGGGGTTTGCTAGGGGTTCTCCCAGTAGTATTCTCCTGGCGTTCTCTCAGTCTTATATAAAACATGATTTAAGAAAAAAAATAAAATTATAGTACTTTTTTTTGCCAACCGATTAATTTTTATGAGTTAATAGTTAAATTCTAATGCTTTAAAACTTGTTTTTTGATTCAAAACTAAAACCTAAGGGTGGAATGTTAATTCTTTAGGAATGATATCACCCAAAATGGATTTGATCATCTTAAATTTGGTGCTAATGCCTCAATTTTAGTGCTTATGCCTCACAAATTTGGTACTAATGCCTCAAATTTGGTGCTAATGCCTAAAAAACCGGTGGTGGAGGCCACTACAATTTTATTTTTTCTTAAATTATGTTTTACGTAAGACTGGGAGAACGCCAAGAGAACCTACGAGGAGAACCCCTAGCATTTTCCATATATATTTAACATTTTAATGATTAATCTTATCATGATCAATCAGATTAATACACTAAGATTAATCAAATGTTCGATCAAGCATTCAATTGTATCAAATTTGATTGATCATTTGATTGTATCATGATCATACTAATGCACTTGTATCAATCGATTGAGAATATCACAATCAATTGGACTAATGATCGATGAATTGATCTTATCATGAATAATCAGAATAATGCAAAAAGAGTAATCAAATGTTCAATCGAACATTTAATTGTATCAAATTAGATCGATCATTTGATTGTATTACGATCAATCACACTAATGCACTTGTATCGATCGATTGAGAATATCATGATCAATTGAGAAAATGACGCTTATACCCTCTTAAACCATAATCCAACATATGAAAATATTTATGAAGTGTGGGCAAAAGTGGAAGAAAAAGAAATTAAAATGGCACATGACTTGCATATGACCGTTGACTGTCAATTTTAACTCATTTGACTGACGGAAGAGGGTTTTTTGCCATAAGATGGTAGTTTGATGGGTTAGGTGCTACAGTTGGTAGTTCATAGAAAAAAAATGACAAAACGTTTTAGTTCATGGAGCAAAAGGTAATCACTTCAAACATGTTTTAAAAAGGTGGAAACGTATGTGGTAAGGGAGGGAAACCATTTGTCTTGTTTTGAGGGTATGGAGAGTTTGAATGGGGAGGAGAGGAAGGTGAAAGTTTATTTAATAGTTGAGAGGAGGATACCAAAGAATTTTGCAGTAGATTTTATTTGGCGAAGTGGAGGTGGAAATTTATAACTATCCTCATAGACACATTAATGCATGAGTGGTTTCATATGCAACAAAGGAGAGAATATGATTCATCGAAAGAAAAGTTATTTTAAATTGGAAAAATTTCACAAAACCTTCATGACTTTACATGTATTTGGAAATTACCTCTCTAATGTTAAAAAACTCTTAATTTAGAGTATTGAACTTTCAATTTTTGCGATGTCTTCTCTCTGTTAGGACTTTTCGTTAAATCTTGTCAAAATTTTCAAAATATCTTTTTTTTTTTAAAAAAAAAAAATGACAAAGATTCATGTGTAGATATTTTCGCAAATCCTATTAAATCCTTATCAACACCTAAAACTTTGTAATTTTTTATTTTATCTTTTTATAATAAAAAAGCATGGGTATTTTAAAAAAATTTAACAAAATTTAATAGAAAATCTTGATGGAGCGAGGAATTTTTGGTGCTCTAAGGAGAAGTCAATGATTTGATGGAACAAGAAGATCGAAAGTGGAAACACATTCCATCCAATTTGAGCACCAATATAGAAGTAGTTTTTTTTTTTTTTTTTTTTAATCATGGACGGATTTTGGAAATTTTATCAGAATAAAAAGCATTGACACACCATACATAAACACATATATAATAGATCCTATCACCCTCCAAATCTTAGCTATCAATTTTTACTATTCTATTTAAATTTTTTCAATTTTTTTTTTCTTTCTCCAACAATTATTTAAAAAAAAAAAAAAAAATTCCAAAGCAGTAAGCACAAACAGAAAATCCAAAGCTAGCAGCGTACAGTTTATCATACAAAACTACATTAATATGCTTCTCAATAAAAGACATCCAAAGGACAAACAGAAAATGTGCTCAGACGGAACCAGTCAATAAAACTCTTGTGTGGACATATTAAAAAAAAATATTCTTAATAACGTTCTAAAGTACAATAAACACAACTAAATTTACCATAGTGTTGTCCACAACTTTTTTGGCTCCTCATAAAGAGATTTTTCCTTCTCAGCCAAACCAATATTGATCGAGAGCTTAGAAAGAGAGAGATGAGAAATGAAATAGGAATAACAAAGAGGAGGAGAGAGGTGACAAGTAGTTTTACTGATTTTTATTCTTTGGAGAAATTTTCCTTTAAGCCCCTCAAGTATCACACGTTTTTTGAGAAAATCTCTCCAAATTTAAAAAACTCTCAATTTCACTCCATAAACTTATAATTTGATGAAATGTACCACATCTGTCAGTTTTGGCAAAAATTGTGTAGGGGGTAAATTGTATTAAAATGAAAGTTTTGAGGGGTGAAATTGAGAGTTTTTTAAATTTAAGGGTTCTTTTCCAAACGCATTGTAGTTCATGGGTCCCTTGTGAAGCTTCCTCACTCTTTTGATGACTAAAAAACATTTTTGTGTGACATAAAAGTGACTCCAATAGAATGTGTTTTATATACGTACAATAGACCTATTTATTTTAAAAAAACTCAAACCGCTCGTATTCGTGTGGCCACCCTTAACAGGGAGGAGAATAGCGATCACGTAGCCATCAAGCCAGATAGGATACAGTGATACACCTACTTTTTAAATAATAAATTATTATTTTGTTAAAATATTTATCCAACAATTTAAAAATAAAGTTTAAATTTATTATTTGAGATGTTAGTTAATAATTTTGTTTTTTAGTTTATGCTTCTTTAATTCTTTTTTGACTTGACTTACCATGAAAACAAAATTATGGGTCCAAAAATAAAAGACAAACAAATATTTAATTGTAATTGTTCTATGAAAAATGACGAAATGTCTCACTCTCTACTCTCTGGTACGTATATATATCCAACCAGATAACCCTTAATGTTTTTTCCATGCATCCAAGCAAATCATTAAAAATAAATTAATGTTTTTTTTTTGTTTGACATATCCGTACAAGAGGGGGGGTGAGGGGGTTCGAACTAGTAACCTCCACTTCATTAAGTGTAATTCCAACCGATTGAGCTATCTCTTGAGGACAAAAAAATAAATTAATGTTACATACACTTTTACATTTCAAACATTCAAAATTTGCCGTAACACTAAAAATACTTTTAAAATTTAAGTAAATTATTATTAATAATAATTTTTATTCTCACGTCAAAATATATAAAGATAAAAGTGGGTAACATTTGTCAAAACCTAAAAGTCAGCTGGTGTTCCTATATATATGGTCGGTTGACTGGTTGGTTTAATGCAACATATGCCCCGTGATAGCAACTTTGATGTTTTGTAGTCTTGTGGGATCTACGTTTGATGTGTTTTATGAGAAAGCATTTTTATTAGGTTAAGAATAACATGAGTAAATGGTATAAGGAAAATTATAATTCTTACCAAGTCCTTTTAAATGTAATGTAAAATTACTAATAGAATAAAAATTAATAATAATTATTTTAAATGTAATGATAATTTTAGAAGTTATATCATCATTACTCATAATCATGAGTAACACTTCTAGATTGAGTGGTGAGTATAAAGACTCTTGGTGCAAGTCCCTTTTATAGAGTAATATTTCTCTTTCTTTGGGTTGAAGTTGAGTGTTTTAAGTAACTTCTGTTTTTCTTTTTTCTTTTTTTTTTCGCGAAGTGATTGACGTGGAAAACCACTTACACCAAGTCAGCTAGTATAAAATGAGTGAATCCTTCCGTTTATTTGTCATAAAGTCCGTTTGCCAAATGTACAAAACAAAAGTCATGTAAGACCTATCCAACCCACAGAGGCGCTCATAGTCAACCCAACCCAGCATCGCGACTACTTCCTCCGATCCAATCCCAAGAAGGTTGGGTAATGGGGGTGGCTTGCAAGGGAACACTCACCCCCGATACACCTCTTGAATGTAAGGACGTGGGTGCGGGGTCCCCTGCAACCCACAATGGTTTATTTAGGAAAAGGATCAAGTGCTCCATTTTAAAATTTTTTATTTTTTATTTTTTTCATTTAGTACATTTTGAAGGGTAATGCATTTAATGCACTACTCTCATTAAAATTTTTGGACAATACTACTCTTCAAAAATGCATTAAATAGAAAAAATAGAGAGATTTTGAAATAGAGAAGATCTTAATTCGTTTATTTAAGGGTTACTAGACTCTACCACAATAATTTAATTTGTAGAATATTTGTGTGATGTTTGTGTTGTAAATAAATGACTTTTAAAAAGTTGGACGGAAAATAGACAAAATGAGTAATTTTAAAATAACCAAGAGAACCTAGCATTTCCCTTTTAAAATTAGATTTTATCCATAGAATTAATTTCTAAAATTAAAGACATGGATGGTAATCTATAATTGAAAAAAAAAATAATAATAAATAAAAAAAAAAAATTCTTGCTAAAATTTATTTGTGGGACTAGGTACTTTTATGCAAGCAAAGTAACTTTGAACCAGTCCACAATTATTACATAAACGGCATTTGTCATAAACAGCAGCAACTTAGGAAATGGATGTGTTCTATAATTGACTTAGGAATGAAGAACCAATTTGGCTACAAATTCTTCAATGCTTTTGTCAGAACTGCCACCCTCGTCAACGGCCTCTTTGGCCAATTTCCTCCATTTTAAAGCATTTTTCTTTATCTCTTCCCCTCTCTCTCCCTCCATTATTTCTCTTATGCAATGTTCAATTACTTCTCGCCTGACTAACCCTTTCTCGTTGGCCGGAGCTTTGAGCCCCATCTTCCAGACATCCATAATATACTTTGCATTTGTGCTTTGGTCGGTCCATTGTGGCACTGCGACCATCGGAACACCCAAGCTGAGGGCCTCCAAAGTAGAGTTCCATCCACAATGTGTAACAAAGCATCCCACGGCCTCGTGAGTTAAAACCTGTTAAAATATAAATTAAAGGATTAAATTCATCAATTCCTATTATCGGAGCAAATTAAGTCTTGAGTGCAAATCCTGTCTCCATCATTCACCGACCGTTTCAATTAAAATATGTGTTAGAATATAAATTAAATAATTAAATTCATTCATTTTTTATCAATTTAGTAAGTTTTTAAGATAAGTGGTGATTTAATAAAACCTCTAGCTGAGGACACCAATGAACCACCAATCCCTTCTCAAACGTCTCCTCTACAAAGGTTTTGGGGAGCTTTTCCTCTTCTAATGCCCTCACGACCCACAAGAAGCTCATGTTGCTCATTTTCAATCCGCAAGCTAGTTCTTCGATTTGCTCAACTTTAAGTTCGGCAAAACTCCCAAAAGAAACATAAACAACCGATCCCTTTGGCCGATCATTTAACCATTTCATGCAAGCATCGGTGTTGGGCTTGAAGATGCTCAAACCATAAGCTTTGTCATCTTCAAGTCGCTTGTCTAGGAACATAGATGGTATAGTTGGTCCTATTGTCCTCAATGGCAATATCTTTGCCATCCAATCAACCACCTTCAAAAGAATCAAAATCAAGCAATATCATTAAGCTTTTCAAAAAAAAAAATTGAGGAAATTAATAAACACAAGCCCTTAATTACCTCTTGCTCCAATTCATAAAACGTGTTGACAAGAACCCAATCAGCTTTATCAACGTTGGAGAATTGACTCACCAACATGTCATAGTAAGCCGGATAGGATCCAAAATCATGAATAAAGGAAGGCAAATCCTGAGGTTTGAGTGGTGGCGACCCAGGAAGCAAAATTTCAGTCTCTGAAAGAGGGAGTTTTAGCACTCCTTTGTGGACATGGTAATATATATTATCAACAACACAAGATTGAGTGAAAAACACAGCTCCGAGCAAGCCAAACTTTTTGGCTACGTCTAGACCCCAAGGCAAGAAAGGATCATAAACAACACAATCAACAGGACAACCTGAGCTAGAAAGCTTCTCAATAAGCTCAGCCAAAGTTTGAGACCCGACTCGCCGGAAACGCTCCAAATAGGCGTGGACGCTCTCTGCTTGTGTGAACCCACCTTCATCATAGCCGTCAGAGATTGTCTCGAGAGCAATGGAGGTGGCTTCTTTATCCATGGTGTTGGAGATGGATTTGGTAATAACCACTGTAACTTTTACCCCTCTGTGCTCCAAACGCTTGGAGAATTGCATCATGGGATTAATGTGGCCTTGGCCTGGAAAGGTTAAGACCAAACAATGAGCTCTGAAGACATTCCTTTCCATCTCCAAATAATATTCTTGCTTTTACAACTTCTCTGATCTCTCTCTCTGTCTCTGTGTATGTGTTTGAGTACCTTCTGATATATAAACTAGAAAATGAAGTGAACAACTTGTATACGGAATTCTGCGGTATCCTTTCAAATGAGAAATCTGAATCTGGAATTCTGTGGTGTGTCCTTATTATAAAAGAAGTTGTTTCAAGTCCTTTTCACCTTTCCATATCATATACTCCTGTCCTAAAACCAAATTAAGAACGTCTCCGGCCGGCGGCCCGCATATACTATAGCTTATATATATATTTTAAAATTATTTCTCTCTTTTTTTGGGGGGGGGGGGTGGGGGGGTGGTTTAAGAAAACAATAAAAAAAAGAAAAAAAAAACTGAAAATAATACTTAAAAAAAAATTGAAATACAAAATAGCAAATAAAGTAAAATATATGTTATTGAGACATATTACACATGCATTCTCTCAATTATCTCTTTTTGCAAATCTAATTAATGAATTCACCATTGGATTTAGGGGTGGGTATCAGTTTGATAGAGCCATTTTTGGTCAGTTATCCAAAATTGTCGATTAAATCGATTAATTCACTGATTACATTTCGATAAAGATTTATTTCGAAAGTTTCGGTTAAACAAATATTTCAGTTAAGATCGATTCGGCTAATCGGTTAACCGCAAGTTTTTTTAATTGGGCAAAAATTAATTATTTTGGGGGGCCCAAATTGTTCTTTGGGCTAAAATAGCTTATTGAGCTGAATAAATTTTAAATGGGCCCTTATTTAACACAATAAGAGTCCACTAAGCTTTAAAATCTCTCAATTTTGACCCATAAACTTTTAATTGCAANAGAAAGAAAAAAAAAAAAAAAAAAAAGGAGAAAAGAGTAAAAAGTCGTCAGGAAATCATTCATCGTTAGTTTCATTGATTGGACCGAAGATTGCAAATTAGATAAGGTAGCTAGAAAATACATTTCAACCACTGAATTTTTTTTTTTTTTTTGTTTCAATTTTCTTTTTTCTGGACATAATCTCTTTTTTTTTTTTGACAGAGATTTTTTCTGGACATAATCATTGGTATTTAATTAAGTCCTAGTACGTAGCCTATCTCTTGCGAAAAAAGTAGTGTACGTTGTTGCATTACAGTATATTATATCTTATCTAAAAATAAAAATAAAAAATTACGGTATATTATATAGTTGTACTCGAAAAACTTAAAACCGTCTTTAGTGTGATCCAATATCATCGCTAATACCTTCCAAAAATATATATATATATATCATCACTAATAACGTTGAAAGTGATTGCTAAAAATACCTCCTATGATATGGCATGTAGTCGTTAGTATCATCTTATTAGTGACGACCAACTGTTCCTAATGAAAAGTCACCCTCTACACTCTTTTAATTAATTGGAAACTAATAAGGATGGAAATGCATGAGAGTATGCAATCATTAGAGTTATGCAACCTTTTTAAACACCTTTTTGGATGCATTACCTTACTTTAAAACCCAATCCCCTCGGCTTCAAGCAGCAACTTCCTAATCAAGCTTAGTTAACAGAATTGGATGACCCCTCTAATTTCAAAATGCAATTAATAAACATATAATTTTTAAAAGCGGAACTAAGCGCTCTAGCTAAAATTGACCTTTAAAATTGTGCATTTTTAATCATGATCTAGTATTTAAAATCACGATTTGACCTAGAAAGCGTCTATTTTAAAAAAACACGCACCCATTGACCATAACTTGAAAACGTGAATTATTTTTATTAGGATGGTGGGGAGAAGAGAAAAGCGGAAGAGAGCGGAAGTACAATAAGAGTCAATAGACTACATTGTATTATGTTGAAATGTATTGAAAGATTACATGAGGGCTCCTTATATAGGAGGCTAGAGGAGAGAAGGCTTCCCAATCTTAGCAATGTGGGACAAGAGTCACACATATACACTAACATTCCCCCTCAAACTCAATGTGTCTAAACATTGAGGTTGAGAAACAAAAGCAGGGATAAAAAACACATTAAAAAAATAATTTTTTTTTTTTGGTTCGCCGGAAAAGTCGGCGGTGGTGGCTAGAGTTGGCCGGCCGGAGGCCTGGCGGAGCAGCAGGCAGTAGAACCCCTGTTCAAACCCGTAGGGCCGAAAGATCTTGAATCTGATTCTTTTCACAAATACTCCAAATATCCCCCCTCAAACTCTAAGTTTGGGAAAAAGAAAGGGTTTTTTTTTTAAAGTCCACCGGAAAAGTCGTCGAAGTTGGACAGCCGAAGGCTGGCAGCGACAGCTTGTCCCGGTGACCCGGTTTGGAAACCGGTATTGGACCAGGTTGAGAATCCGACTTGAACCCAAATGACCCGGTTGGAACCGATTTTGGATCGGGTTGGAGCGGCTTGCATGGATCCGATTTGAACCCCAATGACTCGGTTAGAAACCGGTATTAGAACGGGTTGAGGATCCGAACCCGATGACTCAGTTTAGAAACTGGTATTGGATCGGGTCGAAGAGATCCGATTTGACAAATTCGGTTCGAGTTTCAGTAACCTATTTGAACGAACTAGATTTGAGACCCGCTGGGTTGAGTCATAGAGTGGGCCGGTTTGAATGGGCCTAAAGGACCGAAAAACCATGGATCAAAAGAGGATGCTCTAACCCAATTTGAGACGAACCGGTTCTAACCCGATGGGTCGGGCCGAAAGATCTTGAATCCAGTTTTTTTTTGAGCTGACACGTGGCAGAGAGCTAGGGCTGACGTGGCTAGTTCTCTGGAGGACACGTTGCAGCTAATAGGAGGTGGATCGCCAAGCGTGTGTGTTGCACGTGCCAAAAGTCTGGCGGCTATGTGAGGTGCGTGTATCTCACGCGCCAGAAGGTGGTAGGGCGCATGAGGAGCGTGCATTTCTCGCGCAAAAATCTAGTCGATGCGTGGATGCGCGTGGGAGTTAGCACCGGCATCCATTGGCGCTTGATAGGTGGAAGAGCGTGAACCACCATTTTGTGGCGCATGGGAGTGCGTGAATCCCACGCGCATATTGTAGCGACTCAAATTTTATTAATATGATTTATGATGTATTGATTTAATGAGTCAAATTCATATTATTAAGTGGAAGTTAGGAGGTGAGAATGATATTTTGGAGATATTATGGATTATTATTGTAACGCCCCCAAAATTAGCCTCGGCTAATGATGAGTGCCTAAAAGTGCTTATTTGAACCCCTTAATTTACATTCGTTAGGCTCTTAGTGTTGTTAATATCTAATGTTTTATCTTGTTTTAGTGTTTTAGTGTGTTGTAGGTCTTTGGTGAAAAATGTGGCTCAAAGGGGAGAAATGAAGCAGAGAAGGAGTCAAGCCCCTGGAAGTGTGTTCGATCGCACTTGGTGCGTTCGAACGCAACTGCGGTCGAACGCAGGACCCACATTCGAACGTAGGTCCAGTCAGCCGCGTTTCCCGCGTTGCCCTAACCGGCTCTATCGTACATCGCTTCAACCTTGCGCCGTGGGCAGTTATGTGCGTTCGACCGTACATAGTGCGTTCGAACGCAGTGCCTACTCTCGAATGCACGTAGCACGACGGCACACCTGCGACTGAACACACAGCACCATGAGCGAACGCACGCAGCATTGCGTTCGAACGCACCCCCTGCATTCGAACGCACCCCTAACCTGGCAGCACGCTGAATTTTGTCTATAAATAGGATTTAGTGCATTTTGTATTTCCTTATGTTTGGAAAACGCTTGGAGGCGCCCATTGTGGCCTAAATCCTCCCCGTTCATCACTGTAAAACCCTCTAAACGTCATTTTATCATTTATTTTATTTAATACTTTTAGTTGTTTTAATTTAGTCTCTTATTTTCCCTCACTATGAATTTGTTTATGTATATTCATGTTTAGTTTACATTTTCTGTCATTTAATTTAACGTTTGTTCGATTCAATCACAATCTCGTGACAAGATTGTGATTGGTTGTTGTTTATAGATCGTTTATCGTCCAATATGCGTTGTGATTTATCCGGGCTACATCTGATAGTTTAAGCGAATCCAATATCCGTTGTCGTCAACGACACATCGGATGATTCGATCTCGGCTCAACATCCGTCGCAACCGTTTATGGGTTAATACATCGCATGATTCGACTAGATTTTGTAAAGGCAAAAGAACATGCGTCGAGCTAGGCCGTACAACGGGTGTGTGGACTATCGTGAGAATAGGACATACATTTTATCCTAATTGTTTGATGGATGTGTGGATTAGCATGCTTACACGTTGATTAAATTGTGGTGAGGTAGATTAGGGACCTTAGCGTTTTTATTTATTTATTTTATTGCATTTAATTTGGTTTATTTTAATGCACACCAACTGTTTGATTTTAGGACTAGGTTAAGATATGATTAATTTAAGCATTTTAGAATTAATTTTTAGCAAAGTCGATTCTCTGTGGGTTCGACACTCGCACTTGCACATCCACTTTATTACAATCGACTCGTGCAATTGGCGAGTACAATTAAATTTGTACGTATCAGCTAATCCGGTGGAGTCACTAGCAATTTACCCAGTTGAGCCAACTTGTAGTCCAACGGGCAATCACCCTCATAAAACTGTCAAAGTAAATTTGCGGAAGGTGAATAAATCTGAGAGTACTACAATTCATCAAGTAAGAATATGGAGCTATTAAACGATTAAAACAAACATGTAACTATAAACAAGGCATAGCTAGTCCGGCAATAGCAAATCTAGCCACTCCCGTAGCTGTGAATCAGATTACCTAATGGATACTAATAACCGCGTGTAGTGACGTTTTTAAAATGGCAAAAGTGTAGTAGACTGAAAACAGGGATAATGACGTTTTTATTGTTTACATGTCACCAATTGGTATGTGTGAACAGTAAAAATGCTATTAAAGTTGTTTTTTTTTTTTTGTTTTTTTTTATAAAAAAATAAGGTGACATGCCACTGTTCGGTGAAATGTGAATGGCAAGAACATCATTAAATTTTTGAGAGCCCCTTAAGTCTGGATGGTCTGTAAAATGTGACATTTATAGCACCCAATTAAAATCTGTCACATCATACAAGTACACAAACCCAAATAAACTTAGTTACTCCGGATCCTTCTAAAAATCAATCAAACCCTTACCTCCAGCCCCAATCGCCAAAACGCCGAGCTCCAGACTGCCAAACCGCCGGACCGCTGGGATCGCCAAGATCGCCTAGCCCTGATCGCCAGACCGCTGGACCTTTGGAGCCTCAGATCATCGAGCGCCAGACCCGCACCTCCAAACCAAACCGCCAAGGTGCAACCCAGACTGCCGAAGACCTGATGCTACAAGAAACCCAAGCCCCGTGACATCGCCGGATCTCCAAACTGCCACAGCCGTGAGTCTGGAGAGACCCACGACGCTGTGGGTCTCACTGTGAACAGCCACAAATCGCCTGAAACCATCTTGACCCACCTGAAACCGTTGTGACCCACCTCAAAACCCAATTCTAATGTTTCAAAACTCATTTTTGGATTCAAAACTTAAACCTAAAGGTAAAAAGTGAACCCTTTAGAGATTTTATCATCCTAAACGCCAGAAAAAATGGCTCCAGTGTCAGAGAATCGCCGGAAAAGATGACTCCACGATGGGTCTGGTCGTGAGCCGCCCACGTGTTTGGACTGACCCGCCACCCAACTCTTTTGAGCTCAAAATATTGTGTGTGTGAGTGTATGATATTTTTGTAGAATTATTTTGTGTTTGCTTAGATGTCAACTTGTGAGTGGTGTTTGTAAAAGGGGTGTTTTGCAGATGGGCCTGATTCAAGGTTTTCTCTAATTTTTTTTTTTTCAAAATTTTTTTTTCCCATTTATTTGTTCATTTTTTCTCTCTAGATCTTTGATCTTCTCCTCCACCTCCTTCTTCTTCTCCTTTTTCTTCTTCTTATTCTTTTCTTCTTCTTCCACCTACTACATATAAATTTAAATTTGAATTTAATGACGTGTGAACAGCAAGCACGTCATTAATTAATTAGTTGGGACAAAAATTAAATAAAATTTTTAATTTAATTTAAAAAAAATTAAATTCAAAATTTAAAATTAGTGATGTTTCACTGTTCACATTAATGACATGTGAACAATAAACACTAATTAAATAGTGTCTTCTTTGTCCCCCAAGTGGTAGCTCAATCGGCTGTGAACCACGCCTTATGAAGTGGAGGTCACAAGTTCGAATCCCCCCTCCCCCTACCCTTGTGTGGACATGTCAAAAAAAAAAAAAAAAATAGTGTCTTCTTTTTTTTTTTTTTTTTTGGGAAACTTCATTGAAAATCCTCGAATTTTCACCCGTTTTGAAATACCCTTTCTAAACTTAAAAAACTCTCAATTTAATCTTATGAACTTTCAATTGCTCTTAATTTGGATCCCGCCATCAATTTTAGCTGTTAAAAATACAAAAAAGACCAAAATATCCCTAATTTTCTTTTTTTTTAAATAAAAAAACGTTTTTGAAGTTAAAATTTTATACAAAAGTCAGAGGTATAAACGCCATGTAATGTTTAAAATCTGATAGATATGTCTAAATTGATAGCAATTGAAACTTCAGGAAACTAAATTGAAAGTTTTTGAAGTTTAGGAGGGATATTTCAAAATTGGAAGAAGTTCAGGAGTCATCAGTAAAGTTTCCCATTTTTTTTTTTTTTTTGACATGCCCACACAAGAGAAGGTGGATGAAGGATTCGAACTAGTGACCTCAATTTCATTAGACATTGTCCATAACTGATTGAACTACCCCTTAAAGACAATAAATAGTGTCTTATAAATGTGACAAATTATGGAATTTTATAAAAGAATATGTGTAAAATATGGAGACATTTCTTTTTGTTGTAGTTATACACATAAAATCTCTCCTTTATTTCAAAGAGTGAAGGTAAGGATCTGACTTCTATGCAATACAGTGGAAGTACCACATATCTGCAGTTATAATATGGACGGTGAAGATTGTTTTAAAACACACGACGTCATCTTTTAAAATCAACTAACGGATTCATTTAAACGGTGGTAACGTCTAATTTTAAAGACAAACATGTGACTTCCCTACCACGCAGAAAGTGTGTTTCAAGAGCAGAGCTTTTCGGCTCTTAGCGTCTGCTATGTTTTGTTTTGTTTTTTTTGTTTGTGTTGATGCATTTTTTCTTAAACAGTCTCTGATTGGTGTGATCTTCACGTTCTTCGGGGCTTCTCTGACCATCAATTTTCAAGTTCCTACAAAATAATAAGAGCGTCAAAGGGGTCTATGGGGGAGTCCCCATAGACCCTCCGATGCTTAAGTTAGCAGTCGTATATAGCTCCGATGCTTAAGTTAGCAGTCGTATATAGGGACAAAATGTAGCCGGAGCTAGCATTGTATTACATAAAATAAGCCGGAGCTTAGTATTGTACTGAGAGAGATGAATGATCGATCATCGATCCTCCTTTACCGATGCGTTGAGTTCCCTTTTATAGGGCTCTGTAGGTGTAACTGTTTCCTTGATTTTCTCCATTCAAATAATTGAGGAATCATTTAAAATATTAGAGAGATAATGTCAGGTAGTTGAGATAATTAAGGGATAATTAAGGGTTGCTGAGAGATAGTGGGACCCGTTGTGGATTTTATCCCCAACAGTTACCCCCCGATTCCCATGGCTGACTTGTCCATCTAGTCAGGCATTGGGAATCTTATGTGTACCTATGACTGAAGCAACTCCGCTTTTTTCCTTTATAAGTGTCTGGTTTAAAGCAATTCTGGGTTTTCCAGCTGACGACTTATCCTTGATTTCCTGCTCAAGTGTTGGGTTCCAGGCCGACTAACCTGATGAAGATCAGGTCTCGAGCTGGTCTGGCTAAGCACTTAGTACACATATATTCCTGCTCAAGTGTTGGGTATTGGATTAATCTATCTGGTGAAGATAAGGTCTCGGATTAATCTATCCGACACTTGTAGGAGGTCGAAATGCCTAAGTGTTGGAGGCCGATATGGCTAAGTGTCGGGTCTTAGATTAATCTCTCTAGTGAAGACCAGCTCTCAGATTAATCTATCCGACATTTGCAGGAGGCCGAAATGGCTAAGTGTTAGGTCTCGGATTAATCTCTCTGGTGAAGACCAGCTCTCGAATTAATCTATCTGACACTTGTAGGAGGCCGAAATGGCTAAGTGTTGGGTCTCGGATTAATCTCTCTGGTGAAGACCAGCTCTCGGATTAATCTATCCGACACTTGTAGGAGGTCGAAATGGCTAAATGTTGAGTCTCAGATTAATCTCTCTGGTGAAGACCAGCTCTCGGATTAATCTCAGGTGAAGACCAGGTCTCGGAATTCAAGACTTGGGTCTCGAAATTCTAGCCTCGGAGTCGGAGGTCAAGCCTCGGGTCTCGGAAAAAATTTTCTCGAGTTTTTCTCGAAGTTTAATTCTCGGAATCTCGAAATTTTTTTGCAAAAAACGAGTGCAGATGCATGCATCCAAAATATAATTAATAATTATAAATCCGAGAAGAGGGGTTAGTGAACCTGAGGTTAAAGATCGAGAATGGGTCAGCAGCTTTGTAGCGCCTTTGGAAAGTGAGGCTTGGCAGTGAGGCTTGGCTGTGTGAGAAGTTTGTACCCCCCATTCCTAGAGAGTCAATTTTGCTCCTCGGATTTTGTGCAGGATGACTCGGGATTTTTCCAGAAATTTTTCCTTCGGAGTTACTGAGGTTTGGCAACTGAGGGGAGCTCATTCATGGTGAGGTCAAGGCCTGTTCAACGCTTCATGATCAAGGAGGGCTCGGGCACAGGAGCTCGAGTCTGGGTTGTCCTTGACATTTTTCTTCTCGATTCCGAGGAGGGGTCGTCACCCACGAGCTCGTCATGGGAGCCCAAGACAAGGTCGACGCTAGCGGCTTTAAGGAGAGCTCGTGCACAGGAGCCCGAGTCTGGGTCTGTGCTGATGTTTCTTCTCGATTCCGAGGAGGGCTCGGGCATAGGAGCTCGAGTCTGGGTCGGTACTGATGTCTCCTCTTGATTCTGAGGAGGGCTCGGGCATAGGAGCCCGAGTCTGGGTAGGCACCAACGTTTCTTCTCGATTCCGAGAAGGGGTCGTCATCCACGAGTTTGTCATGGGAGCCCGAGTATGAGTTAGCGTCACAGCTCTGTGGAAGCCTCATTCATGGGCACCTAAGACTGGGTTGACAACTCTGACGGGTGAGGTTTGGCAAACCTGCGGACTGCTGGTCACCAGATCACCGAGGAGGGGTCGGCACTTTGACGACAAAACTCGGTGACCCACTGTCTGGGGCAGGCTCGTTAGTCTTGGCGATGGAGATTCGAGGCTGGGTCGACGCTGGCAGCTCTGAGGAGAGCTCGTGCACGGATTGGGTCTGGAAAGCACTGACCCGTGTAATTCCTCCATTGCCAGGAAAGAGATATTGAGGCCCATGGGTTCGCCGCTGGTCTGCAGGAACTGCTGGGAATGAGGACCCTTGCATGGGTTCTTCTGAAAAGCTGTTAGTAGATGATTTTATTGTTGCAGGCATGCAAGTGAGCTTTCAAGCTCACTGGCGAGGACGGCAAGGCTCGGCCATTTTAAGTCAGAATGAAGCTCGGCACTGATGGTGACGAGGCAAGGTTGAAGAGGTTGGCCGAGTTCATTGAGTTTCGGTAGGCTCGACGATCCTCTGTAACCGCGGGCTTGACCTCAAGTCACTGAGTGTGGGTAGGTGTCGGTGCCGAGAAGGGGTCGGCGCTCATGAGGTCGTCATGGGAGCTCGAGACTGGGTCAGCGCTAGCGGCTCTGAGGAGAGCTCGTGCACAAGAGCCTGAGTCTAGGTCGGTGCCAATGTTTCCTCTCGATTCTGAGGAGGGCTCGTGCATAGGAGTGAGGAGCCTGCACCTGGTCGTCGTCCAGCAACCTTTCTTCATTTCACTGGGTATATTACGCCAATTTCGCTAGGAACCTGCGCCTTCTTCTCATTCGAAAATGAGTCAGCTCTGAGGAGGCCTCGTTTATGGGAGCCCGAGGCTGGGTCGGCGCTTCGACGACAGAACTCGGTGACCCATTGTCTGAGGCAGTCTCAGCGATAGCTTTTCGAGGCTGTGTCGCCGAGGATGGTCGCAGAGGGGCTTGTCAAAGAGACTCACCGGTTCAGTAAGCTTTGTGGAGTAAGATCCGGCGATGTGGTCAGGCGAAGGGAAAACAGAGTTGCCGTCTTCTTGCTTTGGGAAACCTGTGTGGTTTTTCCACCAAGAGACTGAGGCTTGCTGGAGGACTTGCTAGTTTCAATGAGCTTTGAAGAGCCAGGCGTGATCACAATAATTCGCACTTAAATTGAGTGCAAATCAGAGATATTTTCTGCCCTTTTTGAATTGTCTTGCTTGCTTTATGCTGCGAGTAGTTCAATAACGCTTTGCCTTTAATAAAGACCTGCAGACTAGGTAGGTAGCACGTGGTCATAGGCCCACATGTAGCTTTTCCACATTTTTTAAGGTCATCAGCGCAATAACCTGCATGGGTTATTCAGAAAAACCTTTTATCCAGACCTATAACAACAATAATGGCTCTGAACCGTAATAATGGCACAATTGTAAATTGTGAAGACAATTGTAATGGGTTATTCACATGTCTTCCCTTTTCTTTACAACGTGTTAGCTTCATTTTTTTTTGAAAAGTCAAATTTAACATATATATATATATTACACATGTCAAACACAAATATTCATGAACATGCCACAGATTAATGGAAAAGGGAATGAAAATAAATCTTATCTCGTACTCCAAGATATATGATTCCATGAACACTGGTTTTGTGTTGGTCAACACAATTGTATGTGGGCAAATGATATACGAACGTAGATCGGTTATGTTTGAGACTAAATCTCTTATGCGTAAATATAAATTTGTGCAGATTTATTTTGAATGATGGTACATTTACTTATCAGGTGAAGTCTAGCATCGAATGGATATGATTAAACCCAAAAACAATGGAGGATGCATATATGAAATGCGTGCGAACAAATCCTTGCAGATTTGACGAAAGCAAACACCGATTTGGTGCATGTACATGCCATAGAGTAGATCTGGGATCCATGATTGTAGATCGGGATTCATGATTGTAGATCTGTGTAGATCTAATTCCGGCTATATGATTTATCGCCCTAACGCTTGATCATCATCATAACAGATTTTGATTTTGTAAGAACGTAGTCGTTCCCACAGACGGCGCCAAACTGTTGATGCACAGTTTTCGACTGGTGACGTGGCACGCTTGCTGGACTCCTGGTACTGACTCCTGGTACTAATGCTCCGAATGCTGACTGACCTGCACAGTAAAGAAACAACAGGATTGAAGAAAGACCGGGGGTGAGCCGGCAGGGCCACTCCGATGCCTAAGTCAGTACTTTCTCGAGAATGATTAGAGAACAAGAAAAGCATAAAGTATACTAGAGTTGCCTTACCAGAATGTGTGGAGGTGACTTGCATTATATAGGCATGGAGTGATAATTCCCTTACCAATGACTAACTCTTCCCTGATTTTCTGCGAGGCAATTTGTTATCAGGGATTTGAGTAGTTATCCGTATCAGGATCTGATGAGATCGAGATAGGATTTGGTTGTTATGGTGTCTTAAATTTTGAATTCTCGTAGATAACGTATTTGATTCCGCAGTTCTAGGTACTTGGCATTTGGATAAGATCGAGTCTTATGAATTCAATTTCTTGATCCCTAGCTTTCAGGGCTTCGGAAGTCTTGGACTAAAGTATCGAAGGTATAGGATGATCGAGGCCCGAGACGTTTCTCGGATGATCGAGGCCTGAGGCATTCTCGGATGCTCGAGGAGTTCTCGGGTTTTCGAGGCCTAAGACGCTCTTGGGCTCTCGAGGCTCGAGATGCTCTTGGGCTCTCGAGGCTCGAGAAGCTCTTGGGCTCTGATGACATGGGCTTTCTCTCGAGGCTCGAGAAGCTCTTGGGCTCTGATGACATGGGCTTTCATTGGGCCTAGTAAAACGTTGGGCCGGTTCTGTAGAGTTGATTCATGACCCAACAGTTTGTTTTTTTTTTAAAAAAAACAATTGAATAGAAAAGAGGTTAAAGGGAAAAGTGCCTGTCAAATTTAAAATTGAGAATCATTTATAAAAAATTGATTAAATTATATATAAAATTTACTGGCCTCCATGAATCACTGATCAAAAATTGGTATCAACAAAACTATATAAAACTGAGATAGCGTTTTAGGGCATTAGCACCAAATTTAGGATGACCAAATCTTTTTAGGGTCATATCATCTCTAAAGAATTAACTTTTTACCCATAGGTTTTAGTTTTAAATCCATAAACGAGTTTTGAAGCATGAGCTCCAAATTTAGGATGATCAAATCCCTTTAGAGTTATACTATCTCTGAAGGGTTAACCTTTCACCTTTAGGTTTTAGTTTTGAATTCAGAAATAAGTTTTGAAGCATTTGAACCCCAAATATTAGCTCATGAAAATTGAGCTAATATTATTCAAATATTTTAAAATACAATTAAAAATATATAATCAAATATATAGAATGCAAAAAACATAAAAAAAAATTTGTTAAAAAAAAAAATAAAAAATTAACGCTGGTCCTCCAAAAAAAATAAATAAATAACATGGCCTACACATGGCTGCCTCACTTTGGCAGCGGCATAGCAGGCCTCGAGTTTTAAACACGAAGGAAAAAAAAGAAGGAAGACCCGCTAAACCACCGAGAGCTTTAAGGAGAACCTCAATCCAAGTGCCTAGAGAGATTGCTGATACTTCAATATGAAGTTACTACCGTCTAAATGGAACCGTTAGTTCATTTTAAAAGACGCCGTCGTGTGTGTTCAAATTTTTGCAAACAGATCTTCGCCATTCATTTTATAACCGCAGATATGCATGCGGTACGTAGAAGCCAGATACAAAGAAATCGAAAACACCAACCACCATTGATGGCCATCAAATCTGAATGCACCAACTACCAACTTCCACCTAACAAATTTAATGCTTTTATCATGAGTTACTTAAGTGTCTATATATAAGG
>CM017324.1:21522637-21563665 GCA_006937295.1 Carpinus fangiana
AGAAAGAAAAAAAAAAAAAAAAAAAAGGAGAAAAGAGTAAAAAGTCGTCAGGAAATCATTCATCGTTAGTTTCATTGATTGGACCGAAGATTGCAAATTAGATAAGGTAGCTAGAAAATACATTTCAACCACTGAATTTTTTTTTTTTTTTTGTTTCAATTTTCTTTTTTCTGGACATAATCTCTTTTTTTTTTTTGACAGAGATTTTTTCTGGACATAATCATTGGTATTTAATTAAGTCCTAGTACGTAGCCTATCTCTTGCGAAAAAAGTAGTGTACGTTGTTGCATTACAGTATATTATATCTTATCTAAAAATAAAAATAAAAAATTACGGTATATTATATAGTTGTACTCGAAAAACTTAAAACCGTCTTTAGTGTGATCCAATATCATCGCTAATACCTTCCAAAAATATATATATATATATCATCACTAATAACGTTGAAAGTGATTGCTAAAAATACCTCCTATGATATGGCATGTAGTCGTTAGTATCATCTTATTAGTGACGACCAACTGTTCCTAATGAAAAGTCACCCTCTACACTCTTTTAATTAATTGGAAACTAATAAGGATGGAAATGCATGAGAGTATGCAATCATTAGAGTTATGCAACCTTTTTAAACACCTTTTTGGATGCATTACCTTACTTTAAAACCCAATCCCCTCGGCTTCAAGCAGCAACTTCCTAATCAAGCTTAGTTAACAAAATTGGATGACCCCTCTAATTTCAAAATGCAATTAATAAACATATAATTTTTAAAAGCGGAACTATGCACTCTAGGTAAAATTGACCTTTAAAATTGTGCATTTTTAATCGTGATCCAGTATTTAAAATCACGATTTGACTTAGAAAAGCGTCTATTTTAAAAAAACACGCACCCATTGACCGCAACTTGAAAACGTGAATTATTTTTATTAGGATGGTGGGGAGAAGAGAAAAGCGGAAGAGAGCGGAAGCACAATAAGAGTCAATAGACTACATTGTATTATGTTGAGATGTATTGAGAGATTACATGAGGGCTCCTTATATAGGAGGCTAAAGGGGAGAAGGCTTCCCAATCTTAGCAATGTGGGACAAGAGTCACACATATACACTAACATCCCACTTCAAACTCAATGTGTCTAAACATTGAGGTTGGGAAACAAAAGCAAGGATAAAAAACACATTAAAAAAATATATATATTTTTTTTTGTTGGCCGGAAAAGTCGGCGGCAATGGCTAGAGTTGGGCGGCCGGAGGCCTAGCGAAGCAGCAGGCAGTAGAACCCGGTTCAAACCCGTAGGGCCGAAAGATCTTGAATCTGATTCTCTTCACAAATACTCCAAATATCCCCCCTCAAACTCTAAGTTTAGGAAAAAGAAATGGGGTTTTTTTTTTTTTTTTAAGTCCGCCGGAAAAGTCGCCGAAGTTTGGCAGCTGAAGGTTGGCAGCGGCAGCTTGACCCGGTGACCCGGTTTGGAAACCGGTATTGGACCAGGTTGAGAATCCGACTTGAATCCAAATGACCCGGTTGGAACCGATTTTGGATCGGGTTGGAGCAGCTTGCATGGATCCAATTTGAACCCCGATGACTCGGTTAGAAACCGGTATTAGATCGGGTTGAGGATCCGAACCTGATGACTCAGTTTAGAAAACTGGTATTGGATCGGGTCGAAGCGATCCGATTTGACAAATCCAGTTTGAGTTTCGGTAACCTATTTGAATGAACTAGATTAGAGACCCGCTGGGTTGAGTCATAGAGTGGGTCGGTTTGAATGGACCTAAAGGACCGAAAAACCATGGACCAAAAAAGGATGGTCTAACCCAATTTGAGACGAACCGGTTCTAACCCGATGGGTCGGGCCGAAAGATCTTGAATCCATTTTTTTTTTAGCTGACACGTGGCAGAGAGTTATGGCTGACGTGGCTGGTTCTTCGGAGGACACGTTGCAGCTAATAGAAGGTGGATCGCCAAGTGTGTGTGTTGCACGTGCCAAAAGTCTGGCGGCTATGTGAGGTGCGTGTATCTCATGCGCCAGAAGGTGGTAGGGCACATGAGGAGCGTGCATTTCACGCGCAAAATCTAGTCAACGCGTGGGAGTTGGTACCAGCACCCATCGGCGCTTGATAGGTTTTTCCGACGTGTGGAAGCGCATGAACCACCATTTGTGGCACGTGGGAGTGCGTGAATCCCACGCGCATACTATAGCGACTCATATTTTATTAATATGATTTATGATGTATTGATTTGATGAGTCAAATTCATATTATTAAGTTGAAGTTAGGAGGTGAGAATGATATTTTGGAGATATTATAGATTATTATTGTAACGACCCCAAAATTAGCCTTGGCTAATCTGGTGGAGTCACTGGCAATTTACCCAGTTGAGCCAACTTGTAGTCCAACGGGCAATCACCCTCATAAAACTGTCAGAGTAAATGCAAGGAAGGTGAATAAATCTGAGAGTACTACAATTCATCAAGTAAGAACATGGAGCTACTAAACGATTAAAACAAACCTGTAACTATAAACAAGGCATAGCCAGTCCAGCAATAGCAAATCTAGCCACTCCCGTAACTGTGAATCAGATTACCTAAAGGATAATAATAACCGTATAAGTCTAACGACTTAATAAGTAAACCTCATACTTAGGTATGACATGAGTCCATTTATAAAAGTAAACGTGCAATCTGAGTAATAGCCAAAAGAGGGCATTACCTTCGCTAATACACCATTCCACAGGTTTTTGGTTTTTTTGAAGCTCGATGGTGTAGAATCGGCGATAATTGCCTAATTGTTTTGATGCAGAAAAGAATAATGCTTTATAAGTCATAACTCCTATATATGGTCTACCCGAGATATTACCCATTCTCAACAGGATTGATGCTGTCCCGAGAGACCTATAATATAATGACAGTGCCCCAGCCCTTGTACAACATACCGTACGTAACATTAGTGGCACGATCGAGTCTAACCTCGACTGGCCCACACCAACTAATGACGTCCGTCCTGTAGTGACCGAACTATTGGAAATGATTGCATCAAGGTCACGAAACCAATGGATCCACAGCCCTCACATAACGCACACATTTGACCATAATATGCAGTTTATATAGTAAGCTCATGGCCATTTATACCACACGTACCGGCGTACCATGTCTTACGATACATCTTAGTAATTTATTGAATAATGCAGTTACCAAGTGATTATGGGAAATAGGCATGCTCATATCATACGCGTGGTCAGTCAACTGACATATCCCACGGTTTACATAAAAATGATGTAAGTGTTTACTTACCTCACACACTCAAGCGAATCCTCCAACCAAGCTATCTCCTATCATAATGGATATAGGACACAGTTATTCTAAGCCTTATGAAACCTAGAGTTATGGCTAAGCTAAGGCGTACACGTGTGAAACTTAAAAACAGGTGCTCTGCCTAATGACCGTACGTCCGCCCTCGATGGCGTACGTCCGCTCAGTGTGTTGAGCACACTGTTGCAAGATTCGGATAGTGCATACCTCCCATAGAAATCACAGACTTCTAGACCTCTTCTAAGCTAGTAAAACAGGACATGCAACGCAAGAAATTGCAAAACCATGATCTTTTGAGAAAACTCTTTGAAAACATCGTTATCTTTAAAAGAACGTTTAATGAACACTTGGAGTTCTCATTAAAACAAAAACATAAGATAACAAGGTGATAATTACAAAGGAACAGAGCTTATCCCGAAGCTAAGCACGGACATGGTCTCCTCACCTCGGAAACTCTCTGTTGAAGCTCTCTCCCACGGGTTTCTTACTCAAAACACTAAGGAATGGTTTTGGCAGCCTAGGGGTACACCAGAGGAAGAAGAAGGCTTGAGAAATGAAGAGGAGGGGCGGGCTATTTATAGGGAAAGTTCGTCACCAACTCCCTGACAGAGTAGCGGATGTCCGGCAACCCTAGCGTGCGTCTGATGGTCTTTGTACATCGGTCCAGAGGGTACCTCGTACGTCCAAGTATTATCTAAAGGGTATTCCAAAAAGTAGTGTACGTCGGGTGTACTATTTACAGAGCGTACGTCCAGTGGTCCCCCATCGTACGTCTGCACTACAGACAGAGGCGTACGTCCGCCAGACCTAGCATACATCCGCCACCTGTGGGTTAGTGTTTGGCTTTTATTCCAAACGTGATTAGGTTAAAGCTAAGCGCTTTCGGTCTCGTTAAATCTCTATCAATTACTCCTAAGGGAAAGGTTTTGGGTTAATAAAAAGGTTGGCTTTTATCGGGGTATTACACTCTCCTCTCCTTATAGAAATTTCGTCCTCGAAATTTAGAGCTCTTAATACCAAAGGTAATTTATCTATTTGAGAAAAAGGTTTTGCAATTCGAAGTGCGGAAATAGAAGACAAATCACGTAAAAACTTTGCAAGTTGAAAACGGCAAGAAAACGTACTAGATAACATTTTGCAATTCTTAAAAGTGAAAAGGGTCAACAAGCATCACATCAACCATCAACACACGCAGTCATAGATATGCACAAGACAAAATTGCCACCCTAAAGATGGTGGACTTAAGCTGTAGCAAGATACATCCAAAACTGCCACCGCCGCGGTGGGCTTAGTCAGAAAATAAATGCCGAAAGATAAGAAAAATAAAACAAAAGCCTACTAAAACTACGGACGAGTTCGTCTCCTCGAAGTCGACTTAGCGGACTTTCGTGCTGGCATCCCTCTCACACTCGAGCTCCTTCTCGTACCCGGGCTCCCATGAGCACTAGGACTCCCCCTCGTACCAGGGCTCCCTTGTCCTTTGCTGAAACTGGAGCTAAGGATACCATAATCTCTAACGTCCAACGGCCCCATGAGGTGCTCGCATAGTCTGTCCAGGATAGCACGATCCTCAGCTCTAGCTTGCTGTAGCGCCTGGAGGACCTGCTGTAGCTCCTCTCGTGTCTGTCGAACCGTGTCCTCGAGACGATCCATACGCTCCTCCAACCTAGCGGGTGTTGCACCAGCTCGGGTTGCCCTCCGCTGTCGCCGCACTCTCGACTCCGGCTCTGCCTCCCGCAAGTGAGCCTGACTCGCATTGAGGAAGCTTACGCCCATGGCTCCTTTCTCTGGCTGGATCTTCCTCAGCCCTGTCATGTCCACCCTAAAGTGCTCCGCAATCCGAGTGATCAAGGCCCCGTATGGCAATGTGAAGCCCTTGTCCAGGAGTCGGACATACATCATAGTGAAAGTGACCATGGAACCGTAGTCAATAGGAGTCTCGGTCAACAGGGCATTAAGGCAACGTGTCCTCTCTATCGTGATCATCGTATGGCTGATGACCGGGAGTACTTGTTGTGACAAATACTACCTAAATTAATAGATAATATTTGCTACGTTTTACTCGCAAGTGCACAAGATCAAAACGATAGTATAGCAAGCAAATACGAGATCATTCCCACGAGGATTGTTAATTTTGCTTAGAATTAAATAACTAAATTAAAATATCAAACTGTCACAAAATTGATATTATGAAAAATAAATAAAAATAAATTAAAGTGTAGGGCTTTGATATCCACCACTAATCATATTCAAGTAATATAACAATATGCCAATGATCCAATCATATTACGAATACCTAATGGTTGCCAACCTAAGGGCATGTTGTATACTCCTTAAGCTATTGGTTTCCCTAAGCAACGAGTTAGGTATGGTGTATACTCCACTCTTTTCTTTCCTAAAGGATTTAGCATGGTGTATACTAAGTTGTTCTCTAAGAAAGCATATGAACTATGAAAACCGACAACCACATGAGACCTAGGGCATGGTGTATACTCCCAGTTTCCCATGTTGATTAACCCAAGAACCCGGCGTGGATTATTTTTGTTACTTATGTTAAACCCAGGACTCGGTCATCCAAATTGATCTAACTAACAAGTCCATACCACATGCATATAATGGCCAATCACACACATATGAGGAATTCAATAAAACAGGCATTAATCAAGTTAAGCAACACAATATGATTATCACAAAGGCGCCAATATTGAAATATTAAATAAACATAATTAGGGTTTCAATCCAGCCCTACTAAAATAATTAGTTACACATAGTTAAAATAAAACTAAAAATAAAAGGAAAAGAAAGAACCGAAAACCGCTCCTAGAAGTAGCCTCCAAATTCTCCTCTCTGAAATTGTGTCTTAAATTGTGAGGCTTAGAGGTCTATTTATAGGCTTTAGGAGAGTCCTAGAAACCCTAGTAAACCTAGGAAATTCGGAATTCTATCTCCTAGTCAATTTAGGAGACAATCCTATTACAAATCGGAATAGAATTCGTCCAGAATTAGGCTTCTCTCTTGCGGGGTGATTTTAGCATTGCGGCGGTCTGAATTAGAAAAATGTTATTTCACAATGATTTGTAGCCTGTTGAGTCAGCTTTCCAATGCCGTTGGAATCACCTCAATCCGATATTTGAGATGAAAGTTATGGCCAAAATACCAAGACCTGTTCAGAATCCAAATTTGAATCCAATCCGATTTTAGCTCCAATTTGATAAATTCCGATTTAATCCTTTCCACATCTTCTAGGTCTTCCCAATTTGCCCTTTAAGCTTGGAACATTTCCAGAAACGCTTCCTTTTCTTCCATGACCTACAAAAACATAGAAAACACAAAAAGAAAATAAAATGGAACAAAATAACAAAAACTAAGAAATTAACAAGTGTAAATTAAGGGCTAAAATATGAATATTTTGGCACTTATCAGTACTCGGCTAGCGAGGATATGATAGATGCAACGGACGTCGTTGCTGAAGTCACTCATCTGGAAGCTACATCTCCCTCTAGCTCCATCTGGTAAAGGCGTCCCTCTGCAAAGCATGCCACCAAGTCGGCACGCGCGGGTAGATGATCGATCGGATAAGGGTAAATCGGGTCACGTACATGGGGTGCTCCGGTGATCATGCTGATGAACGTGGGGGTCACCTCTATCGCTCTCCCTCTGAGCCAGGTATGAAATGAATCGCCGCATCTCTGGTGAAGGTTCGCGTAAAACTCCCACACTATGGTCTCGATCACAGGGCGGTGATCCTCTACCATGTCAGTCCACCCTTGGGCATCCAGCACTGCTCGTACCTTTGACGCGCACTCATCGAACTCCTCTATGGCTGCTTCCCTCTTAATGATGATCCTACACCCGTGATAGTAGCGAACATATCGGCACCTGACCTTATCCTTCCGAAATCAGGTCTGGTCGTATACTAGGTCAACATCCTCCTCATTCGTGGTGGTACTTCCCTCTCGGATCGGCTCACCAGGGACTGGCCTACCTCTGGCGGTGTCGTCACTCTCCCTCTCAATATCTATGACAACCTCCGGCTTAGACTCAGGGTCTTAAGCCTCCTGTAAGGGTGCTCGGCGTAGTCGCTAGCGTGCAGCCGAAGAAGAAGCGGCCTCACTGGCGCATGTGCGTACCATCGTTCTGCACGGAAAATTCCTATCAATAATGACTTTCAGAATCCCCATGCAAAATCCTACCCGTGCAAAAGTCCTAGTTCTATATGCCCTAAAATGCAAGTACGGAAGAACAAAATCATATTGGTGGATCCGAATCAGATGGTTTTGTTGAAAAATTAAGGCTTCTTGGAATTGTCAAAATATCCGAGACTTGATTAGCTGTGAAGCATCTTTCAAGGATTAGGGTTGGATAAGTCGGAAGAATCAATACCGTTCTTCCTAGGAGAAGAAGGACATGTTCGGTTGAGGTAAGTTGAAAATAGCAAGGGTTACGATTTTCTAGGTGATATTGGGTCCCATGGTGATCATTTAATTGATTTGGTTAGGTGGTAAAAGACGAGAATGCCCCTTCTAAGGGAAGAAGGGCAATTTAGAAATTGTGAGATTGGGACGGGATTTTCAAGGACCGGATTGACAACTCGAGTACTTGGAGGAGATTCGTGTTCTACAATCGAGTAGACTCACACTTTTAGGTTTACGAGATCGAATTAGGGTAAGATCCCTATTCCTTAGGGGGTAAAGGGTATTTTGGTAAATTCACAAAATTGGGCAAAATTTTGGTTCAAAGGTGGAAATCATAAATCGGTGTTTCTATTTCGAACATTAGGTCTTAACTGGTCCAAATGACCCACAATAATCAGAAAATTGCAAAATCCCGAATTTAGGCCAAAATCTCTAAATTCAAGAACCATAGTTTTGGGTTGATCAATATCGGTCTATGGGTTTTGGCACATTCTCAAAAGCAATAAGAAAAGCCATTGAACACGTCATTGCCGGGTTCCAAGGATTTGTAAAAGGTTTGCTGGGATTTAAGGCAAAAATCTCATTTTTTGTGTATGAAGGGCATTTTGGTAATTTTGGATTTGGACGAAAATTCAAATCCGAACGGTCCAAATCGTAGATCAAGTTCCAAAATACAAGTTTTGGGCTTCAAGTGGTCCAAATGACCCCAAGAATTCACAAAATTGGCAAAAATCCGAAAACCCCTAATTCTAAAACTAGGGTTTTGACCCAAAACTTTTTGGTCAAATTCGGGTAAGATGGTGATTGAGTTTTGTTCCTAGGCTATTGTGAAAAGGTTTAGGCTTTGCTTCATGCATCAATTGCATGAAGAGATCAATGAATTCAAGAATTTCGGATTTAGGGCAAAATTCCCCCAATCCGAATGGGTGTGATTTCAAAATGAAAGATGCACAAAATGCATGCACCCAAGGTTCACAACATCATCCTAGTTCATAACCAAGCCAGCTAAATGCAAAATGTGCAAGGAAAGATCAAGATTTAAACAAAACCCTAAAATTGCGAAAACTTGAAAAATTTGAAAGAAATCTTCATACCTTGATTAAATCTTGGAAATGAGGTGGGAAATCTTTAAAACCTTGAGAGATTTGGCCGAAAATCTCCTTGAAAGTGTTTGGGTGGAGAGAAAACGAGAGAAAAACCAAATGAATAGGGTTTGAGGACGTTAGGCCGTTTTATAAAACGTTGGGTTAATGGCGTACGTCCGGCATCGGGGGCGTACGTCCGCGTAACCCTAATTTTTTTTTTTTTTTTGAAAGCTTCTTAGAAAATTCGCAAGGCACAGAAAAGTTGGAAACAACAAGGTAAGTCAAAATGATTTTATTTCTGAAATTTGGGTTACAATGAAAATACTTTTGTGTACTACAGTAGTTCCCAGTCATTTAGACACCAAAACTCACCACTGCTAAGGGTGAAGGGAAACCTAACTATCTAACATCTAGAGGTTACTACCCCGAGACCTAGCATTCCTCAAACGAGTCTTCGGACGGGTCTTCTTCATCCTTAACTAGTGCCTCGTAGTCCTTGTTGATACTAGATAGAAAGAAACCATACGCTTACCAGAGCGAGGTTGGTATCCGGGTGCATAAGATCCGAACTCAGCTGGCCATTCGCGAACAGCCGGTAGGTGTCTACAACCATCACGCATCTGAGTATGAAGCAGGATCAAGTGCCTTTAACGCAGAACATGCAATCCCATTAATTCCTAGTCAAACAATCAAATAGGGCGTTATAATGGCCTGCACCCACAAACAAGGGAACTAATCCTACTATATGCTCCAGTTCAGTAAGATCAACCCTAAGTACTACATCCTATGCTCAGATTTATAACTACAGTCGGCAAGACCGTATGCTCTGATACCATAATGTAACGCCCCCAAAATTAGCCTCGGCTAATCCAGTGGAGTCACTGGCAATTTACCCAGTTGAGCCAACTTGTGGTCCAACGGGCAATCACCCTCATAAAACTGTTAGAGTAAATGTAAGGAAGGTGAATAAATCTGAGAGTACTACAATTCATCAAGTAAAGACATGAAGCTACTAAACAATTAAAACAAACCTGTAACTATAAACAAGGCATAGCCAGTCCGGCAATAGCAAATCTAGCCACTCCCGTAGCTATGAATCAGATTACCTAAAGGATAATAATAACCGCGTAAGTCTAACGACTTGGTAAGTAAACCCCACACTTAGGTATGACATGAGTCCAATTTAGAAAAGTAAACGTGCAATCTGAGTAATAGCCAAAAGAGTGCATTACCTCCGCTAATACACAATTCCACAGGTTTTAGGGTTTTTAAAGCTCGATGGTGTAGAGTCGGCGATAATTGCCTAATTGTTTTGATGCAGAAAAGAATAATGTTTTATAGGTCATAACTCACATACATGGTTTACCCGAGATATTACCCCTTCTCAGCAGGGTTGATGCTGTCACGAGGGACCTATAATACAATGCCAGTGCCCCTGCCACTATACAACATACCGTACGTAACATTAGTGGCACGATCGGGTCCGACCCCGAGTAGCCCACACCAACTAATGACGTCCATCTTGTAGTGATCGAACCATTGTGAATAGGCCTGTAAACGAGCCGAGCCGAGCCAAGCTTTGGCTAACTCGGCCCGGCTTATTTAGAAAGTAAAATAAACGAGCCGATCTCGAGCTCGAGCCGAGCTTCAAACACCCGGCTCAAGATCGACTCGATTGGGCTGACGGCTCACTTGGGACCGTCAAGGGCTCATTATCGAGCCGAGTCGAGCGAGCCGAGCCCTCGACTCGCTCGAAACTCAAAATTTCAGATGACCCGTGAGCCGAGCTGGAGCAGAAGCTCGATTAGATGTTCAATCGAGCCTTAAAAGAGCAGCTCGGCTCGTTTAAGGCTCAATAAGGTTAAATATAAATTTTTTTTACATAAAACAGATTCAATAAACTCTAAATAAAATGCACCAAAAAATGTTATAAACCATCTGTTGCAATTAAAATCTGACTATTACAATTAAAAAACAATTAAAGACAATTACAAGTTAGTAAGATCTGTTACAGCCATGATCCATGGAAAAGCCTAAAACTATCCTAAAAATTAAAATTACAAGCAAGATCTATAATTTTGCCTTTCAAAATTAAAGAATGAAATAGAGGAATTACAACTTACAAGAAACATCAAATGAACCTACAAATTACAAGCAACTCCAAATTAACCTACAAATTACAAGCAACTTTAAATTAACCTACAAATTACAAGCAACTTTAAATTAACCTACAAATTACAAAGGCAAAATTAAAGAAACAATAAGAGGAATTACAAGCAACTTCAAATGAACCTACAAATTACAAGCAACTTCAAATTACAAATGACCAAAAGGCAAAAATCATCTAAAGAGACTACACACTTCAACCTAAGAGCCACCACCTGCAAGGCTGCAAACACCAGAACACCACACTGCGTTCACTGAAAAAGGAAAGTTGTTAAATATTTTCAACTCCCTTGTAACATGTCAAGGGAGCTTTATCAATTAAGATTTGAGTAATGAGCAAGTTTCATAAAACAGATGAGTAAATGCACATAAAATTAAATATTGCAAAATGTCAAGGATATCTGGAATCTGGATGTGTAAATTGTGTAATGTGTATGTGTTCCACTTGCAAGTTGACAGTGACCAGTATTGAGTCTATTGACCATGACCCACACGGGCCACACTGCAATCCACGTAAAAAAAAAAAAAAGAGTTAGCTGCTTATTGCAATTTGCAAGGGAGATTTATCACTTAACCTAAACCCACATATAACAAAGATCAACATGTACATCAAATTATAGGAATTAGTAAAACATAATAGTAATTAGTAAAACATGCAGTGAAGTGTAATGTGTGATGTAAATGAAAGCAATAGATATTAGATGGTATAATAGAATAATAGATTATGTACTCAAATAGTCAAATGTGCAAAACTTGAAAAATAAGAAAATCAAGCTAATGAACCGACACTACTAATTATAAATCTATAAAGTATAAACAAGAACAGTAGGATAAAAAACCAGAAATAATCTCAACAAACAACAGAGAGCTGTTGTAGAAGCATAAGAGTAATTGCATAAACCAGTGTATCAAAGACACAAAGTAATCTCAAACCAGTGTATCACAAGTAATCTCAAATCAGTAGCATAAAGAAATAAATTTGTTATTTATAACTTATAAGCACAGTTTTTAGAGATTTTCAGGCAATATAAAATACAGCAACTTAAAAATACCAAACTAGCAACTAGCATGTGAAAATATGTGGCAACTTCTGATGAAGATAGTTTCTACTGCTGCTACATACACAAACAGACCAAAAAAAATTTGTTAGTAAATTTTAACTCCCTTGCATTTGGTTAGTCAAAGACTAAAAAGGTCTTTGACCTTTACTAAATGAGTCAAAGGAGGTTCAAATAATCAAATTGTTACTGGAAAAAGAAAACAATGAACAAGGAAGACAGTTAATACCTTAACTGGCTCAATTCAAATGATGAGGAGAGTTTCCAAATTCCAATAGAGTAAAATATAGCACTTAAACAGTTCAAAATAAAAAATAGTTATGAAATTACAAACTTAATAAGCAAAAGGAAACTGAATCAAAAAATGTAGTAATTAAATTATAGACTTAAACAAGGATTGAAACAGTCTGTAACACACTCCCTGTCTGAAATTCTGCATCACATTCAGCCTTCAGGTAGTTGCATTTGAAGTTGTAGTAGTTGGGAACTCCACTTCAATCAATTTCTACGAAAAAAATAAAAACACAGTTAATACTTCTAGTTCATACATAAAAATATTTTAGTAAAACACTAAATAGTCTAAATACATATATTATAAACAGCACTTACTTTTTCTTCACCAGCATGTTTTCTCTTAAGGCCATGAAGGGCTCTCACCCAATCTGAACCACATAAGAGCATCTGAACAGTTTCAGGAGCTAATGATGCTCTATGTGGTTCAATAACCCTGCCACCAGCACTAAAGGAGGATTCTGAAGCAACCGTACTTATAGGAACAGCCAAGATATCCCTTGCCATTTTAGACAAGATACGGTACTTCAAGGCATTGCATTTCCACCATGCCAATGCATCAAAATCTGTCTCCATACCACTAAGGTAGACATCCTCTTCAAGATAAATATCCAAATCTGTCTTAATAGGCCGGATGATGTCACTACTTCTTACATGATCAACATACCTTGAACGACCTTGGCCCACTTTGGGCACTACATCTTTAACAATTGAACTTGAAGAAGAAGCAGCATTAGCATTAACTTGGGCTGTTTCTTGCAATATAGAAGTCGTATGGGCAGAAACATATGCCTCAAACAACTCTTTCAGAACTATTAATACATTTTCAATGTAATAACCAGCACCACGCCTATCAACAGTTGGGGACAAAGGATACATGATGGGAAAACAGAAATTTATCAACTTCATCTTGTATCTAGGATCTAAGACAGCAGCTATGGACATCATCAAATTGGTATCACCCCAATACTTATCAAATTTGACCATCATCTTACTTGCCATAGATCTCATATACTCATTCCTATCCTCACATTTATTCATCAACACCTCTTTCATCCTCCAAACCTCAGGTAAATATAGATTTGCAGTAGGGTAATCACTACCAGATACCATATTTGTTACATCATTGAAAACTGACAATACCTGGTTCACATTCTCCACCATTTCTCACTGTTCCGAACTTACAACCCACTGAAATCCTTGCTCAACTCTATGGTACCTAGGGAAGACATCTCTAAACTGAATTGCAGTGTCCAACATCATATAGGTGCTGTTCCAACGTGTGGGGACATCTAAAATCAGCTTCTTACAGGGTAAATCCAACCTATTTGCAATCTCCCTAAAAACATTCATCCTACCCTCAGAAGCCACTATATACTTTATGCCCTACCTAACATCATCAATAATATCCTTAATTTCAGCAAGTCCAGATTGCACCAACAAATTTGTAATGTGTGCACAACACCTAACATGACACAACCTACCCCCAACCAGCATTGAATTTTTCAACTGAAAGTCATCTTTTATAATTTTAATTGCAAAATCATTAGCTGAAGCATTATCAACAGTAATGGTCTGAATTTTATCCTCAATTCCCCAATCAGCAAAATAATCCCTCAATGCATTAGCAATCACAACATCAGAATGGGGGGGAGGGACATTGCAAAAATTTAGAATTCTTTTTTGGAGGCACCAACTTGAATCCACAAGATGGCAAGTCACCACCATATTTGACAATTTTTGACGAGATGTCCACATGTCGGTGGTGATGTTGACTTTGTCAACAATTTTCAAAAGAACTCTAAGCTTCTTTTTTTCATTGTGGTAAGTGGTCATACAGTCATTCCTAACAGTTGCACGGCTAATTTTTTTCCAATGGGGTGTGCAGGCCCTCATGAACTTATTAAAAAGTTCATGCTCCATCATATTAAATGGGTACTCATGGAGTAGCACCATATGGGCAACAAGTTCCTTAACCCTACTCTCTTTATAACTAAATGTTGTCAAACTTCCAAAACCATCATGGTCACTGCACTCACGACTAGGCTCAAAGGACAAGGTCCTTTGCTTTTTACTGTTATGAAACTCCACATACCTAACACATGAAGTCAAATGCCTACCTAGGGTTGAGGTAGTACTAGATTTGCCAACAGCAAATAATTTCTTACACCAATTGCACTGTAATTTCTTAACCCCTCATATTTTTACTGAGATAAAGTCATTCCAAACTTTGGAAGTCTTTTGCCTTTCCTTCTTTCCAAATTGTCCTTTCTCACTCACCCCAACACCATCCCCACCCCCAACCCCAGCATCGGCCCCGGCCCCAGCCCTAGAATCAGCCCCATCCCCATCCCCAACCCCAGCAGCAAGAGAAGCAGCATTACCAGACTCAATAGTCCCAGGTGTAGGAATAATAGTAAGTGTATCATCATCTAAATCAACTTCAACATCAACATCTTCCAATGCCATACACTGACTCGTATTCTCCATAACTGTTAATTAAAAAATTTTATTGATGATTAACTTATATATCTTTCTATTCTAAGATGGCAGATTGTTAACTAACATAAATAACATGACAGATTGTTAACCAACATAAATAATTATCACGTTTGAATTAATTAATAACATGACAGATTGTTAACTAACATAAATAACATGGCAGATTGTTAACCAACATAAATAATTATCATGTTTGAATTAATTAATAACATGGCAGATTGTTAATAACATGGCAGCTTGTTAACTAACATGGCAGATTGTTAACTAACATAAATAATCATCATGTTTGAATTAATTAATAACATGACAGATTGTTAACTAACATAAAAAACATGGCAGATTGTTAACTAACATAAATAATTATCATAACATAACATAACACAATTTTATTCATGTTTTAATTAATTAATAACAGAACATAACACGATTTTAATTATGTCTGAATTAATTCCTAACAGAACATAACACAATTTTAATCAAGTTTCAATTAATTCCTAACAGAACACAACACATTTTTTTTTTTGACAACTCATAAGGATGTTTAATTAAAGAACATAACACAATTTTAATCAATTTTTTTAAAAAAATAACCTCAAGGCTCAAGCAATTTCCAGAACAGAACACGATTGTAGCTTGCAAATTCGATAGACCTTCCTCCCTGAAATGATGCAAAAATTAACATTAGTTTAGATTTAACAAAAAATAATGGAATAAATGAAACAATACTTATCAAAAATTAATTTGGTAAGAATTAGGGTTTAGGAGAAAAAACATAACTTAGGGTTTGAAGAGACTGAAGACTGAAGAGTCGAGAGACTAAGAAATCAGAGATGTTCTTCCCTATCTTAACTTGCACACATCATAGGTTCATACTCGAGTATAAAAGGGGGATGGAGAGGTTTTGGAAATGAGTAAAAACTAAAGGTATGATGACAAAGAGCCCAGTACTCAAGCTCAATTTCCATTTCTGTCATAGTCAGATCAAGAGTCACCATAGAAAGTCTCTGCCTTCGGTATGGTATGAGCTAGGGCTTGGCCGCTTGGGGAAGATAACCTCAAGTAAAAAAACAACTAAAATGTCATAGCAATTCAAAGAACAGTGGAATGAACAGAAAAAAACAAATTAAACAATTGAAACAAAAAAAAAAAAAAAAGGTTGCGAGTCACGCGATATCTGAAGAGAGTTTCTCTCACAAAACTAGTACGAATGTTTAGAACACCATTAGATCAATATCAGATGATCCATCAACGCCTCAACGGCTCGATTGAGGATCTGACAAGAATGGGTTGTTGGGCGGGAGTTGAGAAGGATTAAATGCATGCTGCGTGCATTCTATGTATCTCTCAACCATGAATCCATGATAGGAGTCTGGGAGAGGCATTGAATGCTCACAGGCTCATAGCAGGCTGCACTCAATGGATCACCTCTCTCATGCCATCGCCCTAGTCTAGCTCTAGCCCTCAAACCGTCAAAGGACTCAAAACTCAAGTCTGAAAGAGTCTCTGGTTACTGGAAATACTGGAAATGGGAATGAACAAGAACAAGAGACTTGACAGTGAGTCGAGAGACACAGAGTTTGAGACTCGAGAGTGACGAGGGAGAGACTAAGAGTCAGAGACTTGTTTGACTCATTTGGTTTCTTCTGACTCTTTGAATTTTGGTTTGGTTTACAAACCTTTGGTTTCAATCTGAGGATTCCAGCCGTTAGATTGACACAAATAGTAAAAATTGTAATAAATGAACGGCTAGATTTGGAGAGAGAGATATTTTAACTGATTGAGGCGTGACGCGTGTCGAACGGTTTAGTTTACAAAATATTATTCCAATGCGGCCGTTTACAATTAAAACTGGTGTGCCTGTTAAATAGAGTCCGTGGATTCTGTATATCTTCTCAAGATTTAATTTTACTCGTTAAATCGAATCACTCAGGGCATGCTTACGGAGTTTGCAATACACCATATAACTCCTACCGAATTAAATTGGTTACAACTGTCCTCCATTAAGCCCATCCAACAGCCATTATTTCATCAACAAATTTGGACGACTGAGAATGCTGGTGGTCATACCGAGACGCATTGAATCCCTATCAGTCTCGGTGACCGTTCGTGCCTGCGAAATTACAGCCGTTGATGAATTCCTTCGTGTGCAAGATTGCTTTTAATTCATTGGATCATCTCAGACTGGGGGAGCTTACGAAAATGTTAATACACAATATAAATCCTAAGCGTCATCCAACGGCCTAGAATTCATCAAAAAAAATCCAACAGCTCATGTCCATTGCGTGCAAACCGAAGGGGGCATTAAGGCTGATGACGCGTTGTCAGACTCATACACTGTGCGGGCGTCGGGTTGATTTTCGAGGTTGAGCGTATCATCCGCGTGTGTGTGTTGGTGAAACCGGTTATATGCATTATCCAATATATAATCTTGACCGTTTATTTTCATCTTTATTTTTTCATTCAATAAAAGACGTTGGATTAGTGAGCTCATGGTGTCATTTGGAACACCATATAACTATCACCCTCTGGATGGATTACAGCTGTATTCCATTTACTAAATCCAACGGCTAGGATTAAATGAAATTAAATCCAAGTTATCCAACGGCTTAGATAATAAAATGAAATATTTCAAATTTCAAATAATAGTAATAATCTAGTATGGGTGATTTTAGCTGAGCTCATCTATTAGTTACCCAAAAAATGATCTTGACCATTTATTTGAGATTTATTTTCCAAATTGATTAAAGGACGTTGGATTAGTGAGCTCATGGTGTCATCACTGTCATGTGCAACACCATATAACTCTCAGATTCGAATGGATTACAGTTGTATTCCATTTAACTAATCCAACGGTTCTGATTAAATCTAATTAAATCGGACGGCTATGATTAAAATTTTTAAATTTCAAATTTTCAAAATTTGTCTAATCCAACGGCTACGATTAAAAGGTCTAATCCAACGGCTCCAAACTGATCTAATAAAAATGAACGGCCAAATCATAAAATCAAAAAATTAAAAAAAATCAAAATCAAATCAAATTTATATGTAACATTATTTACAATTTTAATTAATACTAGTTAATAAGTTAGCCAAATTATCATTAAAAAAAAAAAGTAAATGCATCTTTTATAAAGAAAAAAATAAAGGAAACAAACAGTAAATTGAACAGTTGAGCTTGTTCACATACTGAAACTAAGCTTTAGTATTTTTATTTTTTTGGGCATGATGTCATTATTATTATTATTGTTGGAGAAAAATATAGTTTCTAGCTTCACTCAATTTTTTTTTTTTTTTTTTTTATAGTCTATATTTTAATTATGTATTTTTCAATGTATGTGACCAGTCAGTGACCAAATAATAATTCATCTATAAATTATTTGGAAGCTTTTTAAGAAGTTCTAATAGTGCATTGATTTTATACACGTGTAAAATAATATTTTGACAAAAAAAAAAAAAGGAAATTCAAATTTCATTGAATCGGAAACCTAAGCAAATAATAATCGGAAGAAAATATTGAAGCTTCATCTTACGATTCTTACCTCATGATCCAATAGAAAAGACTCTTTCATACCTAAATGTGCAATTTAGTGTTAAGCGTTTGGTAAATTTGTAGTTTGACAGTTTGACCTTTAAAATTGCAATTTATCCTCTAAAATTGTGCACTATTTTTCTATAAAATTGCAATACTAAAAGCTTAAATCAATTGAGAGATCAAAGGTTTTGGCAAATTATGTGCTAATTAAGGTCTTTCCTAATATATATTCTCCAAGCCATCTCTTAACCATATAAATATATATATATATATATATATTAAAAAAGTCTAAAAAATATTTTAAAACGGAGCCATTTGGGTTTTAGCATAGGTGTGTCTAGAATCTAGATGCAAAGGAAGAGTAACTAATTATTTGAAGAAAAAGATTATTTAAAAAAAAAAAAAGAGAATAATTTATTACAATTTTAATTAATATGTTCAATTAATACATTTAACTAATAGTGGTAAGTAATAGTGAATTAATAGTAGTAGTTATTAATAGTCTAATAGTAGTAATTAATTAATATATATTAATTAACTTAATATATTTAACTAATGTTATATAGACTTCCCTCCCTCTAGGGCCTCTACCATTTCATTAACTTAATTATTATTGATTTAAATAATTGTTTTAATTTTGTTGAAAATTTGCAGGATAATCAAAGAATAAATTTTGTTAGATTATTTAGTTATCAACTTATCCCTAGGTTACTATTTAGTAGCTAACTAAGTAATTAGACTAGCTAGTAGTCTATCATATGATATATCATATGATTCATAAGTGATATATCATACATGTAATAATTAATATGTTAAATTATTACAACTAAATTATAATAACATGTATATAATGTTACACACTAACAACTAGCAACAAGTAACAACAATTAAGTACACACATTGAACTTGTGCTTATTATTATTATTTTTGAATTGGGCATTGGACATTAAACCTATAAATAATAACATAGTCAATATAAATTATAATGTTACTATGTTAGGTATACTATACCCTTAGGCCTTAGATCTTAATTTGTTAATTGTACACACATTAGACCTATGATTATTATTATTGAATTCTACATTGGACATTAAACCTATATCTAATAACATAGTCAATATAAATTATAATGTTAGGTATATTATACCCTTAGATTTTAATTAGTTAATTATACACACATTGAACCTATGATTATTATTATTCAATTGGTCATTGGACATTGAACATCTTAATTAGTTAATTGTAAACACATAATAATTAGTTGATTAATAACCTTTTTTTTTTTTTGGGTTACATTGCCGCGCGGTTCGGTTCGGGTCGGGTTGGATGATAAAACGGGTCGAGCACACGAGCCATAAACAAGCCGGGCGAGCCAGGTGATTCTCGAGTTAAATGGGTTGAGCTCGCGAGCTCTAAACGAGTTGGGCGAGCTTTAAACGAGCTCGAGTTAAACGAGTCGAACCCACGAGCCCCCGTCGAGCTTAATCGAGCAAGCCGGGTATATGTCGCTAGCTAATCGAGCGAGTTTCAACAGTAACGAGCGAGCTTCAATAGTGTCGAGCTCGAGCTCGGGTCGAGCTTAGTCGAGCAGGTATCGAGCGAGCTGTCGAGTGTGTTGGCTCGTTTACAAGCCTAATTGTGAATGGTTGCATCAAGGTCACGAAACCAATAGATCCACAGCTCTCACATAATGCACACATTTGACCATAATATGCAGTTTATATAGTAAGTATATGCCCGTTTATACTGCACGTACCGGCGTACCATGTCTTACAATGCATCTTAGTAATTTATTGAATAATGCAGTTACCAAGTGATTACAGGAAATAGGCATGCTCATATCATACGCGTTGTCAGTCAACTGACATATCCCACGGTTTACGTAAAAAGGATGTAAGTATTTACTTACCTCGCACACTCAAGCGAATCCTTCGACCAAGCTATCTCCTGTTATAATGGATACGGACACCGTTATTCTAAGCCTTATGAAACCTAGAGTTATGGCTAAGCTAAGGCGTACACGTGAGAAACTTAAGAACAGGTGCTCTGCCTACTGACCGTACGTCCGCCCTCGATGGCGTACGTCCGCTCAGTGTGTTGAGCACATTGTTGCAAGATTCAGATAGTGCATACCTCCCATAGAAATCACAGACTTCTAGACCTCTTCTAAATTAGTAAAACAGGACATGCAACGCAAGAAATTACAGAACCATAATCTTTTGAGAAAACTCTTTGAAAACATCGTTATCTTTAAAAGAACGTTTAATGAACACTTGGAGTTCTCATTAAAACAGAAACATAAGATAATAAGGTGATAATTACAAAGGAATAGAGTTTACCTCGAAGCTAAGCACGGACATGGTCTCCTCACCTCAGAAACTCTCCGTTGAAGCTCTCTCCCACGGGTTTCTTACTCAAAACACTAAGAAAGGGTTCTGGCAGCCTAGGGGCACACCAGAGGAAGAAGAATGTGTGAGAAATGAAGAGGAGGGGCGGGCTATTTATAGGGAAAGTTCGCCACCAACTCCCTGACAAAGTAGCGGACGTCCGGCAACCCTAGCGTACGTCCGGTGGTTTTTGTACATCGGTCCAGAGGGTGCCTCGTACGTCCAGGTATTTTTTTTTTATCGGTAAATATCAATTTATTAAAAGTGCAAGGGGCGCAACCCATGTACACATGACGTATACAAAAAGAGCCCACTCATACAAGCTTTTAATTAGAAAACGACACGCAAAACTCTAGAAATTTCACAAGAGTTGTAACTTGTGAAGGGTGCCATAATACTCTCCAAGAGAAAAGTGTTTGCATCACCCTTTTCTTCAAGTCCATTAGTCCAAGCTCGCAATTCTCAAAACTCCGAGCGTTCCTTTCCCTCCATAAACACCACATGACACATAAAGAAGCCATTCTCCATGTTTGTAGAATAGTGCCATTACCCTTTTGTGCCCTCCAACTCCCCAAACATTCCGTCAAACTACCTGGCATCACCCACATTACACCAAATAATTGACACACCATATTCCACACCTTTACAGCCACTTCACAATGCAATAACAGATGGACAATAGATTCACCGCTCTTCTTGCACATACAACACCACTCTGTTGCTATTATGTTCCTCTTGCGTAGATTGTCCATTGTTAATATCTTGTCCAAAGCCGCCGTCCACACGAAAAATGCCACCCTCGGGGGAGCTCTACTCTTCCAAATACTCTTCCAAGAGCCATCCACCGGTGTCGAATTAACCCTCATCTTACAAAAGGAGTTCACTGCAAAAATGTTCCTCTTCGATGGAATCCAACAAATTTTATCCTCCCCACCATGTCTAATTTGATGAGCATACAATACTTCGAAGAATCTCGACACCTCTTCCAATTCCCAATCATGAACTGGACGAAGAAACAAAACATTCCACTGAATATCTCCGTTAACTATGCCCATATTCTCCTCCACCCTTGCCTCATTTGTGCATGCTATAGTAAACAATGCCGGGAACATATTCTTCAAAGGCCTCTCCCCACACCACACATCATGCCAAAATGACACACGAGATCCATTTCCTACCTCAAACCTCACATATTGCCTAAATATATCCCAACCCTTTCGAATGTTTTTCCATACTCCCACCCCATGAGATCCTACTACCTTCTTAGAACACCACCCTCCCCTCATAGCTTCATATTTCGCCTCCACAAACTTCCTCCACGACGCCTCTCTTTCATTGGCAAATCTCCACAACCATTTGCCTAACAATGCCCGGTTGAATTGAATCAAATTTCTTACCCCTAGTCTCCTTGCTTCCATACTCATACAAACCTCTGACCAATTAACCAAATGAAATTTGAACTCATCCCCTTTACCACCTCACAAAAAGTCTCTTTGAATTTTTTCTAGTCGCTTTGCCACTCTCACTGGAATATGGAACAATGATAGGTAATATGTAGGTATGTTGGAAAGCGTACTTTTTATCAATGTCAATCTACCACCCTTGGAAAAGTACATTTGCTTCCACCCTGCCAACTTAGCCCCCATCTTCGCAATTACCGTATCCCATATAGATGTATCCCTGTGAGTAGCTCCCAATGGTAAGCCCAAATAAGTAAACGGCAATGCTTCCACACCACATCCTAATATACTTGCCAATCCTTCCAAATTACCCACCGCACCGATTGGAATAATCACCAACTTTGACAAGTTTATTTTCAGCCCTGAAACCGTTTCAAAGCACAACAATAAACATCTCAGATTTTGAATTTGTTCCACCTTTGGCTCACAGAAAATGAGAGTATCATCTACAAAAAGTAAATGTGACACTACCATAGCCTCCGAATGCCGCAAACCCACAGGAAACCCTGCCACTAACTCTCTCCCCACCGCTGCATGCATCATTCTACTAAACACCTCCATCACCACCACAAATAGTAAAGGAGACAATGGATCCCCCTGCCTCACTCCTCGAGAGCTACCAAAGAAATCAACAGGTGTTCCATTAATGAGCATTGAAAATCGAACCGTGGAGACACATTGATAAATCCACCCTCTCCACCTTTCCCCAAAACCACATCTCTCTAACACGTATAATAAAAAGTCCCAATTTACATGATCATAGGCCTTCTCCAAATCCAGCTTGCAAATGAGCCCAGGCTCCCCATCTCGAATTCGGCTATCCACACATTCATTAGCCATCAATATAGAATCCAAGATTTGTCTACCTGGAACAAAAGCGTTTTGCGAACATGTCACAATCTTCCCCACCATCGATTTCAACCTACTAGTCAACACCTTCGAGATGATTTTGTACACTCCACCTACAAGGCTAATCGGGCAAAAATCCTTTATCTCTGTTGCTCCTACTTTCTTAGGAATGAGCGCCACAAATGTAGCATTAAAACTCTTCTCGAATTTTCTGGTCTCATAAAACTCCTTAAACACCGCCATCATGTCTTTCCTAATCACCTCCCAACACTTCTAAAAAAATGCCATAGAAAAGCCATCAGGTCCCGGTGCTTTATCGCCCTTCATCTTCCTCACCACCCCTCAAGCTTCTTCTTCCTCAAACTCTCGCTCCAACCATTCTCTCTCCCCTTCATCAATGGAACTAATATTTTCCATCACTGGAGCGACAAGCCTATTTGGTCTTCCTTGAAACTGTTTAGAATATAAAGTTTTATAAAATTGCACAATGTGATCTTTTATTTCTTCCGGGTCCTCTGTCCTATTCCCATCCACCATCATTGCAGCAACTGTGTTGTTCCGCCTATACGAGTTGGCCACCTTGTGAAAGAAGCCTGTATTCCGATCTCCCTCTCTTAACCACAATGCCCTCGATTTCTGCCTCCAACTCACCTCTTCTTGGAAAAGAGTCCTCTCAATATTTTGAGAACACTCATCTCTCTTAATTATCTCCTCCTCCGTTAACTCTTTATTTTCCACCATACGATCCAATTCAGCCAATTCCTCCTCCAACTCCTTTTTGCATTTTCCAATATCTCCGAACACCTCTTCATTCCACTTTTTGAGATCCCCTTTTAATGCTTTCAACTTGCAAGCCATCACAAAGCTCGGAATACCTTCAACATGGTAAGAATCCCACCAGCTCTTCACTTGTTCCACAAAACCCTCCGCTTATAACCACATGTTCTCAAATCGAAATGGTGTTTTGCCTCTTCTTCCCACTCCGCAATCCAACATAACTGGAAAATGATCCGATAGTGCTCTAGGCAGCCTCTTCTGATTAACCTCTGGAAAACACTCCTCTCATTCTGTAGAGATCAAAAATCTATCAAGTCTGGATCCTGCCCTCCTTAGACCATGTTATTCGCCCCCTACCATTGGAAGATCTATCAGGCCCTGCTCGAAAATAAAATCAGCAAAATCAGTCATCGCTTGTGTCTGCCTGGATGATCGTAATCTCTCACCTGGGTGACGAACTACATTAAAATCCCCCCCCACACACCAAGGCTTTTCCCACACATTCATTAGACCACCCAGTTCATCCCATCACAGACTTCTAACACCGTCATCATTTGGTCCGTACACCCCAGCAAAAGCCCATTCACAATTATCCGTAACACATCTGAACATACATGCTACTACAAATCTCCCAACACATTCCTCAACCTTCTCTACCACCCGCCTATCCCACATTAATAATATACCTCCGGATGCTCCCGATGCTCCCAAATATATCCAATCAACAAACACACACCCCCACACACTCCGAACCACCTCATTATTAATGACCTCCATTTTTGTTTCCTGTAAGCACACAATATCCGCCTTCCATTCTCGTAATCTCCTCCTAATCTTCACTATTTTTTCATACTCATTCATACCTCTTACATTCCAAGAAATAAGTTTTGGCTGCATTAACAAAACTTACCAGTCCTCCCTTTACCGGACATAGTTGCCGAACCCTTCACATCGTAGTTTACCGTGCATTCCAGCCTTTTTAGTTCACGATTTTCACGATTCCCCACTTTGTCACCCCTCTGTTGACCGCTCCCCCCTTTCCTGTTCATTCTATTGGCCTCAATTGCAGTGAACAACGCCAGTAACTCTTCCTCATGCCCATCACATTTTAACCCCAATTCATGACAAAAAGCTAGGACCCTCTCCAACACCCAACCCGAGGATTCTGGACAATGTTCTCCTGCCTCCATAATAGCCAATGGTTGGATTTCTAGCGTCTCTGGTTCCCCCAACACGTCTATTTCTCCAAGGTTTGTATCTACCAGCTTCTCATTTCCCTTATCTGATTGCCCAATAAACATCACTATCTCACCGGCATGTTCTGTGCCTCCTTCTGCACTGTCGGATTCAGAAACATCTCCAGCGCCATGTACCGGTTGCATGACCTGCTCCATCACTTCACCCACTCCTTCTGTAACTTCGAATTGATTTTGTTTCCCCTCATCGGCACTATCTGCTTCACCTTCGGCCCCTACACCGAAGCTCACCACCTCCAACTCCATTGACGCCTTCTCCATCACCTTGTAATCCATGATATTTTGCATTCTGGGACTTCCCTCATATATGTCGACTTTATCTGTGGCATTTTCGGCAAGGTTTATGCCGTCCCCTGCTTCCCCGAGGCTTGAAGAACTTCCTGCATCATCACCGGTGAGAAGTGTCGGTTGCATAGCCTTGTCCCCTCGCTGACCCACCCTTTCTAGAACACCGAATAACTCCACAATCCCCTCATCGGAGCTATCTGCACTGCCTCCAGCTTGACTGCCTGACCCCGCACCCTTCCCTCCTCCTTTTGCCTCCTCTGGTTTCTTATCAGCTGCGATCTTTTGGTCCCTTGAGTGTCCCCTTGTCTTCTCGTCATTCTCTGTGGCCGGAACTTCTCCTACCCGCTCAGGCGGATCATTCCGGCCATCCTCCGGTAGGTCCTCAGTCTCCAGTTGGACCTTCCGGTCCACAGCTTTTGGACGCCAGCGGCCCAATCTTCTTGGAGGGTTTCTACGGACATAGATCCTGTGATACCTTTTAATCAAATATTGCCTTGTGGACTTATCGACTATTTCCCCTATTTGAATGGGCTTAACATTACCCAGCCCAGTCTCCTTCTCTTCACTAGGCTCCCTTGTTTGCAGCCCACACCCTTCCTCAATTGGATCCAACTTCGGTTTCTTATCCTTATTCCCCCAACCCACCTCCAAACTCCTTAAACATCTAGAAATTTGATTATGCAAGGAAAGTAATAACTCCTTGAGATTTTCCTGATCCTCCATACGCTCCTCTTTATGACGTGTGAAATTCTCGGTCGCAATTGCTGTCCCTGTCGTGCGAGATTGCGCCCCTTCCTTAAACAATTTTGGGGCAGCCTCTCCGGCGGCTTTTGAGCTTTGAGCTCCAATCACCGTTTCTGCATACGAACGCTGGGCTTGGATCTTCACCGATTTCGTCTCCGCAATTGCCCCACTCGGTTTTCCTTCTCCTTTCTTCCCCTCCGACCCTCCACCCAGTGGTGCCGCCTGTTTCTGTTTCTCGTGGTGTGCCTCTAACCTTTGCAACTGTTGTCGGCCATTTTCCCACCCCTTTCCTTCATTCCCCTCTGGAATTATCACGTAGCTCCTTCGTCCTTTACCCCCATATTCAGACAACTCCAGATATTTTCCATAAGAGTTCTTCATTTGCTGCACAATATACGAATAACAACCAAAGCGAAAAGTCCTCCAGTTCTCACTTTCTATCTCATTATTGGTCAAATAGTCCCAAGCGCTCGCTAGCCATAAGATGGTTGGCCAAGCCATGATTACTGACCGAGTTTTGCCTCTACTCTTCTCTTCCAATTGTACTCCTCCCTTGACATTAGATCGGAACTCAAAAGCTTTCGTTTCCACGTAGAAATACCCTAAATAACCCATACCTCCGATTATCCTCACAGGTAATCCGATCACTAGATACAGAACTGACGGTCAAACGCTATCCCATGCTCCGTCAACACCCCTCATGCGCCGATAGAGCTAGAGAGAATTTCATGATGACGTGGCATAGAGAATACATTTGCATATATATCCTTGCTTTTTCGTACGTCCAGGTATTATGCAAAGGTTATTCCAAAAAGTAGCATATGTCATGTGGTCAACGGTGTACTATTTGTAGAGCGTACGTCCGGTGTACGTCCGGTGGTCCCCCATCGTACGTCCGCACTACAGATAGAGGCGTACGTCCGCCAGACCTAGGCATACGTCTGCCAGACCTAGCGTACGTCCGCCACCTGTGGGTCAGTGTTTGGCTTTTATTCCGAACGTGATTAGGTTAAAGCTAAGGGCTTTCGGTCTCGTTAAATCTCTATCAATTACTCCCAAGGGAAAGGTTTTGGGTTAATAAAAATGTTGGCTTTTATCAAGGTATTACAATTATGATATTTTGGAAAATATCTTATATTAAATATATTTTATAATATATTATATTAAATATCTTTTATAGATATTTTATATTATTTTACTATTCAAGCTTTATAGAAAATTTCGAATGTATCCTCAAATATCGCCTATAAATAGGCCGAAGCTCATAAATGTTTTTCATTCAAAAATTCCTATCACTCTCATGTACTAGAGTTTGGGAGAGAGAGAGTCAGTAATTAGGAAATTTATGGGTAATGATTAATTGCAGCAGAATAAGTGTCGACAAGTAATTACCTTTGATGATTCATTCTTATAATCCACTGTAAGTATTCTTACTTACTGAGTATGATATTGATATCCAATAATCCGGATTATTGTGGTTTTATAACTTGTATGGCCTTTGGATATATGTATGATTCAACAATGATTTATATTATTGGGAATCAATTGACTCACTACTTCACAGGTTTTTGTAGTGCTTGCCGGAATGGAAAGTCAAGGTAATTCATATTGTGATGTACAGAGATTTCAAGTTTGTGAAGTTTGTCTAAAGTTTAGACAGTCGGTTAGATTTGTATAAATGCCTTGTATGACATAGCTTTGGATGTTTTGTATAAAGAAAAGTATTTTTAACGTATTATTTTGTATTGATAATTTCATTTTTTCGTCTGTGAGATTATTTCAACGTAACATTCGAATTTATTTACAAGACTAAAATCGAGATGTTACACATACCCTTTGGTCGGAGCGTGGCGGCGCGTCCGGCATCTAATGGCGACAATCTCGATGGATTTGAGACCGCTGACGATGGATCTATCGAACGGAGCGAAAACCACGAAGATTTGAGATGGCTGGAGGCGCGTGGCTCAGGCAAAGGCTGTCGAAGGAGCTGGCGGTGCACCGACAATCGAAGCAGGGTGTTCGCCGGAGGGAGCGCCAGATCTTGAGAGGGTATACCACTTGACAGCGTGTGGATGGCCGGAATTGGGCGGTCGCCGGAAGAGCGCCAAAAAAGGAGCGAAAATATCGCTAGCGGCGTGCGGACGGAGTTGTGCAGTTGTCGGAAGAGTGTCGAAAAATGTCAAAGACATTTATTGTTGGCCACAAAAAAGTGACTCTGATACCATGTTAGGATAGTGGGGAGAAGAGAAAAGCGAAAGAAAGCGGAATCACAATAAAAGTCAATAGACTATATTGTATTATGTATTATGTTGAGATGTATTGAGAGATTACATGAGGACTCCTTATATAGAAGGTTAGAGGGGAGAAGGCTCCCCAATCTTAACAATGTGGGACAAGAGTCATACATATACACTAACAATTTTTTTTCTTCATATTTTCAAATCGACATTTTTTTGCAATTTTTATTTTATTTTATTTTAAAAAAAAATTAATTTTGACCCTCAACAGAAAATTAGAGAGGACAAATAATAATAAGTGATTGCATTCAATATTCTTCAAATAAAATTATTAACTCTAGAGATATATTATTGAAGAGAATAATTTCTATAAGGTCATGACACAAATCAAGACCTCTGTGCCACTATTAAGAGGTTGACACCACGGCTTGAAACAAGATAATAAAGTGAGAACAAAACGTCGGATCATACAAAATTTAAACCCTAAAAAAACTCTTTATCTACTTTTTACGTTAAGCACCTGCCACACTACCGCCGCCGCCCAATCGGAAGCCGAACGCTGCTGCCTCGAATGGCACAAACTCCATCGCACAAAGCTCTGTTAGGTTCATCCTTCTCTCTGTCTTGATTCCATCAAGCAACATCCCATGGCAATTTTGCTCTAAGCTTGTTGTGGTGGGCATGGGTAGTGCAAAATTGAGGAGATCTCGAAGCTGGGCGTTGATGTATCAGTGGTTGGATGGTAGATTCGGTCTGGGTGTTGGTGTGTTAGTGGTTGAGTAGTAGATTAGGAGAAAGAGGGGAAGCTAACAGATTCGGCGGCCTGGGCGATAGATGAAAGAGAGAGAGAGATAACTTACCGACACGGGTGGTGGTGTCCAGCATCCAGTTGGGCGGGGGGTAGTGGCATGATGGGTGGTTAATGTAAAAGGTAGATGAAGAGTTTTTTTTAGGTTTTAAATTTGGTATGATCTAGTGTTTTGTTATCATTATGTTATCTTGTTCTAAACCTCTTATTGGTGGGCACAAAGATTTTTTTTTTTTTTGTTTTATAAGTGGGCACAAAGATTTTAGTTTATGCTAAGATCTAATAGAAGATATTCTCATTATTGAATCAGCACGTAGCATGGAAATCCACGTATCAAGGCAAGAACACTACCGAAGGAAATCAACCCGTTGCTGGCACACCCACTTTGGAAACAAGATCATCAACCCGTTGCTAATCGACAATATTGGTGATATATATATACTAAAAAAATTTAGGGATTTTGTAATTGCCTATTAGTGACGTTATTGGGCCAAAAAAAGGTCACTAATAGGCAGTCATGTGCCTGTAGTGACGTTTTTAAAATGGCAAAAGTGTGGTAGACTGAAAACAGGGATAATGACGTTTTTATTGTTTACTTGTCACCAATTGGTATGTGTGAACACTAAAAATGTCATTAAAGTTTTGAGAGTCTCTTAGGTTTAGATGGTTTGTAAAATGTGGCTTTTTATAGCACCCAATTAAAATCTGTCACATCATACAAGTACATAAACCCAAATAAACTTAGTTACTCCGGATCCTTCTAAAAATCAATCAAACCCTTACCTCCAACCCCAATCGCCAAAACGTCGAGCTCCAGACTGCCAAACCGCTGGACCGCTGGGATCGCCAAGATCACCTAGCCCTGATCGCCAGACCGCTGGACCTTTGGAGCCTCAGATCATCGAGCGCCAGACCCGCACCTCCAAACCAGACCGCCAAGGTGCAACCCAGACTGCCGAAGACCTGATGCTACAAGAAACCCAAGCCCCGTGACGTCGCCGGATCTCCAAACTGCCACAACCGTGAGTCTGGAGAGACCCACGACGCCGTGGGTCTCGCCGTGAACAGCCACAAATCGCCTGAAACCATCTTGACCCACCTGAAACCATTGTGACCCACCTCAAAACCCGATTCTAATGTTTCAAAACTCGTTTTTGGATTCAAAACTAAAACCTAAAGGTAAAAAGTGAACCCTTTAGGGATTTTATCATCCTAAACGCCAAAAAAATGGCTCCAGTATCGAAGAATCGCCGAAAAAGATGACTCCACGATGGGTCTGGTCGTGACCCGCCCACGGGTTTGGACTGACCCGCCACCCAACTCTTTTGAGCTCAAAATATTTTGTGTGTGAGTGTATGATATTTTTGTAGAATTATTTTGTGTTTGCTTAGATGTCAACTTGTGAGTGGTGTCTGTAAAAGGAGTGTTTTGCAGATGGGCCCGATTCAAGGTTTTCTCTAATTTTTTTTTTTTTCAAAATTTTTTTTTCCCATTTATTTGTTCATTATTTCTCTCTAGATCTTTGATCTTCTCCTCCACCTCCTTCTTCTTCTCCTTTTTCTTCTTCTTATTCTTTTCTTCTTCTTCCACCTACTACATATAAATTTAAATTTGAATTTAATGACGTGTGAACAGCGAACACGTCATTAATTAATTAGTTGGGACAAAAATTAATATAAAATTTTTAATTTAATTTTAAAAAAATAAATTCAAAATTTGAAATTAGTGATGTTTCACTGTTCACATTAATGACATGTGAACAATAAACACTAATTAAATAGTGTCTTCTTTTTTCTTTTTTTTTTGGGAAACTTCATTGAAAATCCTCGAACTTTCACCCGTTTTGAAATACCTTTCTTAAACTTAAAAAACTCTCAATTTAATCTCATGAACTTTCAATTGCTCTCAATTTGGATCCCGCCGTCAATTTTAGCCGTTAAAAATATAAAAAGACCAAAATATTCCTAATTTTCATTTTTTTTAAATAAAAAAACGTTTTTGAAGTTAAAATTTTATACAAAAGTCAGAGGTATAAACGCCATGTAATGTTTAAAATCTAATGGATGGGTCTAAATTGATAGCAATTGAAACTTCAGGAAACTAAATTGAGAGTTTTTGAAGTTTATGAGGGATATTTCAAAATTGGTAGAAGTTCAGGAGTCTTCAGTAAAGTTTCCCATTTTTTTTTTTGACATGTCCACACAAGAGAAGCTGGATGAAGGATTCGAACTAGTGACCTCCGTTTCATTAGACGTTGTCCATAGCTAATTGAGTTACCCCTTAAAGATATTAAATAGTGTCTTTTAAACAGTAAAAATTGTAAAATGTGACAAAGCATGGAATTTTATAAAAGAATATGTGTAAAATATGGAGACATTTCTTTTTGTTGTAGTTATACACATAAAATCTCTCCTTTATTTCAAAGAGTGAAGGTAAGGATCTGACTTCTATGCAATACAGTGGAAGTACCACATATCTGCAGTTATAATATGGACGGTGAAGATTGTTTTAAAACACACGACGTCATCTTTTAAAATCAACTAACGGATTCATTTAAACGGTACTGGTAACGTCTAATTTTAAAGACAAACATGTGACTTCCCTACCACGCAGAAAGTGTGTTTCAAGAGCAGAGCTTTTCGGCTCTTAGCGTCTGCAATGTTTTTTTGTTTTAAAAAAAAACAATTGAATAGGAAAGAGGTCGTCAAATTTAAAATTAAGAATCATTTATCAAAAATTGATTAAATTATATATAAAATTCACTGGCCTTCATGAATCACTGATCAAAAGTTGGTATCAATAAAACTATATAAAACTGAGATAGCGTTTTAGGGCATTAGCACCAAATTTAGGATGACCAAATCTCTTTAGGGTCATATCATCTCTAAAGAATTAACTTTTTACCCATAAGTTTTAGTTTTAAATCCATAAAAGAGTTTTGAAGCATTAGCTCCAAATTTAGGATGATCAAATCCCTTTAGAGTTATACCATCTCTGAAGGGTTAACCTTTCACCCTTAGATTTTAGTTTTGAATTCAGAAATGAGTTTTGAAGCATTTGAACCCCAAATATTAGCTCATGAAAATTGAGCTAATATTACTCAAATATTTTAAAATACAATTAAAAATATATAATCAAATATATAGAATGCAAAAAAACATAAAAAAAAATTTATTCAAAAAAAAAATAAAAAATTAACGTTGGTCCTCCAAAAAAATAAATAAATAACATGGCCTACACATGGCTGCCTCACTTTGGCAGCCACATAGCAGGCCTCGAGTTTTAAACACGAAGGAAAAAAAGAAGGAAGACCCGCTAAACCACCGAGAGCTTTAAGGAGAACCTCAATCCAAGTGCCTTAGAGAGATTGCTGATACTTCAATATGAAGTTACTACCGTCTAAATGGAACCGTTAGTTCATTTTAAAAGACGCCGTCGTGTGTGTTAAAATTTTTGCAAACAGATCTTCGCCATTCATTTTATAACCGCAGATATGCATGCGGTACGTAGAAGCCAGATACAAAGAAATCGAAAACACCAACCACCATTGATGGCCATCAAATCTGAATGCACCAACTACCAACTTCCACCGAACAAATTTAATGCTTTTATCATGAGTTACTTAAGTGTCTATATATAGGGAGCGAAAAGAGAACCATGTTCTCAAGTAGCACCAGCCATCGAGAATGAAAATTTTCTTTGTATTTTTGGTTTTTTCTATTCTGTCTCCCAGCTATATTGATCTTTGATTTTTATTTTCTATCCATACAATGGCCTCTGGGTTTCTACGATGAAGGCGCTTCTACTTATTGGTAATGTTGTAATTGGGTCTTCCTATGTCGTTCACCATACATGGCCTATGGCCACATCTGTTGGCTTTCTTGGGCATAGCCACCTCTACCACAGACATCATCACCACACGGCTGGGTTATTCCGGCGAGCTTCCCCTCACGCTTGAAACTGGGTGAGTATTTCTTTCCTTTTCTGCTCTAGCTTTGTTGAGATTTTTCCTACAAACAGATCCCAAAACACATTTTTTTCTAAAAGATTTATTATAAGACCTTGTCTTGTTGTAGATATACTGGTGTAGGGGAGAACGAGACAGAGCAACTTTTCTAACTCTTTTGTCTTTTCTTTTATTCATTTTAGGGAAATTTTAAAAATGACTTGCCCAATATTTTGCTTTATGAACGGCTAAATATTTAATTATTTAATTAATATATTAATTGATTGTCTATTATTTCCTAGTATGATGTAAAACTTCCTTAAAAAAACAATAAAGAAAGAGGCTCACACATAGGATTCATAACTTATATGAAAGGTAATTAAACTATGAAGATATGAATGAAACTTAAGATTTCGGTTAGATCTAATTGTCTAAGAGAGGTGTCTATGGAGCCACTTCCCCAAGAATCGATGCCACCAAAAGTATCAAGCCTATGAGCTCGGAGCAGGTGGCTCGATAGCTCATCCCTTGTATTTAAGCTGTTCAAATTTTAATAGATCCAATCATATTCTGGTATCTTGTTCAATTGTTAATTATCCCTTAAAAGCTTGAGTTAGTAAAATCTAATAAATTTAATCATTTAAATAATATTTTAACATAAATCAACACTAATTTTCATTCTATATCTATTATATTTATATATGTAGGCCCTTTAACTTTCAAACTTGGAGACTACAATGGAAGCCTACCAACCCTTCGTGATAACCTCACTTAGATTAAATGCAGGTGTTTTTGGAGAAGGGACTGGGGGGCCATTGTTCTACTGTGTCCATAAGCCATGGATGGTGAACAAGGTAGGAAGAGGTCGATTACGTTGTGAACAAGTAGAGGTGCCTCCATTGCAGAAACTCAGTGGCCATTGCATGGATAAAAAATAAAAAATCAAATGCCAATATAATTGGGAGATAGAATAAAAAGACAAAAAATACAAAGAAAACATTCATTCTCGGTCGCTTCTGTTACTCAAGAACATGGTTCTCTTACACTACTTAAGGCATTAACGTTATTAGGTGGATGTTGGGGTTGGTGCCTTCGATTTTATGGCCATCAATGTGAATAATCCCTACTCCTCTCTTTGAAATAAAGGAGAGATTTTATACCATATGTGTGTGTGTGTGTGTGTGTGTGTGTGGGTGGGTGGGTGGGTGCCAGCAACGGGCTAATTGATCTTGTTTCCAATGCGGGTGTGCCAGCAACGGGTGGATTTCCTTTGGTGGTGTTCTTGCCTTGATACGTGGATGTCCATGTTATGTGATGTTTTTAGCTTAAGTGTTAATTTTTTATTGAATGCTGTAAAAATGAAATTTTACAACCATATATATTCTCTTAATTTAATTCTATCATTTTTTTTCTTTAATTACATTATTTATCTTTTTTTTTTTTTTTTTTGGGTGTCTCTTGAAAAAAAAAATAGTAAAAATAAATTCAAAACATGTTCAGCTTGACCAACTAAGATGTTGCCATTATTAATTAAAACCTAATTTTCTAAGGAACTGGATCATCTTTAGTTCAAAATAGACTAAAGAGTATCAAATTCATGGCAAATATTTTTGAGCCACAAATGAGACATGTGTCTTACTAATAAAAATTATAATAAAATATTATTTAAGATTTTTAAAAAAATATATGGGGAGGCCAGCCACCCACACCTTTGCCATAAGGGGTGGCCGGCCACCCTCATTTTAGCTAGGCCACCCCATCTTACAAAAGGGGGAGGTCGAAGCCACCTCCTTGGCCCTTGGTGGTTTGATCACTGTCAAATGCCAACCAATTTTAGCTATGAGTGGCCAAATCACCCCCAAAGCCCAGACTGGCCATTGGATACCACTTGTAGCCTAAAAGTCTAAGCTAACATGCTTAGATTCACTTATGTATATTAATTAAGTTCTATTGTTCTCTATAATTTTTTAATGTGAGACAATAACTTCACAAGTGCATATACAACAATTTGTAAATTTCAACCACCAGAAATTGAAATCGCAGTGTCAATTTATTTTATGAATAAGAACTTTATTAACAACCAAATATGCAAACACAATAGAGAAACACTTCAGCAAAGTTGAAACACCAGAAAAATACTATTTCTTTTATATTAACAACCAAACATGCAAACACAATAGAGAAACACTTCAGTAAAGTTGAAACACCAGAAAAATACTATTTATTTTATGAATAAAAACTTTATTAACGACCAAACAAACACAATAGAGAAACACTTCAGCTTTGCTGAAACACCAGAAAGACTATTTATTTTATGAATAAGAACTTTATTAACGACCAAATAAACACAATAGAGAAACACTTCAGCTTTGCTGAAACACCAGAAAGACACTATTTATTTTATGAATAAGAACTTTATTAACAACCAAACAGGCAAACATAATAGAGAAACACTTCACCAAAGCTAAAACACTAGAAAAACTGCAAACGCTTTAAAAAAAAAAAAAAAAAAAAAAAAAAAAAAAAACACTATAAGAGCACTCGAGTTAGCCTAATAGGCAAATAATTCATAATAGCTAAATTTGACTATTTTGAGCTAGTTTTTGTGTTGGACAGAGTAGCAACCTTAACATTGTTTCCGTAGTGTGAACAATAAATATGCTCTTCTGCCTATTTGCTTTTCACACAAAAGTTTTTATTTTTTAACAATTTTCTCTCTTCCTTTTTTTTCTTTCATTCTCTCTTCCTTCCACTTTCACATTTTTAACCACACAAAAAGAATATTTAAATAAAATAGAAAATTTATTGAAGTTTGTATAAAAAAAGAGTACTTAAAGTACAAATTTTTATATATATTTTTTCTTTGAGTAATCCGACTAGAAATGCTCTAACAAGCCATAATCAACACANCTAAATTTGACTATTATGAGCTAGTTTTTGTGTTGGACAGAGTAGCAACCTTAACATTGTTTCCGTAGTGTGAACAATAAATATGCTCTTCTGCCTATTTGCTTTTCACACAAAAGTTATTATTTTTTAACAATTTTCTCTCTTCCTTTCACTTTCACATTTTTAACCACACAAAAAGAATATTTAAATAAAATAGAAAATTTATTGAAGTTTGTATAAAAAAAGAGTACTTAAAGTACAAATTTATATATATATTTTTTCTTTGAGTAGTCCGGCTAGAAATGCTCTAACAAGCCATAATCAACACAAGATATCTTCCTTAATAATCCAATTCAGCAAAACTTTCCTTCTCCATTTCTGATTGCAATTAGATTTGAGATATCTCTCATGTCTTTCTGCTAATGCATGTGTATAATTCACTTTGATTAAATAAAGTAATCAACAACACAAGATTGAGTGTACTAGTCATATTCACTTTGATTTAATAAAAAATAACCCACGTAGCTTTTCATATTTTAGAAAGGGATGAAATTTGTCTTTAAACATTTTGAGTTTATAAAATTAGTCATTTTGTTTATTTGCCGCCAAGTTCGTTTATCTGTTAAATGGAAGCTATATGCACTCATGTCAATATATTGAACAAGAAGTAACTAAGATATATATATATAATTTGAACCAATCCACAATTATTACATAAACGGCTTTTTTCATAAACAGCAGCAACTTAGGAAATGGATGTGTTCTATGTTGGACTTAGGAACGAACCAATTTTGCTACAAATTCTTCAATGTTTTTGTCAGAACTTCCACCCTCGTCCACAGCCTCTTTGGCCAATTTCCTCCATTTTAAAGCATTTTTCTTTATCTCTTCCGCTCTCGATCTCTCCCTCCATTATTTCCCTGATGCAATGTTCAAGAGCTTCCTGCCTAACTAACCCTTTCTCATCAGCTGAAGCTTTTAGTCCCATCTTCCAAACATCCATCATATACTTTGCGTTCGTGCTTTGGTCTGTCCATTGTGGCACTGCGACCATTGGAACACCAAAGCTGAGGGCCTCCAAAGTGGAGTTCCATCCACAATGTGTAATAAAGCATCCCACTGCCTTGTGAGTTAAAACCTGTTAAAATATAAATTAAATGATTAAATTCATCGATTCCTATTATCAGTGCAAATTAAGTTTTGAGTGCAAACACTATCTCCATTATTCACTGACCATTTCAATAAAAATATGTGTTAGAATATAAATTAAATGATTAAATTCATTCATTTTTTATTAGTTTATTAAGCTTTTGAGATAAATGGTGATTTAACAAGACCTCTAGCTGAGGACACCAATGAACCATCAATCCCTTCTCGGATGTCTCCTCCACAAAGGTTTCGGGGAGCTTTGCCTCTTCTAATGCCCTCACCACCCACAAGAAACTCATGTTGCTCATTTTCAATCCCCAGCTAGTTCTTCCATTTGCTCAACTTTAAGTTCGGCACAACTCCCAAAAGAAACATAAACAACCGACACCTTTGGACGGTCATTTATCCATTTCATGCAAGCATCGGTGTTGGGTTTGAAGATGCTCAAACCATAATCTTTGTCATCTTCTGGTCGCTTGTCTAAGAACATAGATTGTTAGAGTAATGACCATAAAATTAGGGATTTGATTGATAAAGATTAGATTAGCTTAATTTTAGGGATTTGATTACCCTAAATTAGGTGATTTAATTACTATTACACTTATGTGTAAATTCTATAAATAAGGCATTTTGTATTGTAAACATTTATTCAACAAGAGCGTAATGTAGCCTTTGGGCTTTATCCGTGGACGTAAGTCGTTGACCAAACCACGTTAAAATCTGTTTGTCTTTATTTTATTTTATTTCCGCTATTTATTTATTTTTCTATTTTATTATGAATTTCTTCATGGTATCAGAGCTACCAGCTTACGTCAGTGTTCGATCCAAATGGTCATCTAGAGTCTTTTANTTGGCCTACTTTTTCTCGGCTTTGTGGTATTGTTTAAAACCTAGGTCATTTTAGCCCAAAGTTGGCTCTCTTTTATTTTATTTTAGGCTATGTGGTATTGTTTAAAACCCAGGCCCACTTCAACTCACATTTGGCTCTCATTTTAGCCCAAAGTTGGTTCTCTTTTTTGGCCCATAGATAGCGCTCTCTTGTATTGTTTTACTATCTCAAAAAAAAAAAAAAAAAAAAAAGGTTCAAACTCAAGGTTTCAGATCTTCCACCTTGAGTTTGAGGGAGGATGTTAGAGTAATGACCATAAAATTAGGGATTTGATTGATGAAGATTAGATTAGCCTAATTTTAAGGATTTGATGACCCTAAATTAGGTGATTTAATTACTATTACATTTATGTGTAAGCTCTATAAATAGAGCATTATGTACTGTAAACATTTATTCAATAAGAGCGAAATGTAGCTTTTGGGTTTTATTTGTGGACGTAGGTCATTAACCGAACCACGTTAAAATATGCTTGTCTCTATTTTATTTTATTTCCGCTATTTATTTATTTTTCTATTTTATTATAAATTTCTTCATAGATGGTATGGTTGGTCCTATTGTCCTCAATGGCCATATCTTTCCCATCCAATCCACCACCTACATAAGAATCAAAATCAAGCAATATGATCATTAAGCTTTTCAAAGAAAAAGAAGTGGAGGAAATTAATATACACAAGCCCTTACCTCTCGTTCCAATTCATAAAACGTGTTGACAAAGACCCAATCAGCTTTATCAACCTTGGAGAATTGACCACCAAGATGTCAAAGTAAGCCGGGTAGAATCCGAAATCATAAATGAAAGAAGGCAAATCCTGAGGTTTGAGTGGTGGTGACCCAGGAAGCAGAATTTCAGTGATCTCTAAAAGAGGGAGTTTTAGTACTCCTTTGTGGACATGGTAATATATATATTATCAACAACACAAGATTGAATGAAAAACACATCCCCGAGTAAGCGAAACTTTTTGGCTACGTCTAGACCCCAAGACAAGAAAGGATCATTATAAACAACACAATCAACAGGGCAGCTTGAGCTAGAAAGTTTCTCAATAAGCTCAGCCAAAGTTTGCGACCCGACTTGCCGGAAACGCTCCATATAGGCGTGTTCTCTGCTTGTGTTATTCCTCCTTCATCGTAGCTGTCGGAGATTGTCTCGAGCGCAATTGAGGTGGCTTCTTTATGCACGGTGTTGGAGATGAAGTTGGCTGTAACCAGTGTAACTTTTACTCCTTTGTTCTCCAAACGCTTAGAGAATTGCATCATGGGATTAATGTGGCCTTGGGCTGGATATGGTAAGACCAAACAATGAGCTCTGTAGACATTCCTTTCCATCTCCAAATATTCCTGCTTTTACGACTTCACTCTCTCTCTCTCTGATATATTAACAAGAACATGAAGTGCACAATTTGTATACGAAATTCTGTAGTGTGTGTCTTTATTATAAAATGCTTTAAAAGAAGTTGTTGCGAGTCCAATTCACCTTTCCATATAATATAGTCATGTCCTAAAACCTAATTAAAAGCATCTCCGGCATATACTATAGCTTATATATTGTCTATTTTAAAATCATTTCTCTTTTTTTTTTTTTTTTTGGGTGGTTTAAGTAGAAAAAAATGGATAAATGTAAAATTGGTCTATATGGTTAGCCTAAATTACAAATTAACTACTCATTGTGGTATAAAAAATAGCTTACAGGTTCTTCATGAGGGTAGGCAAAAATGACAATTTACTTTTTGAAATCAATTTTCAATAAATAACTTAAAAAAATTCACTGCTTTACAACATCATACCCGATAAAAATGCGACATGTGTCATTATTAATTTCCGACTTTCTAAAGTGACAATTAGAATTTTTCACATTAATTTAGGATGCCAATTAAAATTACACATCAGCCCTTAATTACTCCACGTCAAATTCTCGCAAAATGCTTTCAAATCATGACGGGGAAGATGAAAATAAGGTAGGATTTTGTGAGTAATATTTTGAGGGTAGAATACTGTAGCAGTATGACATGAAGTGAAGGCTGACTAATGTGTAATCTTAGTTGATGTCCTAAAATGATGTGAAAAATCCTACTTGTCACTTTTTTAAGTTAGAAATTAATAATAATATGTCACATTTTTATTGGGTATGACATGACAAAGTAATAGATTATGTAAAGTTACTTAATGAAAATTGATTTCAATGAGCAAATTGCTATTTGGCCTACCTTGAGTACCTATAATTTTTATTTTTTATTTTTATCACAGAGAGTAATTTGTAATTTAGACCAACTTCAGGAATCTATAAATTATTTTTTATGCCACAAAGAGTGATGTGTAATTTATGCGAACCACATGGACTGATTTTGCATTTGTTCGTAAAAAAAATATTAAAAATATTACTTAAAAAAATAAAAATGAGATAAAAAAATAGTAAAATATATGTTCTTGAGATATGTTACACATGCATAAATATTCTCTCAACCATCTATTTTTGCAAATCTAATTAATCGATTCATCATTAAATTTGTAAACTCATATGGGTCTCATACAAATTTTAATAATGGGTTCATCTATTCACTACTTAAGAATTGGTAAAAAATTGGATGGAAAATAATTTTTTATCATTTCTTTATGTTATATCGCGATCAAGTCCAGTCGAACAAACAAAAATTTTCAACATTATACTCACAAGTCACGTGAATATATAGCTCTTCTGGAAAAAAAAAAAAAAAAATGAAGAAAAAAAAAAGGTAAAAGGGGAAACTTTACTTATCCCCTGAACTTTCGAGATTTTTGCAGACACTTCCCTAAGGTTCAAAAACACTCATTTAAGTGTATCAAACTTTGGTTTTCTCTCACTTTGCCCATTCCGTACAAAAAATTTCAATTTTACCCCTAACTAATTCCAAAATTACAACACCCACCCAGCCCAAAACGACATCGTTTTGGCCATTACTTTTTTTTTTAAAAAAAAAGATGAAAATTGAAAAAAGAAAAAAAAAAAAAAAAAAAAAAAAAA
>CM017324.1:21564404-21774684 GCA_006937295.1 Carpinus fangiana
TTTTTTTTTTTTCAAAATTTTCTCCTACTATTTCTATCTTCACATCACTTTTTTCTCAAAAGTTGAAAAATAAGATATTTAAGAAAAATACAATCATTATATAAAATTAAAAAAATTAAAAATTAAATGATATAAATGAAAATATAACTAATCGGATGTAAGAGGCCATTGAAAAGTTATTAACTAAACTAGATAAATTGAGTTTTGAGGAGCTATTTTCCATTAAAAAAAAAAAAAAAAAAAAATTAACTCTTCCGTTGTGAATGCTCTAAATGAAGTTTCCTTAAAAAACAAAAGAGAAAAATCATTCATCGGAGTTTCATTCATTGGACCAAAGATTTCATATTAGATAAGAACAATAAGGTAGCTAGAAAATACATTTCAACCACTGAATTTCTTCTTCTTCTTCTTCTTCTTCTTCTTTCTTTCTCTTTCTTTTTTTNTTTTTTTTTTTTTTTTTTTTTTTTTTTTTTTTTTTTTTTTTTTTTTTTTTTTTTCTGTCTGGACATATACCCTTATTAATGAAGGGATACAAAGAGTGCCAGATGCTTTTCTTTCCTTTTTTCAATTTCTATTTTAATTTTTTGATATCAATTATTTCTCATGGCTTCAGAAGCTGAGAAATGGGGACGAAAATTATAGGGAAAAATTCACTTTATCCCTTGAAGTTTTAGAGATTTTTCAATTTGAACTCTAAAGTTTAAAAATTGGCAATGTACCCTCTTAGTGTTTCAAAAATTTTCAATTCAGACATTCCATTTAATTGGACGGAAATTTTTTTTTTTTAAAAAAAAAGTCGGAGGGTAACTACGTAATTTTATAGATTTTCATATAATTTGACTGAAATTATTAACGGAATATTTAAATTAAAAATTTTTAAAGCATTAGGATGGGTACATTGCCAATTTTTAAACTTTGGAGTTCAAATTGAAAAACCTCTAAAACTTTAGGGGGTAAAGTGAATTTTTCTCAAAATTATATTCACAAAAGATAATCAAATACATGTACTCTTATTAATGAAGGGATCAATTACAGCACAAAACAATCATACATGTTTACAAGATTTCAGAAAAGACAAGAAATTGATTCCCTGGCAACATGTGTATTGGGTTCATTTTGAAACAGGGAATGTTCAACTTTATCTTCACAATTGACATACAAGCAGTAACGAGCATGACTTTTAACTTATACACACCTCAAACTTTTGTATGTTTCTCCTTGTTCGTCCTTCAAGTGGAAGGATGGGCCAAAATGCTAATGCAGGTCCTTTTATGTCCACGCAAGGCAATGGAGCAGTCAATAGTGCAAGTTTGTCCGACATGCATATGGTTAGGACAAAAACATCACAAAAAGGTATCTTAAAGTTCATAAAAGAACAAAAAACCTTTTGACATTTTGTAATTCAAAGAGTTTGAACAACAAAATTGTATTGAGAACATATGTAATTCAAAGAGATCATAGGACTCATAAGAAGAAATAAATTTAATCATTTAATTTATACTTTAAAATTTCTCCATACTTGTGGACTAAAATTTTGTTTTAATAGATGATGCCAAATACGCAAAATATTTAATTTAAATGGGGGATGAATTGATGACGGAGTCAAAGTTCAAATTCATGACATCTTGTTGGGGTTATCTCACATCGGTTGTGGGAGGGGTTGGTGGTCATTTTATAAGTGTGAGGGAAAACCTCAAGTTTTGGGTCTCTCTCAACCTCAAAAGCTAGCTCAAGAGGTGAGGATTTTCCTCACACTTATGAAGTGACCACCAGCCCCTTTCACAATCGATATGGGATAACCCCAACACATCTGATTCTGATACCATGTTAAATCACTATTTATCCTAAAAATTTAAGCCGATAAAAAGAAATAATTTTTAATAATTCAATTTATAGTACTTTGACATTCATATCCATTTTTAACCATTTTATTTTTAAATTTTTTGTGTTGGAAATAATTTTGGATGGTGCACAAATTCTCATTGATATAAAATAATTACAATCTGAAAAATAACAATAAAATAAATAAAATATAAGAGATGAGAAGTAGAGTATGGAAAGATCTCACAATGCTATAGAACCACGCAAGAGCGTTGTCCTTAAAGGTTGATTCGTGCCTCCCAGAGTATATAACTCGGTGCAATCGGATCTCTTAACACGCAACTTCCAAGGATTAGACTATAGCGTCTATTTTCGTTAAGGACGCACTTCCAAGAACGAAGACTAATAGAACAACCCAAATCTTTTCTTATAAAACAACAATTCCATCATTGAAAACATAGAAGTAATATATATCTCAAGTGCTCTTCCTTCTTTTTTTTGTATATATCCAACAAAGAACGTTGGCTTATATATATATAAAGGGAGCTCACGTTTTCCTTCTTGAAGAGAATCTTGTAGTTTCAAAGTCTTGAATGACTTCATGACCAAACGGTCAAAACGCTTGAAAACCATAAAAGCTTGTTAATGAATAAATGCCTAATGCCTTGCACCTTGTTAATGCCAATGGTCAAAACTGTTGGATGAATTAAAACCCATGGAGTTGTTAAATGACCAACGGTCATAAACAATAAAAGTGAAAATCAATAGTTTTGATGACTCAAGATAAAAACGTATGGAAAACTAAATGGTCCTTAAAAACCAAACGGTCACAAAATTATTTCTAAAGAACCACTAGCTGAAAATTAAGCAAAGAATAAAAGGCTCCAGAAGAAAGAAAATAAAAACAATTGTTTGTAACATATAAATTACAACAATCCTCCACATGTTACAAACAATAGATTAAAGGAGATTGAAAGTATGCATCGATGTGGTACCCGAAGATTTTAACCATACCTAGGATAAATAAGTAGGAACTTAATGAATCGTGGTAGAGTTAAACTCTTTTAACCAAATTCACAAGTTAAACGAACTTATCATCCACATAACTTTCTCCAAAAACAAAAATCAAATCAAATGAAATAATAAAGTCAAATCAAATCAAATAAAAAAAAATGGGTTGTTCTATAGCGGGTTGGCGCCTTATACAAGCCATGCGCCTCTGGGTTTCATGTGTGCTCTAGAGACTTGCCAAAGTCTCATAGGAAGCGGCACCACATCCACACTCACATAGGTGGCGTCCATCAAGAATGTGTGCAGAGAACATCTCATCCCAACAAGTATGGACTATAAACCCATTAAGAGTTTTAAACTCATCCTTACTCACTCTGCATCTTTTGTTGTTACACCATAAAATGGCTTTCATGAGTGCTCTAGAGACCTACCCAAGTCTCATAGGAGATAGCACATCCACACTCATATAGGTGGTATCCATCAAGAGTGTGTGCAGGGAACACCCCATCCCAACAGGTAGGGACTATGGACCCATTAAGAGCTTTAAGCTCACCCTTAATCACTCTGCATCTTGTACTGTCTTACACCATAAGGATAGACTCATCATTAATCTTTCCAGCAAGATAGTTAATAAATATAAATTGACAGTACATACCGTGATCACATGTGACTTCGTTTCCCATTGAACCTCATTCATGGGATCTCCAATCACAGAGGTTGGGTATCAATCACAGTGTCATAATTTGGGTATCAGTCCTATCCCCCTTGATACTTCTCTCATTAGCCTTCTTGCTAGTGGCTTGGTCAAAGAATCTGCAGAATTCTTTTATGACCTCACAAAGTCCATGGACATATACCGGTCTCAATAAGCTGCCTCGCAATATTGTGCATTTTCTTACTATAAAGCTTTGCTCGAGCTATGGCAGCCTGTCAATCACAAAGAAAATACAAGTGGAACTGAATTAGCATATAAAAAGCAACTTAATTTATTAATAGGCTCATCGGCCATTTATCTTCAGTTCATGCCTTCTCCAAGTCAACTAACTCTGACTCCATAGTAAACCTTGCTATGCAAGTCTGTTTTGAGGACTTCCAAGAGATAGCTCCTCCAATCAGAGTAAACACATAATAGCCATTAGTAGGCTTTGCTCATTTAAATCAAAATTGCAGTTAGCATCACAATATCTTTTCAAGATAGCAAAATAATTATAATCTGACAAACCAAAAATTAATTGTGCCTTTTATGATTCTCAACAATTTAGACATAGCATCGCAATGGCTCAATACCATGATTATGAGTATATCTACTCAATTTACTAACAATATATGCAATACCATACAGTTTGTCAAAACACCATGCTACCAATGATTTGTGCATGATTTTTCTTGCAAAAACACCATCACCATGATTCTTAACGAAGTGTATTTTTGAATCATATGGTGTAGGCATAGGTGGATAATAAAAGTACTCACATCTTTTAAGCATCTTTCAACATAATATGCATGAGATAAAATAATGTAATACTTATCTCTAATAACTTTAATGTCCAACATGACATTAGCTTTACTATGTCTTTCATATCAAAATTATATGCAAGAAATAATCTAGCTTCATGTACAACATCAATATATATATATAAACAAATAATGACATATTCATTATTGTAAAACTTGCTATGCATTTACTTGTACCATTAATCAAATATAAATTAGACAACATCACCTTATCAAACGCCATTGTTTAGTAGCTTGCTTTAATCCATACAAGAATTTCACAAGTTCTTGCATTTTATATTCTTCACCGGGGATTACTAGTTCCTCGGATTGCTCCATATAAATCTCTTCGCTACTTAAAAAAGCAAAATAACATCCATTTGATGTGCAACAAATTTATGAATAGAAGCAATGACAAATAACATTCTAATAGATGCAATTTTAGTACTTGAAAAATAAGTATCAAATAATCAACATTTTGCATTTACTTGTAGCTTCTAGCTACCAAGTCTATCATGTACTTATCTATTGTATCATCTGGTTTAAGCTTCTTCTTAAACACATCTATATAACCAATTGATTTGGTCTGAGGAAATAACTCAATGAGTTCTCAAGCATTGTTAGACATAATTTATTTCAATTCATTATTCATAGCTTCTAACCAAAAAATGTATCAAACAGAGATTTAATTGCTTCATCATAATATGTTGGATCATCATCAACAATATAAGCAATAAAATCATTATTGAGATTCCTTCCGTTCTAGCTTGCTTGCTTCTTCTTAATTCTTACACATCATCAACAATTTATTAGAAGCAATAGGAAATTCATGGATTAATTTTTTCCTTATTTTACGAAGGAAACACATGCACAAGAAAAATAGTAATTTTAGATTCAATAATAATATTGCAATCTAAAACATCACTCTTGATAATAAAGAATCTATAGTATGAACTATTACATGCAAAACTAATAAAATCACAATCATATGTTTTTAAAACTAAGTTTCCTCATTTTAGGTTCGGGTAATATAACATTTGCTAAATACCCCAACACTTCAAGGTATTCAAAACAATGCATATAAATGTGACAATCCAAAATAATAGCTTCCCCCACACTTTGGTAGATAGCCTAAAAATTGACAATCATGCCATTCATAATTTATTCCAATATTCTAATTTCTTTTCATTCCCTTGATGTAGCCAATATTTACATGTATAAATATATCATGCTCAATATTAATGGAATAAACCAAATAGTCATAATAAAATAAAATTTCATTAATAGCACTAAAGTGCTTTAAGAAAAACTTTTATGAGCTCATCTTTATCTAAGTATGATATGTCTAGGGGTGGGCAAATTAACCGTTACAGATTAACCGACCGATTACCGATATTAACCGAACCGATATAACCGTTACCGTTAGTTATCGGTCGGTAATCGGTTAAAAAATTTATACCGGTAATCCTATCGGTCGGTTAAAATTTTATTATCGGTTAACCGATATGACCGATAAGTATTTTTAATTTTTAATTTTTTTTAATTTTATACTTTTTACTCTTTTGATTTTTATTTTAGAATATAAAAAAGATGTAATGGATCAATATAAAAAAAGATTCAATAAGCTAGTTTAGCCATATATATATTTAGGCTCCCAAAAGGGCCAAAACAACTAATTTTTAATAAGTTATTTTAGGCTTTAACCCAACAAAAAGTATTTGAGTTCTCAAAATAACTAATTTTTTGCCCAATTAACAACTAGTAAAAAGCTCAATAAAAAGTTAACAAAAACCGGTTTAACCGATTACCGATATGACCGATTAACCGATTAACCGATAGCTTATCGGTCGGTAATCGGTCAAGAATCGATTAACCGATAACTTATCGGTCAATAACCGATAACCCTATTAACCGGACCGATATGACCGATACCCAGCCCTAGATATGTCATTTACTCTTTTTTTTTTAATTTTTTTTTTTTTTATTAATTGACAGTTTTCTTTCAAGATAGTAAATAAATCTTTTTCAATTAGAGCTCCAGTAAATATGCAAAGTATTGGGCTCAACCAAATAATAATAAACTATTATTGACTCATTATCATTAATATGCCATTGGTATCAATCTTACGATATGATAAATTTCTCAAATATCAAATAAGCCTCAAGAAGAACATCAATAATTACATATATTTTATTTTGTACCATCATGTCTGAGAAATTTGAAAGCTGAATGATATATATGAAGATTTACCAAATACTTTTAAAGTATTTATGCTAATCTAGCATGCCATTGCTAACATAAATGCTAGATGTTATTTCAATTTTGGAATAGAGTAATCAACAAAGGATCATCACTTATCAAATTATAATATTCATGTAATTATAAAATTTTCACCAGCTTTAATTCAATCAAGGAACACCTTCATCACTTGATTTTTTCTTCTTTCTCTTTTAATAATAGAAATTGTATATCATGTCTTAAAAAAAAATCAAGAACTATGAATCAGAATTTAGGAACTCACAGCAGAGCCGACAATTTTACTCGAAGATCCTCCAAAATATAGTGTCGTCACCACACACCAACTAAGTGTTGTGAGAACCGATCGACTAATACTCGTACCACGTCTCTTTCTCTTATCATATGCTTACTTACAAGAATCTTCGGCAAAAATTGTATTCTTTATACACAATTAACAATGTCTATATATTTTCTCCATCACAATATGAGTAACTACTCACTTTTGTTATTATTAATCATCATGGATGTTTTCAAATAAGCTTAACACAACATAACAAAAAAGTGTTAAGTTCTACAAATTCATAAAAAGGCTTAACTCTTTTTATTATAAGAATAGTAACCCAACAATAAAAGATATTTGACAAACAAATTAAATTACACAATTTGAGGTCAAATAATCAAAAACTCTTCTACTCAAAATATCCAATACGTACACATGAAATTCAGCTCCTCTTTTGATAAATAATCAATTATCAGTTTTCTTTTCCTAACAAAATCTTTCCACTCAATATTTGATTTCATCTTTCTCTTATGTGAATTGCATACTACAAACTCTTATAATATTTGACTTCTTATAAGTTTAAATAGCATTGTTATGATTTAATAAAATCTTTGTGCAACCATCATAATCAACCTTTAAGATTGTTGGAAATAATTTTGGATGGTGGACAAATTCTCATTGATATAAAATAATTACAATTTGAAAAATAACAATAAAATAAATAAAATACAAGAGATGAGAAGTAGAGTATGGAAAGATCTCACAATGCTATAGAACCACGCAAGAGCGTTGTCCTTAAAGGTTGATTCGTGCCTCCCAGAGTATATAACTCGGTGCAATCGGATCTCTTAACACGCAACTTCCAAGGATTAGACTATAGCGTCTATCTTCGTTAAGGACGTACTTCCAAGAATGAAGACTAATAGAACAACCCAAATCTTTTCTTATAAAACAACAATTCCATCATTGAAAACATAGAAGTAATATATAATATCTCAAGTGCTCTTTTTCTTTTTCTTTTTTGTATATATCCAACAAAGCACGTTGGCTTCTATATATATATAAAGGGAGCTCACGTTTTCCTTCTTGAAGAGAATCTTGTAGTTTCAAAGTCTTGAATGACTTCATGACCAAACCGTCAAAACGCTTGAAAACCATAAAAGCTTGTTAATGAATAAATGCCTTAGACCTTGTTAATGCCATTGGTCAAAACTGTTGGATGAATTAAAACCCATGGAGTAGTTAAATGACCAACGGTCATAAGCAGTAAAAGTGAAAATCAATAGTTTTGATCAGTGGCAGATCTAGGAATCCAATTTACCGGGGATCAATCTCAAATATTTTTTACTTACAGGGGGTCAATTCCAATTTTTTTTTTTTTTTTGCTTGATTTTTGCTTGATTTTTTTTTTTTTTTACTAGGGGCACCCGCCCCCATGGTGCCCCCCTTTATATCCACCCCTGGTTTTGATGACTCAAGATAAAAACGTATGGAAAACTAAATGGTCCTTAAAAACCAAACAGTCACAAAATTATTTCTAAAAAACCACTAGCTGAAAATTAAGCAAAGAATTAAAGGCTTCAAAAGAAAGAAAATAAAAACAATTGTTTGTAACATATAAATTACAACATTCTGTTGCCATTGTTTTACTGATATCATGTAGTGCAGACACAAATTCTGCAAGGCAAAGTGTCCATATTGTTTAACAACTTGTGTAATGAACAACAATTAAAAAATCTGCCACCAAGAGGGTAACTTAAGAATATCCTTTCAAGATTTCACTTGCTCTTTTAATCACCCTCCTTACATAAAAGTTGCTGATTAGTCGAGCAGATTAATTTGGATTAAGTCTGGAAGTAGATTGAATTCAAAAACATTATGTAGGGATATATAATTGAAAATCTAACAGGTTAGGGAATACAAGACAACACAACACAACACATGTATCCTAGAAGATAAAGTAACTTCAAGACCATGCAACTCAATGTCCAAAGTCCTTGTTAAACATGACCAATTATGTGATCTGATATCAATTTAAGTGATATTAAGAGCACTAACGTTTTCTTAAATCTCATTGATTTCCTTCAATGTACAAAAAACTTCTAAAAAGTCACTTGAAACAGACTCCCTTAAGGGAACACGAAGAAAGCAAAAGTACTATACATTTAGGGTAGTACTTTTGGTTTTCGTAACATTATTTTAATATAAAAAAAAAGCTTTCTTTGTCCTCTAGCATTTATTTGAAACAATATTTAAGCGATTTTTCTTTCCCTTATCATTTAATTTAAAGAATATTTAAATGGTATAGAGTAAGGATAATGGAAACTATTGTGAATTTTATTTGAATACAGAAGCAAAAAGTAATTTGGTTCTCTCAATAAAATTCCAAGGTAAGCTGCGGTTAGTATTTTTATCCAAAGATTTGACTTCTCTGATACAAATTGTTATGAAAATAATTTTGTAATGGGATATATTATTGGGTACGTAAACGGGTTTTGGACCAAAACATTATACATTGGAAGGATCTTTTGGCTCTTCCATAAATTGATTTGAACCATTTATTTTTACAATTTGGAAAAAAAAAAAAAGAGTATTTCAACAAAGATATATAATAATTTGTGCATTGTTTTTTCATTATTTGGAAAAATCACTTTCAACAGCATAATTTGGAAAAATCGAGATATACAGAATTAGGACAACAAGAGGAACTCACTCAGCTAATTTGTAAAAATTGCATTCCGGGGCCTTGGAACACTATTCACGCTAGTACCACTTTCTCTCTCTCTCTCTCTCTCGCTAGCTCAGCTCTTTTCTAACTCTTACAGTCACATCTTTCTCTTTCTGGGCCATCACTTGTTGGGAGATAAAGCGGTTATTGAGTTTTTATCAAGAGTACATTAATATACATGGCATGTTGAGACACCACACAACTCAAAAGCTTAAGCCTATGAGTTTGGGCCCAATAATGCTATATTAATCATTCACACTTATTACATATTTCCAATGTGGGACTATGGTTTTAGACTCACACATATATACTCAACAATCTCCCCACTTATGTGTAAGTCCATCACCACATTGATATACTTCCCTTAAATGGAAGCCTTTTATCAATCTTATGGGCACTCCCCAAGATCACTTGTGGGATATGTGGGTTTTTGCCCGCGCCACGCACCTTTGTCCCCACTTCATGGACTATCCTTGCACCTTGTGCTATGTATGGAAGTTTATTGATTTTTGAGCACGTAAGGAAGGAGAGAGGATGAAACTCTAAGAAATATTAGGGACTACATTTTTTCCTTAATACATTTCATTTTATTGATAGTTTATTTATACAAGTGATTTACTAGCCGTTATATTGTAGCCGTTGCATTATTTCCTTTTATTGCCTTATTTCCTTTTGTTGCTTTGTTTCTTTTTCTTGCTTTGTCTCCTTGTCTTGTATGGCTTAATACTATGAACCTGTTTGCTCATTCTTCAGTAACTCCTATTCACGCTCACAGCTTGAACCTTAATTTTTCCAACTCCATGAACCATTGTCAAGCTCATGCCATGAACCTTTTCCCATTCACTCCAAGAACGCTCATCCGTGTTCGCACCTTACACTTTTTTTGTTTGTACTCCAAGAACCTTTTGTTCGTACATGCGCCACTCTACCATACCGGACACCCCACAACCCAAGAGGTTAGGTGTAACGCCCCCAACCCATTAAGGTTAGATTTGCTAACTTGATCTACGAAAGACGCAAACTATTATAAGGCTTTCCATAGCAATTATTTAAAATATAGAAGACTAACAATGTACTTTAAAAATCCAAATAGCTAAGACTCCGTGCTAGTGCACTTATTATAAAAGAAAAACATGTTTCTTGAAATGAGTCTATGGTCCTCCTAAGTCTCTATTACAGCCTTCTATTCCTTCATGCTTATACCCTGAAAACAAAACATAATAAGGGCCGGATGAGTGAAGGAAAAAAAAAAAAAAAAGCTCACTAAGAGGATTCTCAACCATAAAACTATTGAGTAAAAATCATTTTATTAAATACTGACTTTTTCTATGAAATCTCCAAGAAATATATATATATTTTTTCTTTCAATAGAACAACAAATAATACTCATCTAATGAACAAAAATCATTACTTAATAAATTTGTTCTCATAATAAGGCCCATGTATATTGCTACCCCTGTATATTAGGATTGCGTAGCCTCTATGACCATAGTAGTGCCTGTGGCCACAAAAGTGCCTTCTGGGCTAGCCGATTAACTCAAGGTATACTCAGCCTGGCAAAATTGATGGATTCATTACTTAATAAATTTGTTCTCATAATAAGGTCCATGTACATTGCTACCCCTCTGTGTACTAGGATTGCGTGGCCTCTATGACCATGCAAGGCCGGCCCAATGGCTTGGCCACTTAGGCCATCACCTAGGGCCCCCAATAAATAAGGCCCCAAAAAAATTTTAATAAGGCCTATTTTTTTTTAACTTAAGGCCCATTTTTTTTAAATAAGGCCCAAAAATTTTTCACATAAAAACTTAAGGCCTCTAAAATAAGGCCCCAAAAAAATTTAATAAGGCCTAATTTTTATTTTTAAATAAGGCCAAAAAAATTTTCCCATAAAAACTTAAGACCTCTAAAATAGGGCCCCAATATAATAAACTCATTGTGAAATAAGACCAATTAACCCAAAAAAAGAAACAGATATACCACATCATTTTATTTTTATTTTTTGTCTTTTTGATCCCTCTATCTCTCTCTCCTTTGTCAGCAAAGAAGAGAGAACACAATTCATTTTTCTCATAAAATGAGGAATACTAGCATCTCACCTTTATCGCCCTTTGTTCTCTCTCTCTCTCTCTCTCTCTCTCTCTCTCTCCCCTTCCTTCCTTCCTCTTCTTCCTTTTCTTCTCTTCTTTTCTTCCTCTCCTCCTCCGTGATACATCCCATCAATTTTCAAATAGGTTTTATTGTTCTATTTTTGTAATTTATTTTATTATAATCCAAATATATATATTTTAAATCATATTTGTTTAATTTGTTAATATTTTTAATCAAACATGTATACTAGAAAATATGTATCTAAATATGAAATACTTAAAAAAAAAAAAAGAAAAGAGAAAAATAGAAAAGCTAATTGAATCTCAAGTAGGGCTTTAAATAAATTTGGTATTAGCAATAAACAAAATATTGAGAATAATTTAGGTGAAAAAATTATAAATGAATAATAAATTCATCAAAAAGAATTATTTTATTAGAAGATAATTAAAATATTATTGATGCTTCTAACTCTATTGTTACAAACATTTATGACTCTAATAAAATGCAACTAACTAATGAAGAAACTTAAAAGTTAAACTTAAAAGTCATGAGACAACAATGAACATATTACTAACCTTAATGAAAATAATAATAATATTATTATAATAATATAATATAATAAATATTATTTAATTAATATTTAAATATTAAAAAAATAAGGCCCAACTCCAATATTTCGCCCAAAGCCCCCAAATACATTGGGCCGGCCCTGTGACCATGGTAGTGCTTGTGGCCACAGAAGTGCCTTCTGGGCCAGACGATTAACTCAAGGTATACTCAACCTGGCAAAATTGATGGATCCCATTTTCTCAACGTCCTTCGGTGGGTTGCACTTCCATCTCTAGCGCCAATACCATGCTGTATTTCTCTAAATTCTTGGACCAAAATTATCTCCTCCACTCTTGCCCCATCTTATAGAACTCTTTTCTTTTCCTTTATTTCTTTTCTCTTAACTCAACTTTAGGCCAAGTGTTGAAGGGTTTTACTTCTCTTTACTTTAATTTCCAAAAATTAATTCGGAATTACCTTTCATAATGAATTTTAATAAAAATTAGTAACAATAAATAGCTTTTCTAACTTGAAAACTTCTTATACAAATAATTAAGGTGACATATAAATTTTTGTAAGCATATAAATAACATAACATAAGCAATTAATTAACACAACATAATCATTTAAATAAAACAAGTATCAAGTTTTTCATAAAAATTATGCAATGGAATAACACTTTGAAAGGGTTTAGGATTTCCCCTTACCTAATATTATAGTTATAAAGGCGTATTCGTACTATTAACCACTTGAACCGATAAAAAATTTAGCTAAATCAGTCTTAATTAGGCTAAACACATAGGTTATATCTATAAGGGCATGTTTGAGATTACGTTTGAGGGATTTAAAAGTACTTTTAACATTCCCGTTTGAAGAAAAAGTACTTATTTGATAAAAAAAAAAAATTAAAAACGCTTTTAAATGTTCAAAAAGCCTAAAAATAATCAAAAGACACTTTTAGCAAAAAGTTTAAAAATGAAGCTTTTGTCCAAAATTTCTTTTTGACTTAAAAACTTTATTTCTCAAACGCAATCCAAAACATGCTTTACGTCTATCTTAACTATGCTTGACCCTTAGTAAAATTGGATCAAATATACCCATTAATTTGGTGTATAAATATAACTCATCCTTCTCACTACGATGCATGAAGAGTAAGATTAAGAAAAGTGCCAGTTTCAACATCCTAGCGGTTACAACATATCTCCTAAGATCTCTCTTGTAATCAATTTTATTGGTGTATAAATATAACTCATCCTCTCACTACGATGTATGGAGAGTAAGATAAAGAAAAGTGCCAGTTTGTTTAAAATATTCACAAATCTAACATTTAATTTTCTTCAAATTTCAACAATCACCTCTATCAACTCAACATTTATCATTAGAGTAGTATTTATTATATTTCAAAAGAAATAAATATCAATATGATAAAATTTGAACCATTTAACTTGTACGAAATTCTCATGGTAGAATAACCTAAGGTTCTAGAGAGAGAGAAATAAAGAACTCTTACTAGATCAAAAGCTAGAACTTAAGGATCCTGCGTACGAATGGGATGTGAGTGCTTCTTGATGATCTCGTCACAACACTTGAATAAACATCTTACCAAACTGAACTTTTTAGGTTTGATAAGACTAATTAGCCTTCCGGCCTTTTGGGCTTGCAGTTGGCGGCGCAAACGTAAGCTTCATCCACCATTTTTGACTCATAAATTTTATCAAGCCTGCAGAAGTAAAAATCTGCCAAAATACATGTATCATAATATAATGGAGAATTTTTCAAATGTATGCAACCTTCAACTCTTTTTGAAAAGCAAATTTTCATTTCTCCTTCTCCTGCAGCTTCATCAAGTTCAGAAAAATAAGAAAGTGGAATGGGAGGTGAAGATGGACAAAATGTAAGGTCATTGGCATGCGCATCAAAGAGAATATTAGGGATGAACAATCCCATCATCGCTACCATATATAATTCTTCTAACACATGATTTTGCAACCATTGTTTTTCTCACACTTTATAAACTTTCTTATTTTGAAGTTTAACTCAAAATGATAATTAAGGCTTAAACTGCCATATTTATATGCAATTGAATGCTTAGATTCTTGCAATAAAGATAATTTATTATATGCGCATATAATAGAGAGGTTTTGTTTATCTGACCTGTTATAATCATGATGTCATGGCTTGAAAAGTGTTGCTATAACAGTAATTAGTCCAAGGTGGGGTTCTACTATCTTAGGAATCGAGAAATGCTCTTTTGCATTCTACAAACCATCTCCCCACCATCTCCTCTCTCTTGTGGGGAAGATGGGTCCCACGTGAGTCCATGCTGGAAAGGAAATGATAAGGAGAAAGATGGGTAGGAGATGGTTTGTAGAATGCATTGTAGCATTCCTCTTAGGAACCCTTTGTGCTTTCTTAGAGATTGCTTTGTTCTTCATTTTTTGGTATTATGATCTCACATCAGTTTTATTTTATCTTATGTTGTTTTATTATATTAATCTAACTTTTACTTATAAAAAAATGTTTTATTTTTTAGTGGAGTTTAATGGGACGAGAGCAATTGGAGATTTTATGCCTTGCAGCAAGACTTTGGTATGTTGAAAGAAGAGATCTAATAACAGCACTCACCGTGCATTTAAATGCTCAAGATTGAGGTAAAAACCTACCTCTTATAGTTACTATAACTGTCATTATAGTCATTGCATTAGTATAGCACCATACATGCATCCTCTTTGTGTCCTGGTAACCATACTCATTGATTATGTTTTTCTTTCATTTTTATTTTTGCTTTTCTAGCTCTCAACATGGTACATTGAATTAGTCCTCTTTTTGTTGATTTTTTATCAATTGTTAAGCGTGAAAGTGCTGAAACTGATCAAGTTAATGTTCTAATTCAATTGGTTTTCTAGAATTTATTCAGGCATAATTGATCTGTATGTCCATGTAGCTGTTGACAATGAAGCAGCAAAGAACTTATATATGAAAGGTGGTTTTGTATATGAAAAGTGGAATTTATTTGTTTTTTTAATTATTATTTATTTGTTTTATTTATTATTATTTATTTGTTTTTTATAATTATTATTTGTTTGTTTTTTTAATTATTATTTATTTTTTTTAATTATTATTTGAACTTTAGTAACGTGTCAAAAACGTGTCAATTTTTGACACGTTAGTATTTATTATTTATTTTTTTTTATATTTCTTGCTATTTACTAACATGGCAAAATTTGACACGTTAGTAAATAACAAAAAAATATTAAAAAAATAATAGAAAAAAATATAAATACTAACGTGTCAAAAGTTAACACGTTAGTAAATTGTAGTTTCTAACGGGCGGTTTAGTAACGTGTGAAAAACGTTAGGAATATTTACTAACGTGTTAAAGGCCCTAACACGTTAGTAAATGACCGTTACTAAAAAACCGTATTTTTGTAGTGTGCATTGACTTATTCTTATAGAAATTTTTTTAAAAAAATTGTTGTTTAGTAGTTCTAATTTTTATAAGTATGACCTTTCTTCAGTAAAGTGACTTTTAGTTAGAGCAAAATGTTTTAAGATAATATTTAAGTTAACATGTGACTTCCATCAAAACTAAAGTAATAGTTGTAATACTGAATTTATGATCAATAAACAAATGAAGAGGGATGACTTGTGATAATTACAATATATTATATCAATTCACCCATTCGAAATGTTAGATCGAAAAGCTTTGTAAACACTTCATATATGAATAGATAAAATTTGAATTGTTTGGAAAGACATTTTATATTAAAAATATTACTCAAAAGCCTATGTTTATACAAAAGAAAAATTACAAAAGACAATGATGCCTTACTAATTATGAAGAGACATTTACCCATCACTATCTGTATGCGCTTTGCTGGGGTTTGTTCCCTCTAGCCGCTAAAGAGAAGAATGAGATCTGAGAAGCAATGGGAGGAGGGAGTCTTGTAACCATTAACTTATGTGGGATCCATATAAATTCACAAATTTAATAGTTGATTTGTAAATGAAATAGAGAAAATATGAAGAAATAATAATAATAATGACACCTAGCATTTCTCTAATAAGTGAATCTACATAGCCCAACACATCAATTGCCAATACAAACATAAGTGAATGAGAAATGCTCGAGGTCACTAAGTTTTTATATTTAGTCCATATTATCCTACAAATTCAATCGATTATCCGTTATATTTGTGAGGTTCACCATTGACTTATGTGAGGTTTACATAAATTTTCAAATCTAATTATTAATTTGTAAGACGAAATAGAAAAAATATGAAAGAAAATATATATATTGACACTTAGCATTTCTCTAAGTGAATCTACATAGCCCAACACATCAATTACCAATAGAAACACAGCAAAACAACCAAGGTCAATAAAAAACCAATATAAGTTATTCAGTGGATTACATAGGGCTGTAAACGAACAAAGCTAATTGTGAACTCACTCGGGATCTGCTCGATAAAGCTCATCTCGTGCCCAACTCGATTATTAAATGAACCATTCGTGGACACGAAACTATACTTGATTATTAAACGATACATACTCGTATAGGGGCTCAACTCATCTATATATATATAAATATATATATTAAAATAGCTTATATAGTATATAACTTATTAAATAGTTTATAGATTATAAATAGTATTTATGCTTATATATTATGTAGCATAAATACTAAATATATATAGTTAAAATATTAATAATATAGTCATATAGTGTATAACTATTTATAGTTAACTAGTGTATTGTGTGTATTAAACTAAGTTAACTAATTAGTTAATTGGTTTAGTTATATATATAGAGAGCTAATTGGTTAATATATATATATATTTATATTATAAATATAAATATATATATATATATATGTTAGATAATTTGTATATATAATAAACAGTATTTTTTTTTTTTTTTATCAAAGTCAATTTCATATATATATTATATTAGTAATATTAACCATGTATATTAAACATTTTTTTGCTACTATTGAGTGTTAAGAGTAAACTCTTTTGGATTTTCCTTGTATTTGTATGCTTATAAGTGTCCCACACCAATAAAATAAAATCAAGCACACATCTCTCACAATAATAGTTAGGAAAATTTTCATATTGCTCCCCCAAACTTTCAGCTAATTGCACAAATCCCTCCTGAACTTTCAAAACTCTCACTTAGGCCCTCTGAACTTTGATTTGTTCTCACTTTGGACCATTTAATGCCCAAAACAGTGTCGTTTTGGGTTGGGTGGGTGTTGAAATTTGGGCTCAAAACGGTGTAGTTTTAGCTTTAAAGGGTCTAAAGTGAGAGCAAATCAAAGTTCAGGGGGGTAAGTGAGAGTTTTTAAAGTTTAGGGTGGGCTTGTGTAAATGGCTGGAAGTTCGAAGAGGCTATCTGAAGTTTCTCCTAATAGTTATCTTGTCCAGTTGTCCTACATTAAAAAAGCAAAAAAATCTTTCTCACATAAGTAATATATAAAAAGGATACAAGCCTCTCTTACTAGCCAAGGCTCTAGTTGTCTCACATGGAAAGAGTAAGGAAAATTCCTTGCCCAACTAATCTATAAAAAAAGATTCAAGCCTCTCCTTTTAAGCCAATCCATGTGTGTGTCATTACACATGCCAACAAAAGTAACTTTGAGTTACAATTACAAAGTTGCCCTCAATATGTTGGTTGGGAAGTAAAACGTTTTTACTAATATATTATTATTATTATTATTAAATTTAATGTGTCTCATTGAGAAGATGAGTCATTTAAGTTTTTTTTTTTTAGGGGAAACTACCTTTTGCCCCCCTGAACTATAACGCGTTGGTCATTTCCCCCCATGAACTACCAACTATGCTTCTTTGCCCCCCTGAACTACTATTTTGTGCCTAAAACCCCTTCCGTCAGTCAAAGTCATTAACTCAAACAATCAAAGTGACAATGTGCTATAATTCATAGGGGCAAAGTGACAATGCGTTTTAATTTATAGAGGCAAAGTGANAAGAGTAAGGAAAATTCCTTGCCCAACTAATCTATAAAAAAAGATTCAAGCCTCTCCTTTTAAGCCAATCCATGTGTGTGTCATTACACATGCCAACAAAAGTAACTTTGAGTTACAATTACAAAGTTGCCCTCAATATGTTGGTTGGGAAGTAAAACGTTTTTACTAATATATTATTATTATTATTATTAAATTTAATGTGTCTCATTGAGAAGATGAGTCATTTAAATTTTTTTTTTTTTTTAGGGGAAACTACCTTTTGCCCCCGTGAACTATAACGCGTTGGCCATTTCCCCCCATGAACTGCCAACTATGCTTCTTTGCCCCCCTGAACTACTATTTTGTGCCCAAAACCCCTTCCGTCAGTCAAAGTCATTAACTCAAACAATCAAAGTGACAATGTGCTGTAGTTCATGGGGGCAAAGTGACAATGCGTTGTAATTTATAGAGGCAAAGTGATGTAAAGTGACAGGTTGACCGTTTGAGTTAACGACTTTGACTAATGGAATGGATTTTTGGGCACAAAATGGTAGTTCATGGGGGCAAAGTAGCACAGTTGGCAGTTCATGGGGGGAAAGTCCCAACGCGTTGTAATTCCTGGGGGCAAAAAGTAGTTTCCCTATTCTTTTTAAGAAAAAAAACAATTGTTTGAATTAGCTTAGCTGGCTTGGCTCGCCTACTATACGAGCTCGAGCTCGACTCGCACAAGGAATTTTCCTTGGCAAGTCGAGCCAAGCTTAAATTTTGGATCTCAACACGAGCTCGAGCTCGTGACATTTTTAAATGAGTCGAGCTACGACAGCCTTAGCTCGCTCGAGCTTGGCTCGTTTAATAACCCTAAGTAGGTACTGTTGTGAGAGTACTTGTGAGTGTTGTGTCCCACATTGAGAAAATATAAAAGAAAAATAGTACTTAATATACCTAAGTTGACCTTAGCTCATTAACTTAGCCTTTTGGACTAGAGTTGTGTTTAATTATGTATATTAATGTGCTCGTGGTATAAACTCAATAATCGTTTTATTTCTCAACAAATCAATTGTTGATAATGGCTCAAATTGTCAACAAGTGTGAAGATAATTGCTGAAAAATATAAATATTCAAGTTGGTGGGCTCAAGTTTTATTTATTTATAAGATGATAAGGTTAGTTTTAAAAGGAGTCCAAAAACAACTTGGAATTTGATTTTTGGAGAAAACGTGTGTGTATAAACATGTGGGCTGTGAAGTTTATCTTCATCATGGAAAAGACTTTGTATTCATAATGGTTTCATTTTCCCTGCAGCAATTGGATTAAAATTGTTCTCCTAGTGATTAAGTCTCTATAAAAGGACATGTAGTCCTTGGTTGATGATACGTACAAATTTAATTGTACTCGCCAATTGCACGAGTCGATCGTAATAGAGTGAATGTGCAAGTGCGAGTGTCGAACCCACAGAGAATCGTGTTTCGTTAAAAACCAATTTTAAAGTGCCTAAACTAATAATATCTTAACCTAGTCCCAATGTCAAGCATGTGGTGTGCATAAAATAAATCTAAATTAAAATGCGATAAAATAAAGAAATAAAAACGACTACAGTCCCTAATCCACCTCACAATAAATTAATTCACATATAAACATGCTTAGCTCATATTTAATAACGATTACGCTACTTGGCGTATTCTATTTGCTAATTGCATTGTTCATATTTCCGTCTATCGATAAAGTACATATGTATATCCTATTGTTGCTACACAATTTTGTCAAACTACTCGAGGCAAACACTGTTACAAGAGGTCACAATGGATAATGGTCCAAAGACGAATATCCGATGTATCTCCGGTTGCAACGAGTGTTGACGTTTGGCGATTTGTACACAATAATCAATACACTTTTGTCACTAAAATGCATTGAAATGAATAAACATAAATCTTAAAAGACAGAATAATACGAACTAAACATAAATATATATAAACAAATTAAAGTGAAGGGAATACGAGACTAAGTAAAATAAAACATAAATTAAATAAACGACAATTTAGGAGGGATTTACAATGGAAAACAGAGGGTTTTGGGCCCTAAATGCACCTCCCAAATGTGAAAAACAAATGATACATCGAGGCCTATTTATAGGCTGGTGGGTCACTGGAGTGTGTTCGAACACACTACTTGCATTCGAATGCACCAATTATTTGCAGTCGAACGCAGGGTGTGCGGTCGAACGCAAATAACTATTGTGGCAGCTAGGGCTGACTAGGCGTGCGTTCGATCGCAGAAAACCGCTAGGGCCGACTGGGCATGCGTGCGACTGCGGCTCCTGCGTGCGACCATAAGTGCGTTCGAACGCACCAAGTGCGGTCGAACGCACTTGGCAGGAATCAGCTTCTTCACTTTGAGTCCTCTTTGCCCTTAGCTAGCCGTGTTTTAATGCAATGACCTGCACAATACAAAACACTAAAAACTATACAAAACATTAGTTATTAATACAGCTAAGAGCCTAACAAACATAAGTCAAGGGCGGTCTAATAAACAATATTTGACACCGATCAAATACCCCCAAACTTACATTTTGCTAGTTCCTTAGCAAAACAAAACTAAAAACACAAATAAAAACAAAGAACATAAATCCGCTTTCATGGGAAAAACGACTGCATTTAGCGTATGCAACAAGCCTTTTAAACCCCTAGAAATTTCCTAGTGGACGAGTGAAGTCTCATGAGGGTTTTTCAGGAATGACACCCACAAACAATTATTGGCACTATGTTATTAATCAGACAATGTCCTTCACACAAACACATGGTTCACATATCATTAGAAAATTTAACATGTTAAACATATGAACCACATCATCAAGGCATCAAAACATCATTTCACTCAAGGTTGGAAAATTGAGACAACACGTGCTCCGTAAAGTGCAAAGTGAACTAACAACAAGATCATGGTGTTTCAATTACCCTCCAAAGACGTGTATCCCAAAATTCAAAGGAAAACAATGTGATAAATACAACCAAGGCTTGAATTGAAAGATACAAATTTTTTTGTGTAGGTTGTGCAATGCTTGACTCCCTTAAACTTCTAAATGACCTATGTAACGAGCGTTGGGCCAGTGGCTCCCAAACCAGACGACTTTAGGGCACTAGATGTAGAGACATTCCTAAGACTTAATTACTCAAGTCAAAATATCTACGGAGCCTAAACTAGCCATACAATTTTTTAGTTGAAATTTCTCATCTTTTGACGCGAACACTCATTGTTTGGCCAGGCAAGAGGTCCGGTTACTCAATGAAAAACTCGACTTATTCTAATAATTTTTTTTTAACAGCCAAGGTTTTCATCATTACATCGTAAACCTAGAAATCTTAAGACACACACTTTAAAGTCAAATCTCATACCCCACAGACCCTAATGCTAGTGTGCATGTGAAATATCGATCAAATAAGTGGAGTCTCTCTAATCCAACACATGAATCAAATACTGGGATTCCTAATGATATGCCATGTTCAAACAAGTTAAACACACCAATGACATGCAATCCACAGTTACGATGTAAATTGTTCACAATCAACAACATAGCAACAAACAAAAAGAAAATTTTTTATATACATGGCAAAAACAAATATATACATGCAAAAACAAAACAAAACAAGTAAATAAAACAAATAAAAGACAAACAGAATATTTGTCCACACCCCCAAACTTAAATGACACATTGTCCCCAATGTGGTAAGAAATACATTATAGTGGGATGAGGAATTGAGATGAGCAAAGTTCATAGCGTCCCCCAAACTTAAACATCAAAACACCTGTCAAAAACTAACAGCAATCTTTTCTCTCAAAGATCAAACATCAACAAGTTAATTGCTGTTAGAAACTAAAACAAATTAAATATATACATGAAAATAACAAAAAGAAAATAAAAATGCGGTGCGGAAAATAAAAAAGAAAAAGTACCGCACCTTCCCCGCTCATATGGGTGTCCAACTAATCCCTTACATCCTTTCTTCTTAATAATTAAATATCCCTCAGGAAGGATGTTCTGTCATCTTATGTAGTTGTCCTTATTTCGAGGGATCCACTTAGGAACACAGTTCCTAGATTTATGATCTTCTGTGTGCGATTCCTCAAAGATTTCTACATAAGATGGCTCTTCGAGACATTAAAAAGATGAAACTTGATGTAAATGATGTCTCGAGAGGGATTGTGTCGAAGGAGTGAGCTTCAGTACTCACTTCTTTGTCATTGGGCCAATTTAAAATTGGAGGGGGCTCAAACTGCTCCTTCTTTTCTTCCACCAAGCTGACAGCTTTTTCCTCACTAACAAGTGTGGTGGTGGCTTGGACATGCTCATGATGAGGATCGCTGGGGCAATCCTCATCAATCATGTACTGCCCTATCGCCATCTCCTGACTTTGAAGTTCCTCTTCCTCAATTCTATTGAATTCAGCAACTAGATGACCAAGTTGTCCTTCCAACCTTGCAACTGCTTCAGTGTTTGCCACAGTGGCATCTATGATTTCTTGACAAGGTTGGGTGACTATTTTCCTAAACGCCCCGAGTGTGTCTTCTAATGATGGTTCATGCGATACAGGAATGGTGGGTTGACCGACTAGTTCCATGAATTCCTTAAGACTGTCTTCCAAGGAAGATTTCTTAGGAGGATAGTCAGATGATGAATGGGAAGAAAAATGGTTGTCGAACTGTGGATAATCAGGATGGTGCAGTTCGTCAACCTGGGAAGCAAAATTTTCCGTAGCATGAGCTTGCCACGAAAAATCAAAATGGTTGATCCAGTCCGGGTTATAAAAATTTGAATCTGATTCAAACCCAAGACTGGAGAAACTGGTGTTCAACTGCTCATGTGAAAAGTTAGAAAATTGTCCCCAATGTGGACAATCACCTAAACTATGGTAAGGGCTCGAGCAGTGTGAACATGGTTCATGTGGGTAAAAATTGGTAGGATTAGGTGTCTTACCACTAGGGGAAACATCAAAATAATTAAACGGAAGACTCATGCTTCACCCAAACAGTTCAACATATCCCACATGAAACACCAACAATAAAACAAAGATAAAATAAACAAAAACTAAAAAAAAATAAAACTAAACAAACAACTAATAAATAAACTAACAAAAATAAAAAACTAAATAAATAATAAAATTAAATTAAACTAACAAAAACTAAAAACAGCTAGTAAATAAATAAACATAGGCAGAATAAAATAAAAAAAATTAAATAAATTAAATAAAATAAGAAAAAGCAGAAAACAGAACACATACTTGCCTCGGGTCTGCTGCTGCAGCAGCTGAGGTGCGCTCGAGCGCAGGAAAAACAGTATGCAAAAACGCTAATCTAATTTTTTTTTTTTGAATTTTATCTATACAAAAGCACGAAATAAATAAAATAATTGCACAATAAAAATAACTAGTAGAAAAATAAAATTAATCTAAGCAAGCAAAATTAATTTAAACAAAACAACGATTCCCCGGCAACGGCGCTAAAATTTGATGTACAAATTTAATTGTACTCGCCAATTGCACGAGTCGATCGTAATAGAGTGGATGTGCAAGTGCGAGTGTCGAACCCACAGAGAATTGGTTTTGCTAAAAATCAACTTTAAAATGCCTAGACTAATTCTACCTTAACCTAGTCCCAAGAGCAAATAGGTAAAATGCATAAAGTAAACTAAACTAAAAATGCATTAAAGTAAATAAATAAAAATGACTAAAGTCTAAATTCCACCTCACCATATTTAAATACATAGTTAATTAAACATCCGTCTATCGATTAAAAGTGATGCATGTTCTAGTGTCACTCTAGTTCAAGCATGCTTAAGCCCTATGCAAGTCCTATCGTGCCTATTGAAATAATCAAACCGTTTGTCCATTTGACAAAAGACAAAACATGAACGGTTTAGATCCAAAGGATCCAATGTGAAAGTGATTTAACACTAACTACAATGGATAAATGGACGTAACCCGAACGATGAAATGTATCCATCGGATGAAACGCAAAGACTAAACAACTACGGCACAATCGATGCAACTTTGTCACGAAATTGAATCGAAACGAACTAACATGGCAAGTAATAAACGGATTAAACGTAAAACTAACTATGAAAGCATTTAAGTAAATCTAAAGTGAAGGGAATAAGAGACTAAATAAAAGTAAAATAAAGCATTAAATAAATAAACGACAATTTATGAGGGATTTACAGTGGAAAACAGAGGGTTTTGGGCCCTAGAAGCACCTCCCAAACGTAAGAAACAAATGATACATCGAGGTCCTATTTATAGGCTGGCGGGTCACTGAAGTGCGTTCGAACGCACTACCTGCATTCAAACGCACCAGTTATTTGCGATCGAACGCAAGGCGTGCGGTCGAGCGCAAATAACTGCTGTGGAGGCTAGGGCTGACTAGGCGTGCGTTCGACCGCAGACTTCTTGCGTTCGAACGTAGATAACCGCTAGGGCCGACTGTACGTGCGTGCAACCGCAGCTCCTGCGTACGACCGTGAGTGCGTTCGAACTCACCAAGTGCGGTCGAACGCACTTTGGTAGGAATCAACTTCTTCTCTTTCAGTACACTTTGCCCTTTGCTAGCCATGTTTTAATGCAATGACCTGCACAGCACAAAACACTAAAAACTATACAAAACATTAGTTATTAACACAACTAAGAGCCTAACAAACATAAGTCAAGGGAGGTCTAATAAACAATATTTGACACCGATCACCCACAGAGAATCGTGTTTCGTTAAAAATCAATTTTAAAGTGCCTAAACTAATAATATCTTAACCTAGTCCCAATGTCAAGCATGTGGTGTGCATAAAATAAATCTAAATTAAAATGCGATAAAATAAAGAAATAAAAACGACTACAGTCCCTAATCCACCTCACAATAAATTAATTCACATATAAACATGCTTAGATCATATTTAATAACGATTACGTTACTTGGCGTATTCTATTTGCTAATTGCATTGTTCATATTTCCGTCTATCGATAAAGTACATATATATATCCTATTGTTGCTACACAATCTTGTCAAACTACTCGAGGCAAACACTGTTACAAGAGGTCACAACGGATAATGGTCCAAAGACGAATATCCGATGTATCTCCGGTTGCAACGAGTGTTGATATTTGGCGATTTATACACAACAATCAATAAACTTTTGTCACTAAAATGCATTGAAATGAATAAACATAAATCTTAAAAGACAGAATAATACGAACTAAACATAAATATATATAAACAAATTAAAGTGAAGGGAATACGAGACTAAGTAAAATAAAACATAAATTAAATAAACGACAATTTAGGAGGGATTTACAATGAAAAACAGAGGATTTTGGGCCCTAAAGGCACCTCCCAAACATGAAAAACAAATGATACATCGAGGCCTATTTATAGGCTGGTGGGTCACTGGAGTGCGTTCGAACGCACTACCTACGTTCGAACGCACCAGTTATTTGCGGTTGAACGCAAATAACTACTGTGGCGGCTAGGGCTGACTAGGCGTGCGTTCGATCGCACCTTCTGCGTTCGATCGCAGAAAATCGCTAGGGCCGGCTGGGCATGCGTGCGACCGCGGCTCCTGCGTGCAACCGTAAGTGCGTTCGAATGCACCAAGTGTGGTCGAACGCACTTGGCAGGAATCAGCTTCTTCACTTTGAGTCCTCTTTGCCCTTAGTTAGCCGTGTTTTAATGCAATAACTTGCACATCACAAAACACTAAAAACTATACAAAACATTAGTTATTAACACAGCTAAGAGCCTAACAAACATAAGCCAAGGGGGGTCTAATAAACAATATTTGACACTGATCAGTTGAGATGATTCGGAAAATCTAAATTGGTGAGAGCACTTTGTGGCATTTATAAAGTGTAGATTTGTTCCTTACTAGGTAATTGAGAGGGACAGTTGAGTGAGGTGTACAAGGGATTAAGGGCTTGGGTTTGAGATATTAAACTTGAACGATTCAAGCTTGTACCATTGTATTCAATATTTTTTAATAGTAAAGAAAAAAATCGGATCACGCCCCGTGGAATTAGGCATATTGTCGAACCACGTAAACTATTTGTGTACGTGTGTGATTGGTGTGTGTTCTCGTGTGCTTTCTTTCAAACTTGTTTTTCGCATAAAGGATTGGTGGGAAATTGTTTGCCAATTAATTACCAATTTTCCCAACAATTGGTATTAGAGCTTGGTTGCAGATTTCTACTCATTAAGAAGAAATGCAGTCCTTGAAGTTTGGGATTGAAAGGTTCGATGGGAGAATGAACTTTGGCTTGTGACAAATACAAGTCAAAGACATCCTAATCCAATCTGGGCTACACAAAAAGTTGAGAGGTATACTCGCCTTTGGTTCTAGTGATGGTGCCGAAAAATCCGGTACTAGCGACGTAGATTGGGAGGATTTGGATTTGAGAGTGGCGAGTTCCATTCGGTTGTGTCTGGCTAAGAACGTTCTTGCTAATGTGCAAGGGATGTCAACAGCAAAGGAGCTTTGGGAGAAGCTTGAGAAGATGTATCAGACGAAGGGAATCTCTAATCGGGTGTACCTGTATGAGCAGTTTCATACACTGCGAATGACTAAGGGTGCGACTATTTCAGATCAATTGAGTGTTCTCAATGGAACCGTCTCTGAACTCGAAAATCTGGGAGTTAAAATGGACAATGAAGATAAGGCCTTGAGGCTTATCTTGTCTCTTCTATCTTCCTATGAAAATATGAAGCCAATTTTGATTCATGGGAAGGAGAAAATTTTATTCTCAGAAGTTACCAACAAACTTTTGTCAGAGGAAAGAAGGTTGAGTGGTGGACAGAATTCTACACCTAAGAACTCGGCATTGGTAGTTGCAAACTGGAAAAAAAAGAAACTTATGAAGTGAAATCTTGTATGCTGGGGGTGCGGGCAATCTAGACACCTTAAAAGAAATTGCCCAAAAAGAGGAGCAAGTTCAACAGAGTGCTCTAAAAATGCTAATATTGTTTCTCTTGTTACTGAGGGAGATGATGATGTTCTTTGATAAGAGCATGTACATCCTCTGGCATGATTGCTAAAATCTCAGGATAATGGATGTGTTCTATTAGCGGGTTCACATTTGCATACGGGTCATTGGTTTGGCTTTGTAATGTCAAGTATGTGGTGGAAAAGGGTGTCGATGACTGATGAACTTCCGGGAGAACCAAACATGGAAGTTGCACCATATTTTTTAGCAAAACCTCTTTCTTTCTTTTTTTTCGACATGTGCCAAAAAATTGAAAATTATTGGAATGATTTAATTCTAAGTGCATGTGCTCTTTATGGTGAAGAATGATAATTCTTGCAAAATTATTACTGTTGGTGTAGACAGTGTTTTGTACCACATCCTAGGGCGTGGGGATGGGTATGCCAAAGGATGTACATGTGGGGATGGGCATGCGGACCTGAGGTCTCAAGTGGAGTTGTCAAATTTTTGCCAATGTGGAGATTGTTGATAATGCCTTAAATTGTCAACAAGTGTGAAGATAATTGTTGAAAAATATAAATATTCAAGTTGGTGGACTCAAGTTTTATTTACTATAAGATGATAAGGTTAGTTTTAAAAGGAGTCCAAGAACAACTTGGAATTTGATTTTTGGAGAAAACGTGTGAGGATAAAGATGTGGGCTGCAAAGTTTATCTTCATCATGAAAAAGACTTTGTATTCATGATGGTTTTGTTTTCCCTGCAGCAATTAGGATTAAAATTGTTCTCCTACTGATTAAGTCTCTATGAAAGGATATGTAGTTATTGGTTGAGATGATCTGGAAAATCCAAATTGGTGAGAGCACTTTGTGACATTTACAAAGTGTAGATTTGTTCTTTACTAGATAATTGAGAGGAACAGTTGAGTGGGGTGTACAACGGGTTAAGGGCTTAGGTTTGAGATATTAAACTTGAGCGGTTCAAGCTTGTACCATTGTACTCAATATTTCTCAATAGTTTAAGGAGACCGGATCACGCCCCATGGACGTAGGCATATTACCGAACCACGTAAACTATTTGTGTATGTGTGTGATTGGTGTATGTTCTCGTGTTCTTTTTTTCAAACTTGTCTTTCGCATAAAGGGCTGGTGGGAAATTGATTGCCAATTAATTACCAATTTTCTCAACAGGTACTTCTATAATCAAATCAGAGCTTAAGAAAATCCTACTTCAGTCATGTTTTCTCAAGAACTAAAAGTTTTCATGGCTTCTCCTATGAAAGTTTCGAAGAAAATAAACTTTTTTGAGTATTGCTATTGAGCTGTTAAAATAAAAGTTAAATTTGCAGAGTCACTTTTAAAATGAATCAAATATTAAACTCTTTACATCCTTTTCTACTTTGGTTAAATATTCTTTTTTATTCTTTATTAATTTTTTCTTTCTTTTTGGTAGATGAGAGAAAAAAAGAAAAAGAATATATAAGATTAAAAAACTAAATAACTTTTACTTTTTGGCTCTTGCATGATATTTGGATAGCATTGTTGATTAAAGTTAAATTTGAAATATAGTAAATAACTTATTAAATGACTTTTTTATAAGTTTTTTCAAAGTTTCGAAGAAAAATCAAATTTAAAGAGATCAATAAAATGGTTTAAAAGCATTGAATGAATATCAAACAAAACGTCGAAAAGGAAATGGGTTTTTGAAGAGAAAGAGAGGGAGAGAGAATGAAGAGAAATAATAAAATAAGGACAGAGTTTTCCTCTAAACTGGACTGTAGGAATTTCTTCCAACGTAGTCTATAAAAATGACATGTCTTTTTTTTAATAGCATGTAATATACACATGATTTTTGAATCAAATTTATTTTTTTGCATGTTACTAAAAAAACTGGACCTTTCACATACTTAAGGAACACGTGTCATTTCTATAAACTAAGTTAGAGAAAAAATGTGTCCATAAAATAAATCTTAAAATGTGTTGTCTTAAAAATTTATAGTAGCAATTATTATTATATTTAACGATTATGAGTTATTTTAGAACACGTTTGAGATTGCGTTTGTCACCACTAATGAGGGGTCAATAGCGATGACTTATAAAGTCGCCGTTGATAAGGGGTCAATAGCGGCCACTTTGCAAGTTGCCGCTAATTGAATATAAGTTGTCATTGATAAGGGGTTAATAGCAGCCACTTTGCAAGTTGCCGCTAATGATATTCAAGTAACGGCGACTTGATGTCGCAGCTATTCAGTGGCAAACAGTGGCGACTCTATAAGTCGCCGCTAATGAGGGGTCAACAACGGCTACTTTAGTGTCGCCGTTGTTGACAAGAGAAAAACAAAAAAAGGAAAAATTAAAAAGTCATTAATGGCGACAAAATATCGCTGCTATTTGGTGGTAAACAACAGTGACTCTGTAAGTCACTGTTGATAAGGGGTCAATAGCGGCCACTTTGTAAGTCGCCGCTAATGAGGAGTCAATAGCGGCGACTTTGGGGTCGCAGCTATTGACCCCTGAAAAATTTTAAAAAATAAATAAATAAATTTTTGGGCAATGCTATTGAGTCTTGACCCTACATGTATAATAGAAAATTTCCCAAAAATTCACTACCGATAATATGTCATTATTTCTTTTAAAATTATTGGTGAATTTTTATTTTTATTTTTCTATTCTTATTTTATATAAAAAAATAAATATTTCTTTCTTTCTTTTAAATAATAGTGCATTGGGTTCCTACTAAAAAACAATTTTTCCTATTAAAATTAAAACGCTTAGAAAAATTAATTTTTTTATATTATTGTTGAAGTTTTCTATTTGTTATTTTCATTTAAATGTTTGATCAATCATGATAAGAAAATCTGATCGATCCTAGTGAATTAGTTCGATTGATCGTTATAGGATCAAATGATCGATTAAATATTTGATCGAATATCCGATCAATCCTAGTGAATTAGTTCGATTGATCATGATAGGATCAAAAGTTCCATCGAATATTCAATCGATCAAACATTTGATCGATCCTAATGACTTAGTTTGATTAATCATGATAGGATCAAATGATCGATCAAATGTTCGATCGAATATTCGATCGATCAAACATTTAATCAATCCTAGTGAATTAGTTCGATTGATTGTGATAGGATTAAATGATTGATCAAATGTTTGATTGAATATTTGATTGATCGTAATATGATCAAATGTTTGATCAAACACTTGATCGGTCGTAGTGGATTAGTTCGATTGATCGTGATATGATCAAATGATCGATCATATGTTTGACCGAACATCCGATCGATCATAGTTAATTAGTTCGATTGATCGTGATAGGATTAAATAATCGATCAAATGTTCGATTGAACATCCAATTGATCAAACATTCGATCAATCTTAGTGAATTAGTTTGATTGATCGTGATAGGATCAAATGATCGATAAAATGTTCGATTGAACATCCGATAGATCCTAATGAGTTAGTTTGATTAATTATTTAATCCTTAAAATTATTTTTAAAAATTTAAAGTAATTAGTGGCGACTCTAAGTGGCTGCTAATGTGCCCTCATTAGCAATGACTTTTGTTGCCGCTTTTTGGTCCAAACAACAACTACTCTAAGAGTTGCCATTGATGAGGTGTTAATAGCAGCTACCGTGACAGTGGCCGCTAATGAGGGCACATTAGCAGCTACTTATAGTCATCGCTATTTGGTCCAAACAGCAGCACTGATTAGAGCACTAGCAGCAGCTTTCCAACTATTTTCCTTAAGTTTAGGGATTCAAACTACTTTTTGCTTCCCTATACAAGTACGTACACACCACAATAGATTCCCTTAACCATTCCCTATATCATTAAAATAATATTTTTTACTTAACTTTTTTATTTAAAATTACTTTTTTCTCTCTCCCCCCCACCACATTCCTCTGATTTTTTTTTTCTCTCCCGCATCTCTCTCTTCATCTCCATCTTCTGCAAGTACATGGACTGTCTTCTTCATCTCTCTTCATCTCTATCTTCTGCAAATACATAGACCATCTTCTTCTTCTCTCTTAATCTCTCTTCATTTCATTTATTTTTTCATCTCCATCTTCTGCAAGCTTCAAGTTGTTGATCTACAACTCATCCTTTTGGCTTTTCTCCTTCAAGCTGGCGACTGGGTTAAAAATCAAAACCAAGATTTGAGCTTCAATTGGTTGTCCTTCCCCTTTTGAGTTTGCTCCTCCATGTTCTTCTTCTTTGATCTCTCTTTCCCACACGGTCTTCTTTCTTTGAATTTTGGTGGTTGTGTGACCCAAAGCATGAGTTATGGCAGTTATGCAAAACTGGGTAGTGTTTATTTGGGTTGCATTTTTTGGTGTTTGTGGGAGAAGAGGGAGAATGTGAGATAGAGAGAGCCGTGAGGGAAAGAGGGAGTTGCTAGAGGAAGAAGAAGGTATGGAAGGGGAGAAAGGAGAGAAAAAATGGGGATGCATGGAAGAGAGAGAGGAGAGAGAACCAATTGTTTATAATTTAATATTTAGAGAGTGTCTACAGTGTCTACATTGGGAATCACTGTAGACACTCTGAATATTAAATTATAAACAATTGGTAATCATTGTAGACACTCTCTGAATATTAAATTATAAACAATTGGTTCTCTCTCTTCTCTCTCTTTGGGAATCACTGTAGATGCCTTTGGGTTTTAGTTAAATTTAGGACTTTTGCTGTGGATGGTTTTTAGTGATTTTTTTGGGATGTTCCCTAAACATAAGGAATGAAATGGGCTATAAAGAGTCTGCTGCTAGTGTTCTTAGTTGTTTATAATTTAATATTCGAAGGGTGTTTATAGTGATTCTCAATAATTGGGAATCATTGTAAATGCCCTTGGGTTTTAATTAAATTTAGGACTTCTGTTGTGAATAGTCTTTTGGTTTTTTGACATGTTTCCTAAACATAAAGAATAGAATGGGCTATAAGAATAGTGCTCTTAGTTGTTAATAGCGGCGACCTAGACTGCGAAAAATAAAGCGCGCGGTTTCTAAAATTTTCGGACCAAATATTTCTTAAGTCGCTTCTTTTTACCCCTCAAACCTTCAAAACACCAAAATCCTTGACACCCCTTCTCAGTCACCTCGCTCATCACTCTCACTCTCGATCTCTCTCATCACTCTCGATCTCTCTCCCTCAAAAACACCCCCCTCTCACTCGATCTCTCTCCCACTGCTCTCCCTCCCTCGCTCACCCTCTCTCTCACTCCGGCGAGGTCTTCGATCGGCCACCGGCGAAGCTGTCTCTCCGTCTCTAGCTCCTCTCTCTCTCTCTCTCTCTCTCTCTCTCTCTCAGTTTAGTTTATTTGCGTTTGAAGGCTGACATATTCTCTGTGATTGTGTAGGCACAGAGTGATTGTATAGGCCAATACCAGGTTCGTCGATAATCCCCTCCTCTCGTGGTCCGCTTCCGATGTCGAAGAGTTCATTGCTTCAGACCCTGTTCACGGACCCACTGTAACTCTCTCTCTGTCTTGCTCTTTTTTATTTTGGAATTTTACATTTCGGTTTGTCTTTGATTTGGTGTTTTGTTTCACTTTGTTGATGCGTTTTTTTTTTTGTTTCTTCCGCTATTCATCTTTTTTGTTGGTTATTTAGATTGTTTTTGCATTTTGTTCTGGGATGTTCATCTGGAAATTGCTTATTTGATTCTAGGTTTGAATTTTTTTTTTTTTTTCACATTCTTAATCTGTTTTCTATTTTTTTTTTTAAATTTTTATAAATTATCTCTGATTTATTTTGGCTCTGAGTAGAGAATATTCTTGTGGGTAGGTTTTTCCTCTTCATTTTATGCTTTACATTTTTTCCCCCAAGTTATACGTCCTTTTCCATAACTGATGGCGATAGATAGCTTTGTGTATATGTAGTGATCTTTATTGGGTATTTTGTGGGAGATGTTTATTTTGGTCTTTTCTCTTTTCTTTCTCATTTGTAGAGGGTTTTGGTTATTTAGTTGATTATATAATAAGAAGAGTTAGTATGAAAACAACTTATTTCTGGCTTTTGTTTCATTTTATATTTTGGTTTATAATGAGTGGTATATCTGGTTCTGATGTTGCTCCTGGTATCTAAATGGCTTTTGACTCATGTTATCTCGACATGTTTGTAGTTAGTGGCTAGTCAGGTTTAAGTATTAATATTTCAACTCATGTTATCCGTGGGATACGTGTTTGTAGTTCATTCCATAGTTTTTGGCATTCAATTAGTGCAGTCTCTTTATTGCTTTTGATTGTGTATTCATCATTACATGTAAGCCAATTAGAGTTGCTTGAATGTTCTTTATGCTTTGTGGTTCATTTGGTATCTAAATTAAAGTTGTGTTTTTGTATGAAAATGAAAGTGCAAGACTTAGAAGGTTCTAATTTTGGTATTGTCTTCATATGAGTGGTGATGTGCTCCTAGAGTAGTGATGCACATGGTGAGGCAGTCTTAGTATTAAGAGTATGATTTGAGGTATCATAAACTAGGTTTATTTTGTGAAATAATGCTTGGAGAAATTTTTAGTTTGGGTTGTGTATCTGCTAGGTTATCTTGCATTTGCTGAAGAGTGCTATGGAAGGTTAATTGTGAGGATGATGAATCTACTCATGGATATGCGAAAGGCCGTGTGTGTGTTAATTTAAATTGCTGTGTTTTGTTGGCATATGGTTTGAGTCGTCCCTTTCTGTTTTCCTTGAGCAGATGCCTTCTTTGTTAGTGGTGAGCTTCTTTTGTATCCAAAAAAATAAAAAAGGAGTAAGAAAATGTCAGTCTTGTCTTGTTCTGCTGAAGAAGTTTGTTGTTTATTTAAGTTCTTGACCTCTATAGCACTTTCTAGAAGATTCTCATTCTGATTGATTTGATGGGGAAGGGCAATAGTCCAGTCAACTGAAAAGCAAATTTCTATTTTTATATTCTTGATTGCGTTATGTACCTTGAGATTAAAATTACTTTAATACGCATATTCTTGATTGCATTATGTACAGATGTTGTTGATTGTATTTTTCTTATGGCTTGTCCTGCATAATACACACTTTGTTTAACTCTCTTCTCTTCCTACATTGTTAATGTTGAGGATGGAGATTGTTGCTGAGCATATTTATTTTGGTGTTCTAAATTTGGTTGGCTGGTTGATGGAAAGGTGTTTTGTTTATTGGCTTTTTTGGGTTGAGATCAAGTGGTGAATTGTTGTGTTGATTTGTGATTTAGACTCTAGATGGTGTAAATTCCTTCCTCTGGGATGCCTGCTATGTTTCCTTTCTCTTCTCTTGTTGTCATATGTTCCTTTCTCGTTTAACAATCTGTATACTTATGCAGGTTTTGGGTACCCCAACTAGGGAGGAAATTAAGCGCATGAATCCTAACTACACAGAATTTAACTTCCCCCAAATTAAAGCTTACCCATGGCACTAGGTAATAAAGATATTAGTTCACATGTGGTGCTTTCTCTACTTTTTGAGATCATATCATTAGGTGATGGAAATCTAAGATCATATCATTAGGTGAAGGAAATGATTGAAGTGTTCAATGAAACATCCATCCTTCTTTGGAGGCTTAGAGCAAGGGGACAGTTCTTTAGTAGCACGACCTTCATTGGAGCTAAGGGCCAAGGGAATACGATTATAATGATCATGCATTGTTGTCTTTTCTTATTTATTTTTATTTTTTATTTTTATATTAAGATCTTTTTATTTTGATGGATTAGTTTTTATATTTTTCTCTTTTTGTTGTAGTTGAAACTTATTATTTATGAGTTGAACTTGAGCATTGAGTTGGATATTATTTATGAGTTGTAAAATAGGACGCTATAGATATTGTGGATCACATACTTTATCTACTGAAACTGCTTGTCTCCGTTTTAGTTCTTGACAGAAACATTTTCCTTTTAGTATGATTAATGATGTCTATATATCTTTGCAGGCTCATTCTCCTGATTTATTTCTTCTCATTTGCTCTTATTTTATATTTGGTTGTTGTATAGCATTTTATTTGACCCTCAGCATTATTTTTAGCGTTGAGTAATCAAATTGAGATGCAGGTATACTATTCACTAAAAAAATATAGGTGTTGTGATTGCTGGTATGGTGTCGTTTAAAGAAACCAACAGTAATAACATTATAAGGTGATGGTTTTGAAACCGACACCAATTATTAGTGTTGGTTTCAGTAAAAACAACACCCCTTTTTTAAGGGGTGTTGATTCTACAGTAACCGACATTATTAATTAGTGACGGTTTTAATAAAAATGACACCCCTTAAAAAAGGGGTGTCGTTTTTACTGAAACCGACACTAATTAGTGTCGGTTTCTCAAAAATTGACACCTCTTGGTTTTTCCCGCACTAAAATTAAACCCTCGCGCCTCTTCCGCTTCTTTCTTCAGCTGCGCCTCAAGCTTCTTTCTCTTCCGTTTCTTAATTTCTTTTAGCTATCTTTTGTGGAACAAATTTCTCTCTAGCTACCTCTCGCTCTCAGCTATGATCCCCCGAAGCTAGCCATCCTCACTCTTTCTCCATCAACCATCCTCGCTTCGGCCACCAGCGCGCAATATATAGTACGTACACCAGTCGGCCTCCTCGTCACATTGCATGTATGTATATTAATTTTTGGTTTTATTTATTTATTTTTTCATGCTAGGGTTAGGGTTTTCGCTTGATGATAATAAATTTGAGGTTTGAGGTTATTTTTTTCCTGCTGTGGTTTGTGTACGAATGGTGGAAGAAAGTTGTGGAGTTTGGGGTTTGGGGTTTTTTTATATTAATGCTTAGTTTCTTAATCAATTAGTGTTATATATAGAAATCGAAATTAAAAAAATGGATTCAGAGGTCTCTTTTAATTTGTCGTTGTTCCCATTCGATTCTGCTGGGGGATTATGGGACTTGAAGTTTCGATTGGGGCTGAGTTGAGGGGGTTTATGTCACAGTTTTGGTGCTCGCAGAGCTGGGATTTGAGGGGGAAAATATGAAGTTGGAGTTTGCCAAGGTTCGGCCTTTGTTTCTGATTTTTGAGAAATGATTTTAATGTTAGACTCTGTTTGGTTGCCGGGAAAGCTGAAAGGAAAGAGAAAAGAAAAAGAAAGCTAGTTGAAGTTTTTTCTTGGTTGTATTTGGTTGTTCCTTTGATTCCTCAGTAGCTCGATCAATTACATTAATTTGGTTCTAGCTTTTAGGTTATTTCTAATATTTTCCTTGTTCTGAATCTTTGATTGGATCATCATCTTTTTCTTTCTGCTCTCGATCTCTATCCATGTCTCAATTTTAGATTCAATGTGGATTTCTGAGTGCCAAAAGGCATTCTAACTGTTGTGGAGCTAGCTAGCTTTATTTTATTTTTTATTTATTTGCGTTTGTTTTTGGTGATGATTAGTTTACTGAACATTTGAGGCCAAGAAAATAGCACTAAGTAGTGGAGGTCCAAACAGCTTGTGCCGTTTTGCTGGGATGGAGAAAACTAATAAGATTTTTTAGCCATGTTGATTGGATAGAGAAAATAGACATTTAAAAAATCAAGAGGCTTCTTCTCCACCCCAGAGAAACCTCATCCTGTAACTTAACTTGCAAGAATAAAACTTTTTGGTAAAGGGTTTGGAACTTTAATTTGAAAGGGTCCATGCAATGTTGATGATAGAGATGTAGAACTATATATACCGAGCTTCTTCCTGAGGTGGGTCTCTTGCCATTTTTAGATGCTGGGTTAATATAGTGATGTGTATTTGGCATGCCGGTTAAGCGGTATCGTTCGCTTTTAATGAATTCGTTTTGTAAATCTGTCTATCACAGATATGGTGGTATGAACTTAGTGTGATTATTCATTTCTCAGTGTCTTAACTTGATTCGGGGCCAAATTCGGGGTTGGCCCTTGACATTGTTGATTTGAAGTGCTCTTATTTGGCTTCCGGTCAAATGTCAATGCATTGATCATATGCTTTCCATGATTTTCGGGTTTCCATTCTTAACTTGAATTATAGTTCAAACTTTGTATAATCTTCTGCCAACTCTGGTCTTTTCCTTCCATCCGAAATATATTTTATGTTCATTTGATCTTCAGAATAATGATAATATAATAATGGATGTGGAAAAAAGTTTATCTCCTATTTGTATATGCTAAACACTGCTATTTGAAGTTGATAGTATATTACTATATGCCATTTGAATTTGGGCGTCATTGTGGAATAAGTAAAGTAGCTATTTTTCTTTAACAGTAAGTGAGATGGTTTTGCATTCATTGCTCTGCTGATGTTGTCTATCTCGTGGGTAGATCCCAGTCTCTGGTCTTTTCGATGGTGCTTCTATGTATCATCCTATTCATGGCAGAAGCTTTGATGACTCTGAATGCTACATTTCAAACAACAAACAAACTGGCAGAACTCATGGTTTGCCGGAAAGCAACCTATTGAAAAGCTTTGCTGTGGATAAAGAGAAAACCAGTTCAGTAGCAAAGATAAAAGTTGTGGTATGTTCTTTCTATTCCTTTAACTTGTCCTCTTATTTTGATTTTTTTTAATGCAAGTTCTCAATAGCATCGTTTATCTTAATGAAATGCAATGCCTAAAAAATGAGATGCTGCTCTTTGACTATATCTCATTGTTGAAGTGACTTGCTTTGCACAGGGACTTTTCCTTTCCTGTAAGGATCTGATCTGCTTAACCACCTTTTATTCTAATACTTTCTTACTTGCTTCCAATGTTCTGAATGCAGGTGTGCAAGAGACCACTTAATAAGAAGGAATTAGCAAAGAATGAGGAAGATATTATAGACAGTTTCTAATTCTTTAACAGTTTACGAGACTAAGCTTAAGGTAAGTCACTACCTGTCAAATGTAACACATGCCTGTGTTCCAATTTAGGTTTTTTCTTTTTTCAATTATCTTTTGCCCATATAGATTACAACACATTAGAACAAAGAGATTAAAAAAATCATGCTTCCCATATGCAGACCTTATCTAAAATGGTGCCACAATGTATATAGCAAGGATAAGAATGAGCATAAATATAAATAGAAGAGAAATGCTAGGGGTATTAACTATCTTACTAACAAAGGTTTACTAATTTAATGTCCTAAAACATTATTTTACTCTTCCCTTTTATAGTAATTATGTCTTAACTGAGTTGGAATTAAGGCTGAGTTGAGTTAAGTGAGTGTGTGTGAGTTGAACTTTTTCCATGTGGTGACAACCGCTCATTTCATTGATCTTCATTTTCTAGAATGTGGATTTTCAGCTTGGATAGCCTGTATGATGCTTCAGAGCCATTTGGATGCCAGATGGTCCACCATATCACTTTTAAGTAAATGCATATGTTAGACGTTGTGGCTGAAAACCTATCTCAAATTTGTGAATGTCGTGAAGTTTATACGAGTCAATAATATTTCTCACACTGTCATAATTCCATAAAATAGTGTTCATATGGCAATGTTTTAAGGATGTTAAATAGATTTTAAGGATGCACACAATATAGTTGTCATGTCCTGATTGATTGTACCTTAGTGTTAGACATAATATTGGCGTCTAGAAAATCCTTTTTCAATTCAATACACCTTGTCATGCTTTCAGGTGATCAATATCACCCTTATAGTTATCTCCACCTCCTGTTACTAATTTGTTCCACAAAAACTATAACTTATACTTGTATTTACTTGAATTTACTTGAATTTTTCAACAAGCTCTAACTGGAGTACAAGATCAAAATGGCATCTAGTGGTAGAAATTGTCATCACTCTCCCTCCTCTCAAGAAGTTCACAGATTTTCTTTGAGACCCTTAAATGTCAGGGACATGAGATAATTGGATCATCTTGGCAATCTCTTAAGTTGGAGGATTTATTGTTTTAATTGCATTAAGCTAGTGAAGTTCTTTATTTTCTTCCTATTTTTGTCTGGATTTTTGTTTTTAATTCGTCTATTGAGTACTGAGAAACAGAAAAGTGATGGAATGTATGAACTTAGAACAAAATTGCTTAAAATTTTGTGTTTATAGAATTCCAATTATGTTTAAGATGGACAATTGGCCAGCTTCTTGCATTGTGCAAGAAGCTAGGAAAAAAATTGGAAACGAAAAAATCGGAAAAAAATATATTAAAAAAAAAGTGTTGGTTTTTTAAAAAACCGACACCTTTTAATTAGTGATGGTTTTTCTAAAAAAAAACCTACACCTTTTTGAAGGTGATGGTTTTTAAACTGACACTTTTTAAAAGGTGTCGGTTTGGACAAACTGACACTAATTAGTGTCGGTTTTGCTTAAACCGACACTTTCTCCCATTTCCCTACCCTTGTTTAGTTACCATTTGGAACCGTCACTACCTTTATAGTGATGGCTTTTAGCTCTAAACCATCACTAAAAAACCATCACCAAACCTCTATTTTTTTGTAGTGATTGTGTTTTGTTCATTAAGGAGTTTTTGATACTCTGATAGTGTTATTCACTATGCTTCTTTTTGTATTTTATTGTAATTTATTTGGTTGCCAGCTCCATTGTTTGCTCATAATTTTGATTTCCTATAATTTATATATAATAAAAGCTATTTTTTTTTAATTTTTAATTTTTTTTTCTCATGTCATTAGCGGCGACTTCCAAGTCACTGCTATTGAGGTTTTTTTTTTGTTTTAATTTTCTCAAATCATTAGCGGCGACTTGCGAGAATAGCGGTGACTTAGGGGTCGCCGCTAATGATATACTAATAGCGGCGACCCTAGGGATTTTTCAAACCATTTTTAGCGTCCAAAAAAAATTATTAGCGGCGACTATAGGTTGCAGCTAATGACCCCTCATTAGCGGCAACACTGGATGTTGCCGCTATTTAGCATTATCGTCCGATTGCTAGCGGCCAGTAAATAGCGGCCACTTTGGGTTGCCGCTAATGACAATTTTTTTTTGTAGTGACTACTTTAGGCTGTAGCCAACCCTTAAGTAAGGAATGTCTATTTGGAAATACAAACTACTTTAAAAAGGACAGTCTATGGTGATTTTATGAACCCTAGGCCCAAAGCAGCTGATACACTTCCCTATGCGTTCGATTCCCGCACCCATAGTAAACCCCCCAACTTGGTATCGATGCGTTGCGCGCGTGCTCCATTTGAGCCTTTAAACTTCCTCCTTCATGCCTTCCAACTATGAGCTATCACTTCCTCTGCCCAAGAACCAAAGATTCAGACTCATAAATTTTATAGGTTCTTGAGCGTTTGCTCCGCTTCCTTTGCCCCAAGAACCAGAGACTCATGCACCTTTTCCAAATCTTTCACTTTGTGCTTCTTCCTACAACCCAAACGCCAATCTTTCAATGAGAAGCAACGTCGTTTGAATTTCGCTGTTTGAATTAAATAATTATTGAACATTTGCATTAGCCCATGTTTGTAACTTCATATCTGAGTGTTAATGTGTTTCTAAAAAGTTTCCATTTCAGTTCTATACCCTTTTATTGATGTTCCTGTATTTGACGGAGTACTGGGTGTTTCAGGGGAACCATCTGAGTTTATGGAGACAACATGTGTTATTCAGAAACCCCAAAAGAAGCAGAAACCGAATGGGAACCGCAAATGCTTGGGAAACTTACCCGATGAGGTTCTTCGACACATTCTTTCCTTTCTTCCAACAACAGATGCCATTAGGACAAGCGTACTTTCTAAAAGGTGGGAGTACCTTTGGGCTTCTATTCCCAATCTGAATTTTGCGAGAGAGCCTGCAAATAGAAATCTTTTGATGGATTTTGTGGAGAGGGTGCTTTGTCTTCGTGATTCATCCGTTATCAAACGATTTTCTCTCTCTTGTGACGTGCTTGGAGATGCTTCTCGTATTAATACGTGGATCTCTACGGCAGTAAGGCGGCATAATGTTGAGGAGTTGTATATTCATCTTGAAAAAATCGAGGGGTTTTCTCCACTTCCTTATTGCTTGTTTACTTGTAGTACACTCACAAACTTGCACCTTGACATGTCTTATATCCTCAAGCTTCCCACTACAATTTGTTTCTCAAGTCTAAAGATTTTGAGTATCAAAAGAGTTACATTTTCGAATGAGTACTTGACTCGGAAGCTTTTTTCTGGTTTGCCAGTTCTTGAGGAGTTGAAATTAGAAAATTGCAGATGGGGTAATCTGAAGTTTGTGACTATTTCTGCTCCCAAGCTACATTCATTGAGCATCTTTGAAAACATGATGCCAGAAGGAGATTTTTGGAAATCTAGTGATTGTTGTCAGGTTACAATTGTTGGAGATAGTCTGAAGGAATTTGATTACAATGGTAATATGATCAACGAATATTGCTTACCTAAGTCATCCTCAGTTAAAAAGGCATGTATTGATACTGACTGTGAAGATGATTCGGAACAAATTGCTATTCACGTGCTTAATCTTCTAATAGGGCTCTCCAACGTAGAACGACTAGAGCTTAGCTCTTTCTTGAATGCGGTATGCATGTCTTTCTCTCTTTGTAAATTCAAAATTTACTATAAATATCAACATAATTAAGACCTCCTTTGTATTGCTTGCATAAATGTGTAGTGGTTATGGGTAAAATTGGAAAGGGTAAAGCTAATGTCATATAAAGGAAAGTTACCATTCTATGTTTTAATGCCTTTTAAGTTGACAGATGTTAAGCCTTAAATAACAACTATGTTGTAAATTTTGGTTTCTCTTCTATTTCAAAGAAGGTTTTTGTTTGGTGATTAACCATTCGTTTGTCTTGAATGAGAATTATTGTTTTTGTAATACAACCAAATGGGTTTAGCATCTGTATATCTTTTGGGAAACCATTGGATGATGAAAGTTCTTATATGTCGTTTGTGTTCCTACTCCTTTGTGTTATTGATATTCTTTATCTTCGTAAGACTTGAACCAGTATTTTAATTATTATGCATTTCTTTTCCTATGCTTAGGATTTTATGTATGACGAAAGACTCCTCCCTCATTTGCCTATGTTCAATAACCTGATGGATTTGATAATCGATGAACCTGTTTGTCTTACCTATCCATCACTGGTGAAGATATTGCAAAAAGCTCCTTGTCTTAGGAGACTTATTTTTTGTGCGGTAATCTCACCTGAACTACATTGTTTATTATGTTGTGTGTGTTTCATCTTATTGCTTATTTAACTTGATCGGTAAATTATTTATGTTGCAATGATCATTTAGGGGGTTACTCAAGGAGGGAACTTTGTTGATCAGATATGGGACCCAATGCCTCAATGTTTCTTCTCCCATCTCAAGTGGATCATAGTAAGTAATTATGATGAAGAAGATGAGGAAGAGCTTTTTGCAGTGAAGTTTTTGCTCAAGAATGCAGTTGTCTTGGATGAAATAATTATAACTTGTCCAGAGCATTATGGAAGAAATTTAGAAACGAAACTGAAGTTTGCTAAACAGTTGTTAGAGCTCCCTAGAGGATCACAAAATTGTAAAATCATTTTGGAATGAGCTTTTCTTGAGCAAGCAATATAGAAAAAAGCCATTAAATTTCTGTGCCAAGGTGGGAAATTCGTGAAAACAGAGGAATTCATTGTAGGCCGTATAAGGTGGGAAATTTGTTCCAGAATTATGGCGAATGGTAGATTTAAGAAGACAATTGAGAATTTGGTGCTGAGTCGAATTTGGAATCTCTCTCAAAGCTCTTTGATTGAAGCTGCTGGATTTTGTTTCTTACGAGTTGATTTTTGCTTGGTCTTGTTTTTGTTTGTGCAAGATGAGTTTGGGAGTTGTTGCCCATCATCTATGGAAACAGAGGAATGATCATGCTAACGCTCCGGAAACAGAGGAAGCCATTGTAGGCCGTATAAGGTAGGAAATTCATGCTAGAATTATGGCAATGGTAGATTTAAGAAGGCAACTGAGAATTTGGTTAAGTGTCGAATTTGGAATCTCTCTGTAAAGCTCTTTGAATGAAGCTGCTGGAGTTTGTTTCTTATGAGTTGATTTTTGCTTGGACTGGTTTTTGTCTTAGTTGTAAAGTGTATCTGTCAATTTTTGCTACTGTTTTTGTAGTAGGGTTTGTTTGTTCTTACTACCGTTGGGTAATTGTTGATTTGTCTGGTTTGTGTTAGTTGTAAAGTGTTTCTGTAAATTTTGCTACTGTTTTTTTTAGTAGGGTGTGTTTGTTCTTAGATGGAGAAAAGAAAAAATATAACTGTTTTCAGTATTTTATGTTTTGTGTTATTTGTTAATGTTTTTATTTTGAAAGTAGAAAACAAAAAAAGAGAATGAAAATGCTTTAACAAAAAAACTCTTCTTTGATCAAAATAATATTGATAAGGGAAAACTTCACATTTACCTCTTAATTTTCACACGATTTTATAAACTTTTCTTAAACTTTAAAATGTCTCGCTTTGCACCCCTAAACTTTGAATTGCTTTCAATTAACCCTTCCATTAATTTTAGCCATTAAAATACAAAAGAAAAAAAGACAAACATTTATGATTTTCGTTTTTTTAAAAATAGAAAAACGTTTTGAAAGTTGAAATTTTATATAAAAGTTAGGGGTACAAAATGTCATGTAACATTTAAAATCTGACGGAGAGGTTCACATTTAAAGTAATTGAGAGTTTATGGGTTCAAAGTGAGATTTTAAAGTTTGAAAAAGGTTTGGTAAAATTGCATGGAAGTTCAGGGGTCAAAGTGAAGTTTTCCTATTAATAATAATAATAAATTGAAATATGCATAGGTACCATTTTATTTTTAATAACGAAAAAGAAAAAATGGGATTATATATATATATATATATATGTAAACTATCTCATCTAGTTCTCAATTGTTTGTATAGATGTCACTTGCCTGCTTGAGGAGTTCTATTCTCTCAGGTGATCACTGATGAAGATAACATCTCTTTATGCTCCATTCCTCCTGAAGTTGAAATCTTTCAAGCTTTAGCAAGTCTTGATCTTCTAAAGCCTCTGGACCTGATGGGTTTACTGCACTTTTCTATAAAAAGTACTGGTGTTTTGTCAAGTTTGATGTTCTGAGTTGTATTTGGCATTTCTTCATAAACAATTGTCCGCTCAGGAACCAAAACCACTCTTTTAGCTCTCATACCTAAAACCAATGGCTCTCATATTGCTAACCAATTTAGGCCCGTCAGCTTGTTTAATATCATTTATAAAATTGTCTCTAAAATCCTAGCCAACTGTCTTAAACCTCTTCTTGCTAAGTTCATATCTCCTCTTCAATCAGCTTTTGTCTCCAACAGAAATATCTAGGATAACACTATCTTAGCGCATGAACTGCTTCACACCTTTAAGCAAAAGAGAGGAAAAGGTGGCTTCATATTTCTCAATTTGGATATGGAAAAGGCCTTTGACAGAATGTAATAGAATTTCATTGTTGCTATTTTGGGGAAACTAGGATTCAGTCCTATTTGTAGTGAGAGCTCCACCAGAATCTTCCACCTTCAGGAGATGTCCCAAACCTTTCCCAATGGCTATGGCATTTTTGGTTGTCATGTTGTGCAAAGGGAGACCATGCACTTGGATCCATAAAGGGACCACTTTGAAGGAAAGTTCATCTGTAGTTGCAGAAGGTGACCATTTCTGAAGGGCTAAAAGGGAACCATTAACATTCCAAGTAACTTGATCAAGGATTCTGGTAATATGCTCCAGCTTGGAGAACATAAAATGAAAAAGATTGGGGCAAAGAGCAGCAAACGAAATGGGGGCAGCAAAAGACCATGATTTTGTAAGAGTAGCATAGACAATTGGGTTATTGAGAAATTTTTGAGATATAATACGGCCAACTAGAGGAAGAGCTTCTTCAGTGATCATTTCAGGAGCTAGAGTTTCTAGCTGGGAAGAGGGGTCTTCCCATGAAAGAGCCTCCGTTTGGGCAATACGAGCCTCCAAATCAGTAAGATAAGGATCCATAAGGAAGGAATAAAACCAAAAAAGTTGCAAAAGGAAAGAAAAGGAGAAGAAGGAACCAAGTTTTCTAGGGAGAGAAGCAAGCTAGGAGAAGAAGGTGAAAACAAAGATGATAACAGAAGATGGCATGAAAGTAGTGCAGAAGCAATGAGGGATCAGGAGCTGTCAACAGTGGTGCAGAAGCAGTTAAGGAAAGAAAAAACTCAAAAAAGTTTTTCTTAGGAGGAGTTCTTTCGAAGAGAGAGAACTAAGCTTTTGTCATATTTTGGATAAAAAAAAAAAAAAAAAAGTACTGGTCTCCTCCTCAAGCAGGCAGCCTCAAAGTCAACTTTGCTACTACAAAAAAAGATCTCTTCTCAGTTCAAGCTGCAGTCAGCAGAAATTCTACAGGAACCATTGTCAAAGCCTTGTACCAATATAGTCCCCCCTGTGATGCATCCTACAGTGAAGCTCAAGCAGCATTACTGGCTGTTCTCTTGGTCTGTTTTTTGGAGTTAGGAAATTTCTCTTTAGAAGGGAGTTCCTCTATTGTAATCTCCTCCATTCAGCAGCCCTCTATAGTCTTGGATTGGCACTTAAACTCTCTTATTACTAATATAGTTTCTCTTATTCCTGCTGCCTCTCTTTGGCATGCAAAAAATGTAACCAGAAGTGAGAACTTCCGCAGCCTTTATGTGGCTGATTGGGCCGCGGCCAGAGTCTCCTCTTGCTGCATTCCTATCTTCTTTTCATCTTTTTCTTCACCTCTCTCTTATCCCATCTATAGTGGAAAAGATCCACCCCCCTTTCTTCCCCCTTGAGGGCTGTAGCTGCATTTTGTTCTGGTTTTTCTTAGTTTCTTTATGAAGTTGTTTGTTACCAAAAAAAAAAAAAAAAAAAAAGGTCCTATGTGTTTTTTTTTCCCTTGAATAGAAAAAAATAAATAAATAAAAGTTGACTTTTTTTTTTTTTTAATAGATTGTTTCTAAATTACTTTGAAAAGAGACAGTTCTTATTCTTAAGGTTGTTTCGGAATGAACTTGAAAGACACAAAGTTGAATGTTAGGCAGGGCCGGCTCGATGCATTTGGGGCCTTAGGCGAAACGTTAAAAGGGGGNGAAATTAACATATTGGGAATTTAGCTTTGGTTAGAATTTTTTGTTTTAAGTAACAACTAATTAATTCACGAAGGGCATCATGTATAAGCTTGCTTATGAAGTGATTAAATAAATAGTTAGAGTACTTTAAATATTAAAAATTTATTTAATACAAGAGATTAACCTGAAAAGAAATTAATGCTACTAACAAATTGATACTCAACAAGAATAATGAAGCAAATTATTAAGAACAATGGGAAATTCAACTCAAGCTTTGGCTGCACGACCTGCGTTGATCTTATGAATAGTGTGTGTTAGTCTTAAAAGACATGGAAAGAAAAAAGCTCCAAAAGAGAGAAAGCAGCTAGATTCTTGTGACCAAGTTTGTCTCTCTTCCAATCAATTGACTGATTGATATCTTCATCAAACCACTATCATGGGATTATTTTACTTTATTATCTATCAAACTAGGTGTGATGCCCCTGCTTTTGAGTAGCAAAACCAGTAAGCAGAAACTTCCAGTTTCCACGTCATGTTACGATATCAGGGATAAAAAATCTCATAGCGGAATATTTTTTCTTTCTAAAAAATTTAGGAATCTCTCTCAAATAACACCAAGAGCGGACTGAAATACCTCGAAATGTTATAGATATAAATATTGTTTAATGTACATAATCAGTACATACACAGGTGTATCAAGTAAGTGCCACAAGCGGCATGAAAGCACTTACAATTATACATACCAAATATAAAACAAAGTTATAGTCATATTACAACCAGAAATATTAACACCAACAAAAATAGCTCTTTAGAGACTAGTGCAAAATGCTCAACAGATGGCCTAGCAACCATCAAAATTGGCGAAAGGACCTTTGTCGTCAACCGTATCAAGGTTTATGTAAATATTACATTATCATTTTTTTTTTCTTTTCTAATCAAAGTGGGAGAGGGGGAAAAAGGGATTTACATTTACATTTACATTATCATGTTTACATCGGCAAACAAGTGAGTTCCATTGTTTCAATACTATCAAGTTTACTGGTTTGTTATAGTCTTATTATTAATAGTCATATAATCATAAAAACATACATAAGCAATACAACAATTATAATCTTATGAATGCAAAGTATGATTTATTTATATACTCTCGTTTTAGGGCCATTAAATCCCTGTTTGTCTTGTGGCTATTTATCTCTCACCTTTTATGGTACTGGCAGCTACAATTGTACAACATTTTAATTTATTATGAGTAATTACTTTTTTCCTTCATAAACTACAACACATTGCGCGTCACATGCATTCAAGGCATGTGACACGCACGTGATGCTTTGACTATCCAAGTTAAAGACATTGACTGACAGAATAGGGTTTTGGTAATGAAAAAGTAGTTTGATGGGGTTATAATATAAAGTTGGTAGTTGATGGGGGTATATGGTTGTCAAGTGGTAGTTTATGGGGAGAAAATGTAATTATCCCATAAAATTTCAATTAAAAAAAAAATAGAGGAGTGGGAGTTGGCTTGCAAGCCCCCTAGATCACGGGTGGCCTTTTGGGCCACCCGTGGCCACCTCTGTGGTGAGGCCACCTGCAGCCTCAAGGGTGGTCCGTGAGGCACCCCAGATGTGCCCGGAGGTGGCACTGCGTGCCTACCGGTTTGGAAGCAAACTGGCAGCCACCCTGTGTTTTTTATTTTTCATTTTTATTTTTTAAAAAAGTTTAATGTGTGGATGGTTGTTTTAAACGCAAAATTTGAGCGCCAATATTTTTAAATTTTGAGACATTTTACTGTTCATACATTGCTATTCACACAGCAAAGGCAATGCGTGAATAGTATTACTATTTACACATCGCTATTCATACGTCGCTTTTCGAGGGTGAATAGTAACACTATTCACACGTCACTATTTTATAAATAGTGACGTTTGAACAATAAAATGTCACATTTTTTTTTTTTTAGTGGTAGCTTTTTAGGACATAATTGTTTGTTCTGATATAACACTGGGAAATTTAATGTCTCTTAAATTCACTTATAGAACTCAGTAATACTGTCGTTAAAACATTGTTATTAAGTTTCTATAATTATTTTAGAAATTAAGAAATCTTCCAAACCAAATTCTAAGATATTTTGACTTTTTGGCTTAAAACTTACTTAGATCAAAACTTAGATTAAGTCAAATAAAATCCCGATATGTTTGTAGTGAAATCCTCTATCTAGTGGTAGAATTTCAAAGAATTGCATTTTTGACAAAAATGAAGTGATGGATAATGAATATAAAGAGATGAGGTCTATAAGCAATCCATTGTTTAAAGATTGACTAATACATGTATGGAACTACTTACTGAGAAATCACACTACATTTCATCTCTATAAGGATTGCCGTTTTATTTACGTAATAATTTGGATAAATGCATATTGTGTCTAAAAAACTAAATAGCTGAAAAGATAGCTATCAATTGGACTGGTTAGTAATGACTAATAGTCCAAAGTAGGAGGATGTCACGGACGTAAATGGTCTACCATATTTAGCCTAAGAACAAGAGATCTGAAGAAAAGCTTAAAAAGTATGGGTAATTATCTTTTTTCTTCATCAACTATCAATTATGACACCTGACCTTTATGAACTATCATTTTATGCCCAAAACCTTTATTCTGTAACGCCCCAAGTTCTAGAGGTAGAGCGATTGGGAGAAATTTTAATATATTCTTACCAAAATAAAATATTCTCATAAGATCTCCATAAAAATAACATTACTAGAGTACTATTATTCCAAATATATAATGTGCTAGAATACAATGATCTCTTAAAAATAATACAGTTACACAATCTATGCTCATCCCAAGCGGTCTAATCCATAATGGAGTCCCAAAAACTTCTACTGCTACTACTTCTGCTAGTCCTCAACGCAATATGTCCAAGTATCCCACCGGTAGCCTTGTCCTCAGTATTATAGTTTATAGGGCAATCTGAAAAAGATGTATAGGGAGAAGGGGGGAGTTCGACAACTCAGTAAGTAGTCATAACACCAAATGCTATAAAACATACTATGCAGATTTTTATGTCATAATCTCTGTCATGTACAACAATAATTTATAGTCGCAAAATGAGTAATCAGCACTTCCTTTTTACTTTTCTTGGTTGTTTTACCCTTTGACCCATCGCCGTGAATTTACCATGTCCGGCACACGTTTGGCTTGTCCCGTAGGACTCCTTTAGCTCATCCTGTCGTCACAGGGAAGAGCTACTAGGTTGGAAACTCCCCTAGGTGGAGGCCACCTGGCCGATAGCATACACCTTCTCGTAATCGTCCTTCGGTGTGCTTGCCATGCAACCCTTACGATTCGGCTGATCGTTGCTTTAGTGCCTCGGGGTTAAACATTTATTATTCATGAATGCACATATAACATTTCATATAGTCTTGTAAGCTCATCTATATTTGTATAACATATCATGAAACCTTTATGAGCTCTTTCATTCATACTTGCATTCATGCATAATCTATTGTAATATGTAACATTTTTGTAATTATATCATATGATTGAATAAAACTATGTATTAAAAATGGGAAGTGCAACTGAAAATCATGTAAGTAAATTCTTCATAAAATTCCCAACATTTTTGTTTTCCAAAGATTTATAATAAAATCTATTAGTGTTTTTGGTGTTGTGTCCCCTTACCTGACATCGCATGTCTTTAATTGGATTCTGCCTTCAACTCACAATTCCTACAACAAAGTAAAAAGTACCTTAATCATTAATTCTTTTATCCTTAACATCAACCCCCACCATGATAGATTTATAGCCTCTCATAAAATTTTAATAATCCACTCAATTAAGACCTCAAAAATATCCAAAATCATCTTACTATAATTAACAGCTTAAGGAGTCTTCCAAGCCATAAAATTGCTCTCTTCCTAAGCCATTTAATTTAACAACTTACTCCCAATATCAAAAGCTTAGAAATATTTACAACAATCTCTCTAATTACAACTAATCCCTCCAAATAGCAATTCAAATATTCATACTAAAAGCCCCAATTTAATTTTAGCTTTATACTAAAAATACTATAGAGGATATAAAAATGATACCTTGGAGTTCTCCTATTTTTTTTTTTTTTTTTCTTTCCTCTTCCTCTCTTTTCTTTCTTCTTTTCCTCTTTCTTTCTTTTCTCTCTTAGCTTCTTTTCTCCTCTCTTCCTTTCTTTTCTTTACCTCCCTTTTTCTTTTTCCTCTCTTCTCTCTTTCTCACGCTCACTTGCTGTTGTGAGCAAATGGGGAGAAAAGTCTCCTTAAATAGCAGTCCAAGGTTGCCGTATGTGGGACACTTGTCCCACTTGTTTTTCCAACTCAATCCCATGCGTCCTCAAGAGAAGAAGTGAAACTTGCTGCATGACATCTGCAGCTAAGTGTCAACCAAGAATAGTATGTCTTCAACTCTTCATGCTATATAACACCTTGCTATCCACGTGATTTGCTGCATGGTATTGTTGCCTTTAAAGTTGCCACCTTTGGTCCAATGTGTCTAAGAGAGAATGAGGAAATCAGGCAAGACAACACCTAATAAGCCAACGTGCCCCTTAGAGAAATGAAAGAACCGTGCAGTTCAACAGCTTATACAGCAACGTGTCTACGGTATGGCCACAAAACTCACTTGAATTTTCATAGCTTGACAGCACAACATATGTACTGTCAAGATGAGTTTGTATTTATCTAAATGTCCATAAAATTCACAATAATTCCCTTATGAACCTAAATATGTATATTACAATATATCCAAAATTCGTGGCCTAAGAAAATTAATAACCCATTCAATTAATTCTCCAAATCTCAAGTGCTCTAACTACTTGACAGATTAACCTATTAGACTTAAAAAATTCATAACTCTCTCAATTTAACTCCAAATGACACGAAATATGTCTTAAAATTTTTCTCATTCAAAGGCTTACAACATATTCAAAAATCATAGAAATTAATAACTTTTTAATATCTCAAAAATACCTCAATATTCATTGTCTCTGATTGACCAAAATTCCTGATTTGACACTTGCAAATTCTAAAAATCATGACTCCTTATACAAGCATCCAAAAATCCTAAAACCACTTTTAAAATCTTCATTTCTCATCATCCTACAAATTCTTAAAACAGTTTTGCTTAAAGTTTCTCATTGAATTTTTTGTGCTTAAAACAATGTAACTTTTCTTCCAATAACCCACTAAAATTTAATTTCTACCATCTTTCACATTAAATCTATATTTACCTATAAAATTGCAAATCCTCCTTATCCTTGATATTAAGATCATCTCTATTCTAGGGTATAAATTTCAGGGTATTACATATTCTGTCAATCAAAGGTGCTAACTCAGACGGTCTACCCGTCACTTTACCCCGATGAATTACAACGCATTGTCACTTTGATCATCTGAGTTAACGCCTTTGACTAGTGGAATGAGGATTTTTGAAACAAAATGGTAGTTCATGGGATCGGGTGTCACAGTTAATAGTTTATAGGGATAAAGTGAAAATGCGTTGTAGTTCATGGGGGAAAAGGTAATTACCCCTAAAAAGTACTTTTAGTATGCATGAAGAGCAAGGCCAAACCTCTCATAGGATGCAACATGCTCAAAAAGCTTTTATATATATATATATATATATTGATTGGAGGAAAAAAAGCTTATATATCTTAAAGCATTTCTAACAACAATTTCCAAGTTAAACACATGAAGGAAATTACGATTTATTTATCTTCTATTATCAATATTACATAAAACATTACAAACCAATACATACAGAAATAAAATTCCCAATTTTGCACCCATTCAAATTTCCATGTTAATAATAATTATTTACATTACAATTAAGATTATAAGGTTTTAGATAATTAGTGTGCTAACTTTCATTTATGAATGACATCTGAGTTCTTCTTGATATAATTGTCACAACACTTGGCTAAACATCTTATGACACGGACTTTTTCAAGCATGCCGCGACGAATGTTGTTTGTGTGCTTGCAATCGTTGGAGCGAAGGTAAGTTTCAAACAACATTTTTGGGTCATTAATTTTATCATGTATGCATTCATGAAAACCCTCAAAAAAGCAAGCTGCCTCATAATATTCCATGTCTTGTATATGATCTTTTTCCTCATGTATGCAACGTTTAACTATTTTTGTAAAGCAAATTCTCAAGTCTCCTGCTCCTGCTCCTTCATCAAGTTCATAGAAATTAGGAAGTGGAATGGGAGACGAAGATAGACAAAATGCAGGGTCATTGGCATGCACATCAAAGAGAAAAAGGGTGAGCAATTAATCCCATCATCACCACCATAAGTCTTCTAACACATGATTTTGGAACCATTGTTTTTCTCACTTCAAAAACTTTCTTGTTTTGAAGTTTAATTCAAAATGATAATTACGGCTTGAACCGTAACATTTATATGCAATTGAATGCTTAGACGGTTAGACCCTTTTAAAAAAGGTAATTTATTATATGGATTGACGTATTCTTAAAAGTAATTTTATTTAAATTTTTATTTTTTTGACATGTCCACGTAAGGAAAGGGGGAGGAAGGATTTGAACTAATGACTTTCGCTTCATTAGGAGTGATTCACAGCTAATTGAGCTATCCCTTGAGGATAAAAATTGTTGTTTAATAGTTCTTATTTTTATAAGTACGGCATTTCTTCAATAAAGTGACTTTTGGTTAGAGCAAAATGTTTCGAGATAATATTTAAGTTAATATGTACATTCACACGTTACCATTTGGTAACGTGGCATTTTTAGCACGTTACCAAATGTATTTTTTTAAAAAAATCCATTAGTAACGTGTCAAAATTGATGCGTTACTAATCCCCCATTTTTTTATAGTATGCGACTTTTATCAAAACTAAAGTAATAGTTGTAATATTGCAATTATTTTCAATTAAAAAAGAAATGAATATGGATGACTTGAAAATTACAATATATTATATCAATGCACCCATTAGAAACGTTTTGAAATTTTAACTCGAAAAGAGTTGTAAGCACGTCATATATGAATCAATGAAATTTGAATTATTTGAAAAGAAATTTTATGTTAAAGATACTACTCAAAAGCCTATTCATACAAAAGACAATGATGTCTTACTAACTATGATGAGACATTTTAAGAAAAAAAAAATGGGAATACATCGATTCATACGTGTAGATCCCCTCTTGCTGTCATCTGCCGAGTAGAAATGTTGGCGATGATTAACGACTCCAACCCAAAATAGAATTGTTGTTTTCAAATACAATTCTAGAAATCTTTGTGACATCACTTCTAGGAGACTTTGTAACATATTACTTCCCCTCCACGATAGTTGATAGCGTAAGGTGGAACAAATACTTACAATAAATTTGGAACAGTGTGAATATGGTTCATGCGGGTAAAAATTGGTAGGATTAGGTGCCCTACAACTAGGAGAAACATCAAAATAATTGAACGGAAGACTCATGCTTCACCCAAACAGTTTAATATATCCCACATGAAACAATAACAATTTACAAAAACTAACAAAAATAAACAAAACAAATTACTAATCAATAAACTAACAAAACAATAAACAAATAAACTAACTAAAACTAAAAACAACTAGTAAATAAATAAAAACTGAAAGAATAAATAATTAAAAATTAAACTAATAATTAAACAAAACAAAAAAGAATTGAAAACTGACACATACACTACCTCGGGTCTGTTGGTGCAGCCAGCTGAGGTGCGCTCGAGCGCAAGACACTGAGATCGATCGCAGACATGCAGATACGCAGAAATGTAGCAGTCTGCGGTTTTGTCAGAGGTGTGTGTTCACACGCAGCAGCATACTAGGTGAGCGCAGGTATGCGAAAAAGCTGGAATAGACTCAATTGCGCTCGATCACATTATCACAGGCTGATTTTTCAGAGACTTAAACAGAACAGAAAACAGCAAACCAAAACACTAATCTAATTTTTTTTTGGATTTTTTTTATATAAAATCATGAAATAAATAAAATAATTGCAGAAATTAAAATAACTAATAGAAAGATAAAATTAATCTAAGCATAAAATTAATTAAAACAAAACACTGATTCCCCGGCAACGGCGCCAAAAATTGGTCATACAAAAAATAAGTACTCGTCAATTATACAAATCGTTTGCAATAAAATGGTTGTGCAAGTGCGAGTGTCGAACCCACAGAGAAACGTGTTTGTGAAAATCAACTTTATAATGCCTAAACTAACCCTACATTAACCTAGTTCCAAATATCGAATAGGTGGCGTGCATAAGGTAAAACCTAATTAAAATGCAATAAAATAAATAAATAAAAGCGTTAAGGTCCCTAATGTACCTCACCACAATTTAATCAACATATAGGCATGCTAATTCACACATCCATCAAACAATTAGGCTAAAATGCATGTCCTATTCTCACGATAGTGCACACACTTGTCGTACGGCTTAGCTCTACGCATGTTCTTTTGCCTTTACAAAATCTAGTCAAATCAAGCGATGTATTAACCCATAAATGGTCACAACGGATGATGAACCGAAATCGAATCATCTGATGTGTTGTTGACGACAACGGATATTGGACTCGATTGAACTATCCAATGTAACCCGGATAAACCACAACGCATATTGGATGGAAAAACGATCCATAAACAACAACCAATCACAATCTTGTCACGAGATTGTGATTGAATCGAACAAATATTAAATTAAATAACAGAAAATAAAAACTAAACATGAATATATATATAAACAAATCCATAGTGAGTGAAATAAGAGACTAAAATTAAACAAATAAAAGCATTAAATGATAAAATGACGTTTAGAGGGTTTTACAGTGATGAACAGGGAGGACTTAGGCCACTGAGAGCGCCTCCAAGCGTTTCCAAACGTAAATAAAAATCTATACAAAATGTTTTATTTATAAGCAAAAATTAGGGTTGTTGCCAGGTCAGGTGTGCACGATCGCATGGGCTGAGCTCGATCGTACTACGCTCGATCACGAAGTGTATGATCAAGCGCGCATAACTGCTTTGGAATTCCACGGCGTAGGCATGAAGCGATGGCGGCTAGGGCGATGCGCACTTCGCGGGCTGACGAGGCATGTGCTCGATCGTGGCCTATGTGCTCGATTGCATGTGCGTTCGATCGCTGGGTCTGGTGCTCGAGCGCAGCTTTGGCTCTGGTGGGCTTTGAGCGCATTGGCAGGGACTCCAAATGCACATTTTGGCCAATACCACGCTTTTAACCGCAATTCGAAAGTAAGGACCTGCAACACCATAAATCACTAAAACAAACTAAAAGATTAGATATCAACAAGGCTAAAGGCTTAACAAACATAAATTAAGAGGTTCGAATAAGCACTAAATGGCACTCATCAAATACACCCAAACTTACATTTTGCTAGTCCCTTAGCAAAACAAAAATGAAAAACACAATAAAAAGAACATAAGTCCGCTTTCGTGGGAGAACGATTGCATTTAGCATATGCAACAAGCCTTTTAAACCTGTAGGGATTCTCAGGGGACGAGTGAAGTCTTGTGAGGGTTTTCCAGGAATGATACCCACAAACATTGTACAAGCATTTTATTCTCAACAATGCAACAATATAGCAATTGTGGTTCTTATTCATGAGCAAACTTAACTAAACAAACACCATCTTCACAATTTTCAAGGAATTATCAATCAAGCTACTACATGGCATTATGAGACATTGCATGAATCAATTCTGGTGAAAGTGAGATTAGCACATAATTATGGGACTTCAAAACTAAACTTAATCATGCATGCTTCGACACTCAGAATTCATTAGACCACCCATCAGACACATTAACCAAGGTTTATTTATTTCAGGTTTTATTATTATTTTTTTGGATAGGCTGTGCAATGCTTGACTCCTTTAAGCTTCTAAATGACCTATGTAACGAGCGTTGGGCCAGTGACTCCAAAACCAGGCGGCTTTAGGGCACTAGATGTAGAGACGTCCCTAGAGCTTAATTACTCAAGTCAAAAAGAGTTACGAAGCCTAACTAGCCATACAATTACTTAGCTAAAATTTTTCATCTTTTTATGTGAACACTCATTGCTTGGCCAGGCAAGATGTCCGGTTACTTAATGAAAAACTCAACTTATTAATTTTTTTTTTTTTAAAAAAAAACAACCAAGGTTATCTTTCCAATGGGTCACCCAACTGCATCCAAACTTACAAAACCAACATGACTAAACTCAGAATTTATACACAACAAACTACGTGCCAATGTGGTCGTGAAAATCAAATTGAAACTGTAATATCTCATGCTGCCAAAATAACACAATTTAAATTCCCTTTATCAAAGTGATCATATGTTCATCGAATTAAACTCACAAAAGAAAATAAAACCATAATTAAAATAAATTGCATAATTAAAAACAAAATGTGCACAAATAATACCCCCAAACTCAAAATTCGCACTGCCCACAGTGTGCAGAAATAGAAAATACAAATGTAGTGCAAGGGGTGTAAAAATAACCAACACGTCATGGAGACGTCACGGAGCTGGTGGCAGCCTGTCTAAAATGGCCCGTAGCATGTCCTGGGTGTCGAGCCTGTCCTGACGTGCATCTCTCTATATATCCATAATCTGGAATCGGATGTCCTCCAGGGTGTCCTACAAAGCATAAAAATCTGCAGCTCTGAGAGTGATCGTCTCTTCACATTCTTCTTCTTCTTCTTCTGGCTGCTCATCATGTTCTGCCGCCCTCTCTGGCTCAGCTGCTCTCTCCTGCTCAGCTGCCATCTAAAGAATGTCCATGGGCTCTGGCTCTAGCTCTGGCTCTGGTGCTGCTGCAGCTCTAGGTATGTGGGAACAACTCTGGTTCCACTGGATGCGGCCGAAGTGTGGGCTCTCAGTGATTGGCCCGTCCGTCGCATTGCCTTTAATCCCCTTCTTTCTAAGTATGTGAGTGATAAGAAAAGGGAAAGGCAAACTCCAAGTTCTCGTGTGCTTAGCTACTCGATGGTGCACTCCTTCCCAGAATTTGTAAATCTGCCTCCATATGATCTCGGGAATGGAGCACCAAAAGCCTCGGTGGAACGAATAAAGGGCATTGAGAAATATGTCCAGCCTCTGTGTCTTGTGTCCCAAAGGACACACATTCCTATACAGCACGACATCAACGAACCAAAGCTTCGGAGGAATCTTCGCCTTGCTAGCTGCATTCCGGTGCCTATCTGCATATTACCTCTTACACATGTCAGAGACGATGTCCTTGAGGGTGAGCATGGAGGGATAGTCAATCAAAGGAATGTCTGAATCAGGAGGCTTATGACTGCATTTCAAAGCAGCCGCCACGTCAGCTATGGTCACCTCCACGTCCCTATCATCGATGGAAGAGACAAGAACGTCTGGCCGGCTGCAATCGTACCTTAAATGCTCATAAAAAAACCGGACCAGACGTTCGTATGCGGTGGAGGCGACGGGCTTGAATAACTTCTTCAATCCCCGGTGCTTCAATTCTTGAACCGCCCACTCTGTAGCTTCATTTTTGGAGAATTTGTCTTTGATGGCGAACAAAGTCTCTAAGATGAGCTTACGGCTCTCAATAGGGGGTCTGGCAACTATGGAGTGGGTTCCAGAGGGCCGAGAAGATGAGGCTTGCCCTCTAGGCATGCTGGAAACTCGTTGGGGCCTTTTATCGAACACTTGGGTGGGCACCTCTAAAACAAAGGGTTTGAGAATCGTTTCACAACCCAACCCAACCCAACCCCCTACAAACAACAATAATCCAACACAGGCAATACATGCACACTCCGTATTCATGGTTTGTGAGTGTAACAAGCAAAAAAAAAAAAGGAGAAAAATGAAGATTTTGGGCGAAGTTGGTTATGAGATAATGGGGGTGATGGGTGTGATGGGACGGGCAGTGGTGATGATGGGCGGTGACGTGATGGAGGGGCCGGAGGTGATAAGGTGGTGGTTTGGCTACGTTTGGGAGAAGAGAGAACGGAGACGGTGAAATGGAGGTGTACGGCGTTGTGGAGAAATGAAAGGGGAAGAGGGGAAAGTGAACTAAAAGAGGTCACGTGAGGGCTCAGAACGCATGCGATCGAATGTACGTACGTGCTTTCGATCGTATTCGTGCTGAGTGTGTGTGTGAAGTGGGCTTTGCGCTCGAACATACAGGATACGTTCGATCGCAAAGCGTGAAGGAGTGTGTGTGTGAGATGGGGCTCTACGCTCGAACAAACGCAAGTGAGTTTGAATGCAGGACCGTGTCTGCGATCGAACGTACAGGGTACGGTCGATTGTATAGTGCAATTTTTTTTTTTTTAACAAAAATATTTACACAATGAAAATATTTACAAACACAACACACAAACTAAAATATTTACACACACGCATCTACTCCAAGAAATGGAAAGATAAAGAAATGGGCGTTTGCGCTCGAACACATGTGAGTGAAATCAAACGCAAGCCCGTGTCTGCGATCGAGCGTACAGAGGTACGCTCGATCACATGGTACAGAAGTTTAAAACAAAACAAAATAAACAAAACAAATGAAAATCAACAAAATGAACAACAACAAAAATTTTATACAAACTACTATACAAACAACAAAAACAAAAAGAACAAGAAATAAAATGACTCAAAAATAAAGTGCGGAAAATAAAAATGAAAAAATAATATTGCACCTTCCCCACTCATATGGGTGTCCAACCAATCCCTTCCACCCTTTCTTCTTAAACTCTATATTGCCCTCTTGAAGGATGTTTTACCATCTTATGTAGCCTAAAAGCTTGTTTTGAAAAATTCTCTTAGGACCACGATTTCTAGATTTTTGATCTTTTGTGCGTGAATCCTTAAAGATTTCTACATAAGATGGTTCCTCGAGACAATGAAAAGGTGAAACTTGTGGTGCATGATATGTCTCGAGAGGGATTGTGACAAAGGAATGAGCTTCAGTACTCACTTCCTTGTTGTTGGAAAAAATTGGAATAGGCGGAGGCTCAATCTGCTCTAAATGCTCCTCTTTCTTTTCCACTTTGCAGACAGCTGGTTCCTCACTAACAAGTGTGGTGGTGGCTTGGACATGCTCATGATGAGAATTGCTAGGGCAATCCTCATCAATCATGTACTGCCCTCTAGCCATCTCCTGACTTTGAAATTCCTCTTCCTCAATTCTATTGAATTTACCAACTAGATGACCAAGCCATCCTTCTAATCTTACAACAATTGCTTCAGTGTTTGCCACAGTGACATCTATGATTTCTTGACAAGGTTGGTTGACTGTTTGCCTGAACACCTCGAGTGTGTCTTCCAATGATAGCTCTTGTGATGCAAGAATGATGGTTTTTCCAGTTTAATGTTATGACTATTTGGTCATCAAACCCATTTATTTTTCTTAACCGTTTTTTGATCGTTTGGTCATTAAAGACCATTTAGTTTTCCTATGCGTTTTTTGACCATGAGTGGTTACTCATTGATTGTTTTTTTACCGTTTGGTCATAAAGTCTTTTGCATTATTTTCTTGACCGTTGGCTTTTAATATTTTGTCATGAATGATGAGCTCAATTTTCTATAAATTGAGCTCACCTACCAGCATTGGAAGATACATCTTTTTGGCTCCAAACAGTGTCGTAAAGCCTTAAACTTTTGTTAAACAAATTTCCTTCCATTACCATAAAGCTATACTTTGGTGTGGCTTTTAGTCTCTTTTTTTCTTTGATCAAAAGGGTTGTTCTATTACTCTTCGTTTTTGGAAGTATGTCCTTAATGAAGGTAGATGTTATAGTCTAATCCTGTAAGGTTGTGTGTCAAAGGATCTAATCGCACCGAGTTATACACTCCGGGAGGCACGAATCAACTTTTAAGGACAATGCTCTTACGTGATTCTATAGTATTGTGAGATCTTTTCATATTTTACTTTTCATCTCTTGTATTTTATTTACTTTATTGTTAATATTCGGATTGTAATTATTTTATATCAATGAGAATTTGTGCACCATTCAAAATTATTTCCAACAATCTTAAAGGTTGATTATGATGGTTGCACGGATATTTTTTTAAAATCATAACAATAGTATTTAAACTTATAAGAAGTCAAATACTATAAGAGTTTGTGATATGCAATTCATATACGAGAAAGATGAAATCATATCTTGAGTGGAAAGATTTTGTTAGGAAAAAAAAATATAATAATTGATTATTTATCAAAAGAGGAGCTGACTTTCATGTGTATGTATTGGATATTTTGACTAGAAGATTTTTTGATTATTTGACCTCAAATTGTGTTAATTTAATTTGTTCGTCAAATAATCTTTTATTGTTGGGTTACTATTCTTATAATAAAAAGAGTTGAGTCTTTTTATGGATTCGTAGAACTTAGCACTTTTTTATTATGTTGTGTTAAGCTTTCCATGTACATTAATAATAATAGCAATGAATAGTTACTTACAGTGTGATGGAGAAAAATACATAGGCATTGCTAACTATGTGCAAAGAATAGAACTTTGCTAAAGATTTTTGCAGGTAAGCACATATATAGTAAGAGGAAGAGATATGGTTTGCATATTTAGTCGATCGATTCTCACGACACCTAGTTGGTGTGTGGTGGCGACAATCTATTTTGGTGGATCTTCAAGTAAAACTGTTGGCTCCTATGTGAGTTCTTATATTCTGATTTATATGTTTTAATTTTTTTTTAAGACGTGATATATAATTTCTATTGTTAAAAGAGAGAAAAAAAAATCAAGTGATGAATGTGTTCTTTGATTGAAATTAAAGTTGATAAAAACTTTATAATTACATAAATATTGTAATTTGATGGTGGCCCTTTGTTGATTATTCTATTTCAAAAAAGGAAATATATAGTATATAGCACTTATGTTATCTATGGCATGCTGATTAGCATTAAAACTTCAAAGAATATTTGCTAATTTTTTATATATATCATTTCGCTTTCAAATTTATCTGACATGATGGTTTAGAATAAAATATATATGATTATTAATGTTCTAATTGAGGCTCATTTGGTATTTGAGAAAGAAAAAAAAAATTGTAATTTAAGATTTATACCAATGGCATATTTATGACAATGAGTCAATAATAGTTTATTATTATTTGGTTAAGCCTAATACTTTGCATATTTATTGGAGCTCTAATTGAAAAAGATTTATTTACTATCTTGAAAGAAAATTGTTAATTAGCATAAAAGCAATGAGTAAATGACATATCATACTTAGAGAAAAATGAGCTTATTAAAGTTTTTCTTAAAGCACTTGAGTGCTATTAATGAAATTTTATTTTATTATGACTATTTGGTTTATTCCATTAATATTTAGCACGATAGATTTATACATGCAAATCTTGGCTACATCAAGAGAATGAAAATTAAGAAATTGGAATATTGGAATAAACTTTGAATGGTATAATTGTCAATTTTTAAGCTATCTACCAAAGTGTGGGGGGAAGCTATTATTTTGGATTGTCACATTTATAAGCATTGTTTTGAATACCTTGAAGTGTGGGGGTGTTTAGCAAATGTTATGTTACCCAAACCTAAAATGAGGAAACTAGTTTTAAAAACCTATGATGTGATTTTATTGGTTTTGCATGTAATAGTTCGTGCTATAGATTTCTTACTATCAAGAGTGATGTTTTAGATTGCAATATTATTATTGAATCTAAAATTGCTATTTTCTTTGAGCATTTATTTCTTTTGAAAAATAAGAAAAAATTATTTCATGAATTTTCTGTTGCTTCTAATAAATTATTGATGATGTGTAAGAATTGAGAAGAAGCAAGAGAGCTAGAATGGAAGGAATTTCGGTAATAATTTTATTGTTTATATTATTGATGATGATCCAATATATTATGGTGAAGTAATTATTCTATTTGATGTGTTTGTTTTGGTTAGAGGTTATACATAATGAATTATAATAAATTATGTCTAACCATTATTGAGAACTCGTTGAGTTACCTCATAAGACTAAACCATTTGGTTATAAATAAGTGTTTAAGAAGAAGCTTAAATCGGATGAAACAATAGATAAGTACATGGCAAACTTATTAGCTAAAAGCTATAAGTAAATGCAAAATGTTGATTGTTTGAAACTTATTTTTCATTACTAAAATTGCATCTATTAGAATGTTATTTGTTATTGCTTACGTTTATAAACTTGTTGGACATCAAATGAATGTCAAAATTGTTTTTCTAAATGTTAGAGAGATTTATATGGAGCAACCTGAGGCACTAGTAATCCCCGGTCAATAAAATTGATGAAATCCATGTATAGATTATAGCAAGCTACTAAACAATGGCATGACAAATTTGACAAAGTGATGTTGTCTAATTTATATTTGATTAATGGTGTAAGTAAATGCATAGCAAGTTTTACAATAATGAATGTGTCATTATTTGTTTTTGATATATTGATGACTTGCTTAGTTTTTGAACTAACATTGATGTTGTGCATGAAGCTAAATTATTTCATACATCTATTTTTGATATGAAAGATATAGTAAAGCTAATGTCATGTTGGACATTAAGGTTATTAGAGATAATGATTACATTATTTTATTTCATACATATTATGTGAAAAGATGCTTAAAAAATTTGAGCATTTTTACTATCTTCCTATGTCCACACCATATGATTCATACTTGGTTATGAAATATAGTGATGGTGTTTTGCAAGAAAAATATGCACAAATGATTGGTAGCTATATGCCTTGATATTGCATATATTGTTAATAGATTGAGTAGATATACTTATATTCATGGTATTGAAAATTGTTATGCTACCTCTAAATTGTTGAGATACTTAAAGGGCACAATTAATTTTGGTTTGTTATATTGTGATTATCTTGCTATCTTGAAAAGATATTGTGATGCTAACTGCATTTTTGATTTAGATAAACAAAGCTTACGAATGGCTATTATGTGTTTACTCTGACTGGATGAGCTATCTCTTTGAAAGTCCTCAGAGTTAGTTGCCTTGGAGAATGGAGGAACTGAAGATAAATGACCAATGAGCCTATTGATAAATTAATTTGCTTTTATATGTTAATTCAATTTCACCTGTGTTTTCATTGTGATTGACAAGCTGCCGTAGCTCGAGCAAAGAGTAAAGCTTTATAGTAAGAAAGTGCACAATATTGTGAGGCAGCTTATTGAGACCGGTATATGTCCATGGACTTTGTGAGGTCATAAAAGAATTCTGCAGATTCTTTGACCAAGCCACTAGCAAGAAGGCTAGTGAGAGAAGCATCGAGGATGATAGGACTGATACCCAAATTATGGCACTGTGATTGATACCCAACCTCTAATTGAAGATCCCATGAATGAGGTTTAATGGGAAACGAAGTCACAAGTGAAATGAGGTATGGTATTGTCAATTTATGTTTATTAACTATCTTGTTGAGAAGATTAGTGATGAGTCCATCCCTATGATGCAAGATAGTATAAGATGCAGAGTGATTAAGGGTGAGCTTAAAGCTCTTAATGGGTCCATAGTCCCTACCTGTTGGTATGGGGTGTTTCCTGCACACACTCTTGATGGATACCACATATATGAGTATGGAGGTGCTATTTCCTATGAGACTTGGGTAGGTCTCTAGAGCACTCATGAAAGCCATTTTATGGTATAACAACAAAAGATGTAGAGTGAGTGAGGATGAGTTTAAAACTCTTAATGGGTCCATAGTCCCTACTTGTTGGGATGAAATGTTCTCTGCACACATTCTTGATGGACGCCACCTATGTGAGTGTGGAGGTGGTGCCGCTTCCTATGAGACTTTGGCAAGTCTCTAGAGCACTCATGAAACCCAGAGGCGCATGGCCTGTATAAGGCGCCAACCCGTTATAGAACAACCCAATTTTCTTTATTTGATTTGATTTGATTTTTTTGGAGAAAGATATGTGGGTGATAAGTTTGATTAACTTGAGAATTTGGTTAAAAGAGTCTAACTGTACCACGATTCATTAAATTCTTACTTATTTATCCTAGGTGCGGTTAAAACCTTCGGGTACCACATCGATGCATACTTTCAATCTCCTCTTATTCTAATATTTGTAACATATGGGAGATTGTGTAATATGTGTTATAAACATTCATTTTCATTTGTTTGAAAACATTTTATGATTTGATATTATTTATGAGTTTTTATTAAGTTTTACGGTTTTAACCCTTGGAATTAATTGCCAAGTTTTTTGTGAAATCATTTGACCATTAACAAATGTTTTTCCAGTTTAATGTTATGACTATTTGGTCATCAAACCCATTTATTTTTCTTAACCGTTTTTTGACCGTTTGGTCATTAAAGACCATTTAGTTTTCTTATGCGTTTTTTGACCATGAGTGGTTACTCATTGATTTTTTTTTTTTACCGTTTAGTCATAAAGTCTTTTGCATTATTTTCTTGACCGTTGGCTTTTTATATTTTTTCATGAATGATGATCTCAATTTATAGAAAATTGAGCTCACCTACCAACATTGGAAGATACATCTTTTTGGCTCCAAATAGTGTCGTAAAACCTTAAACTTTTGTTAAACAAATTTCCTTCCATTACCATAAAGCTATACTTTGGTGTGGCTTTTAGTCTCTTTTTTTATTTGATCAAAAGGGTTGTTCTATTACTCTTCGTTTTTTGAAGTGCGTCTTTAACGAAGGTAAACGCTATAGTCTAATTCTGGGAGGTTATGTGTCAAAAGATTCAATCGCACCGAGTTATACACTCTGGGAGGCACGAATCAACCTTTAAGGACAACGCTCTTGCGTGATTCTATAGCATTGTGAGATTTTTTTCATACTCTACTTTCCATCTCTTGTATTTTATTTACTTTATTGTTAATATTTGGATTGTAATTATTTTATATCAATGAGAATTTGTGCACCATTCAAAATTATTTCCAACACCAATAACAAATGAGCAATACACATATCACCAACGAAAAGACCAATATATACGTTTGGATCTTCAGTCTAGCTTTCAGTGATGACACTTCACCCTTCAAAGAATTAACTTATTTATACAATTCAGGTAGGATCTCCCATCCGCAAGCACATGTTTCGTCATCATACCATTGAAAAAAACGACATTATCCTACTTTCTGTCATTATACAAAAAATTTCACAATGAATACAAAAATTACGAACAAGTACAAAGTAACAAAAAATTACGAAAAAGTAGATCCCATTTCTCAACACTAGATTACCCAAATTCAAATCTCTTGTTATGGTCATACATAGCACACCCATAGAATCGCCTCCCAGGATTTTTTATAGTCATGGATTTCATAATTTGGGTTGTAAGGCCATACCTACACTGCATAGGTTTCATATCCTCTTTGACTGATGATATTACAAATGCGGACGACATTGATTGTTCATTATACAATGAATTCCTAAATCATTAGCAGTAATCCGCCAAAACTCTTATGTGTTTCACAAAATAAAATTTATAAACATTTTTCGGCTTCACACTATAGTATTCTGCTTCATTGTATCATTCCCCAATAATTTTCTTATTCTTGTTCATTTGCAATGTTTTTTTTTTTTTTTTTAACAAGAAATATGTTCATGAAGCCCTAATAAAAACGTAGCTATAGATGCTTGTCGACACAAATAAAAGCTTCGTCTTCTAGCAAATTATGGGAAATAAGTTATTAAGGAATGCATATAGTTAATTTTCAAAGGTTTCATTATCAGATTATGTATGAGCAACCACCAAAAAAAAAAAATCAGTGCAAACCGAGAAGTTGCACACTACACATCAACTAAAAAGTATTGATCAAATAACTTGTTAGGCATCAATGAAATATGCAAAATAATTGGGTAAACATGCAGAATAACATGTTCAAGCTTCTTTCTTGCAACAAAGTTAGGCTGAAAAGTCTGTGATGGAATTAATCACGCCAAATTGATGAAACTTTGGTGGGTGGGTGGGTTCTGGGTGTGTCGGTGGGTACGTCGGGAGAGCTCCGTGGGCTGCGTCAATTTCGTGCTTTGCTGATGAATCGAGGAATGGTGGAAGAATGTGAGTTTTGGAAGGATGTGGGTTTCACCAGCAAAGATAGACTCTGGTGGCGGGGGCAGAACATTGACTCGTGCGGGGTGGGGTCCGAAGAGTGGGGCTGGGTTGGGTCTCTTCCTCCTCTTTGAAATTCTTAGGTTAAACTATGCAAATGGGGGTTTAAACAATAAAACCCCAAAGTTTAACAAAACACACCGTTTTGGTTGGTGCCAAAACGGTGCATTTTGATCCCATGTGTTAACATTGGACATGTAGGATAAAAAAATCTGATGTAAACCCTAATAAAATGGTGTGTTTCATATAATTTAACTGCAATTAAAAAAATTTGACGGCATAGCTTTTATTGTAATTTTGATTGACTTAGGGAGTAATTTGTTAAAAAAAAAAAAACTTAGGGAGAGAAAAATTTTGGCGTGTTTACCCAAAGTGTTTAGATATATTTTTCCATAAATTTACAATAGTGTTTTGTGTGATGAATTGCTACCAATACATTATTTTGAAGACAAGGATTAAAAATTGAAAAGCAAAATTTTTAACGAACATTGCAAGAGATGAGTTGGTTGAGTTGGATACATAATTTAATTTTTTAAACAACTTTTGTATATATGAAAGCAATTTAAAATAAAAATATATATCATGTATTGTTAAGAATTAAGAAAGAAAAAAAAATGATAAAGTTTACATAACTCCTCAAATTACTATCCTAATAACAATTTACCTTCAAATAATTAATTGCCACAATTTACCCCTAAACTACTAAAACAATGACAATGTTACATGTATCCTAATTTTTAAAAAATGACAAAATTACCCTTAATAAATTAAAAACAAAAATACTATTTTTTTTCAAATTTTTGAGAGTATTTTCGTCTTATTGAAAATTTTATTAGAATAATTTTGTCATTTTGTTAGCATTGGGGGATACATTGTCATTATTTTGGTAGTTTGAGGGTAAATTGTCGTGATTGATAATTTAGATGGTAGATTGTCATTGGGCTGATAATTTGAGAGGTTAAGTAGACTTTACCAAAAAAAAAAAGGTTTATATATATATTTTAAAAAAATTGAATGGTACAATTTTTATTTATTTATTTTTTGTTTTAAAAAAAGAGGTGTGATACAGCTACAAGCCAAAAAAAACTTTATGGCACATATTTTAGCTAAATGGGTCGTTTCTCATCTTGTTTTTTAAAGCATTCCCATATGATCACCTATTCTCTCTTTCATTCGAATCAGAAATATGAAAGATTATTAACTGTAGTCATTTTTCCTCATTCAATTAAAAAAAAATCAATCAATTAAGACCTAACTTCTACGCCCAATTTCTTTCTCTCTTATAGTTTAAGGCTCTCTTTTTCAGTTGCAATTTTTTTTTTTTTTTTTAAAAAAAATTGTCACTTATAAGAAAAGTTGGGTCTTAATTGAGTTTAAATTGTGATTGTATTGTACCTCAAATTTTTATAATTTTTTTTTTTTTTACCAGAAAGAATATTTTGTAAATATAGGGGGCAAGGGCAATGTGTTATTTTGAAGAGAAGAATGGGTGTATTAGTAGGAAGGACAGGAAGAATTGAATATGCCATCGTTATTGACTCGTCTGACACTCCGTATCAATAAAGTTGGATTAGGATTTTCTAGCAGATTTTGTGAAAACTTTGGCTGTATTGGGTCGGAGACTCATGCGGTCGCTGCCTGGTTTTGCTTTATAATTTTGGGCACAATAATCTTAGATATTACACTTTTATCCTTTCCATATCCCACCAAGTCCCAACCATTCCAATGTTGACACGAGAATCTTCTGCCATTTCCATTCTCAATAATATAAAACGATCTCCTTTTCTTTTCTTTTCTTTTCTGTTTTTTTCTTCTTTCATGAAACATCTTTTGAGTTGCATGAAAGGACGATTCTCACGTGTGATGTGTGTGCAGGGAAGGGACAGTGTACAGCACACCTTTGACCTTTCACGTGATTGTTGACTTCGCATGACTCATTCACCTTAAAAAAAAATTAAAAAAAACATTAATAATAATCAAGCGTTCCAAAATAGATCTTGAAAAATGAAAATGCCATTTAAATAAGTCTTTAAATTTTTTTTTTCTTTTCATTAATCAAATATGTTATAATCTCAATTTACTTTCATTTTTTTAAATCTTTTGTCAAACACACACCATGGTGTTTCTAGGGGCGGAACTACATGGCCCCCCGGGACTAGCCCTCCAAGGGGCCATGTAGTCTCCAAAATTCTAAAAAAGTCTTTAAAATTTTATTTTTACATTTTTTAATTTTGTTTGTTCAAACTTTATTTACCTTTAAATTTTATCTCCGCAAACTCTAAATGCTAGTTTTACCTCTGGGTGCTTCATGTCAACTAATTGAATAGTAATATATAACATATCAGCGTGAGTGAATAATATTCACGCTATTGTGAACAATAATAAAAAGTTAAAAAAAAAAGTCACTCATTAATGTTCAAACTTTCACATTAATATTTTGAGATAATGATGTCAATCCAGCATGTGGTCAACGTTGTCAAATTTGTAGCAATCTTGGACAAATGGGAGGGGTTTTTTTTTTTTTTTTTTTTTTGGGGAAATCGAAAAATTACATTAATAAAAAATTGCTGATGCAGCCCATTACAATATCCCTAATGCAAAGGGGAGTTGTATAACCCTAAAGCTGCTTCCCTTTTCCACATGTAGGAAAATCTCAAAAGAATTACAAAAACTCACACATTCACACATATATACATACATACATACATATATATATATATATATATATATAGCAACTTCTCTATATCATAACAATCCACATGATTTATTTTAATCATAAATGGACATTCTCATCCATTTTACACTTTCTTGTCAAAATAAATGAATATAAAAATTAAAAAGAAGTAAAAAAATAATATTTTAATATTATAAAAAAATATAAATAAAAGTTATTGTGGAGTAGAGAAGCAAAATATAATTTTATTTCTTAATTTTTTTATTTATTTTTTTTTAAAAAAAAGGGTGGAAAGGACTGCTCTAACTAAATAATGGGACTCATGGCTGCCGTACAAGTCAGCACCAGGAAAGAGATATTTGTTGATACGGAGTGTCAGACGGGTCAATAACGATAACATATTCAATTCTTGGTCTCCTTCCTACAAATACACCCCTTCTTCTCTTCAAATTTTACACATTGCCCTTGCCCCTATATATACAAAATATTCTTTTTGGTAAAAAAAATAAAAAATAAAAATTAGATGATATATATTTTTATTTTAAATTGCTTTCATATATATACAAAAGTTGTTTAAAAATATAAAATATTTATCCAATTTTTAACTGTGTTATTACATCTAGGGGTGTAAACGAGCCGAGTTTGAGCGAGCTTCCATTGTTTGGGCTCGGCTTGTTTAAATTTTATTCGAGCTTGAGCTCGAGCTCGAGCTCGGGCTCATAATAAGTCGAGCCGAGCTGAGCCAGTTCACGAACTAGTTCTTATATTTAATTTAATTTATTTTTTATTAATTTAATTTTTTATTATAAATTTAAACTTTAAGTACTCTTAAACGGCTGAAGAAGGTAGTTTGTATATGAGCATTTGCTTAGTTTGGCTAGCTGAGTATAGAGTTTTTGTCAATACAACAAGACATTTGGTTTCAAAGAGAGATAATATGCATCCTTTTTATAAAAGGATGCATATTAGAAAAAAAGAAATCATCAATTTTTAATATTAATATGAGCAATTATGTGAACAACTACCAATTCAAGCCTTATACGAGCTACTCACGAGTTTAGTCGAGTCGAGCCGAGCTTGCTTCGTTTAATATTCGAGTCAAGATTCGTGTTTGCGAAACGCTTCATTTAATATTCGAGTCGAGCTCGAACCAAGCTTATGCGAGCCGAGCCCGAGCCCGAGCTTGCTCGCAGAACACTTCGCTCACTTAATACCCCTTACATCATACCCAATGATATATATTTTAATTTTAATTTTTGTCTTCAAAATAAAAAATATTGATAACAATTCATCACACAAACACACTATTATAATTATACAAATATTTTTCACCTCACATTATAATTTTTTGAAATAAAAAAAATAAAATCACCTTATACACAATTTTCACCTTTGTGTTGTTATAGGGAGTATTTTTTTTAAAAAAATTTATTTAAAATATATTTTGATTATAAATAAATATAAAACTTAATTATGTGCTTTTGAGAATTGTTTCGTAATTTAAATTATTTACTTGAGAAAAAAAAATACAAAAGAAAAAAAAATACAAATAAATATCACCATAATTGATTAAAAAATAGCGATTNACCAAGCTTATGCGAGCCGAGCCCGAGCCCGAGCTTGCTCGCAGAACACTTCGCTCACTTAATACCCCTTACATCATACCCAATGATATATATTTTAATTTTAATTTTTGTCTTCAAAATAAAAAATATTGATAACAATTCATCACACAAACACACTATTATAATTATACAAATATTTTTCACCTCACATTATAATTTTTTGAAATAAAAAAAATAAAATCACCTTATACACAATTTTCACCTTTGTGTTGTTATAGGGAGTATTTTTTTAAAAAAAAATTATTTAAAATATATTTTGATTATAAATAAATATAAAACTTAATTATGTGCTTTTGAGAATTGTTTCGTAATTTAAATTATTTACTTGAGAAAAAAAAATACAAATAAATATCACCATAATTGATTAAAAAATAGCGATTTTTCTGTCAATGCTTCAGAGGCAGTAAATGCACTCCGTCAGTTTTAACAAAGGACAAGGGAACTGCTGGCAATTTGAAGTGCAAACCAGGGGCAAATGGGCAATAGCACAGCACCTACAATATCATCATACAACTACACAAGTGGCACCACTCGCAAATAAGACAAAATAGAAGGGCAATGTTATACCCCATAAATACGTTAATACCCGTTTTGTCCTAAATGGTACAGAGACGGTTCCGCTTCTCTGCTTCTATAAATTCCATGTCCCACCTACCTTGCAAACCCCACGCTATCTTCATTTTATCCATTTCGTCTCTCTTTTAGGGTTAGGGTTTCACTCTCTCTAGAGCTTGTTTTTGTCTGGTTTCTCTGTCGCGGTTCTGTTCAATGGTGAAGCCGCAGGTGTTGGTCTAGGCTCCGAAGGCTAACGACGCCGTGCAGTTCTACAAGGCCGCGTTCGGCGCTGAGGAACTCGGCCGTACCATGCATCCCAAGCGTAAGGCCGAGCAGGAGCTCCCTCACGTCCTCTCCGCTCAGCTCAAGCTCGGTGGCTCCACCATTCTCGTCTCCGATGTTTGCGTTGATGACTCTGCTACACCGTAAGTTTTTATCTCTCTTTCTTTCCGCACGTACTTGTTTGTGTAGGTTTTCTGTAGGATATGTAGTCTGTTCTTTGCATTTTGATGAACTTTCGTGCCGTTTTTGTAATATATGCTTCGGATTGTGGTTGTCATTGTTTCTTTCATATGGCTTATGCTTTGATCGATTTTTCTTGTACGTTTAGATCTTCATTTCTTACTGTTATGTATTTTTAGCTTCTTTTCTAGCTCAAGTCCTGTGATTTTCTCTGAGTTCTTCATGTTTCTTTTTAAATCTTTTCGTTTGTGTTTTCTTTCGCGTCCTAGGTCAAATCTTTACTCGCGTTTTTCCTTTTTTCGCTTACTCTCCCTGGTTCTCTCTTAGCATCCACTTTTGTTCCTCTCTTTTGTTGTTTTCGCTTTTTTCATTACTCGTGTCAGCTCTGCTCATGGTTTTTTCTTGATCCTCTCTTTTGTATGATTTGTGTTTTGCACATATCTTGAGCAGTGTTTTTAAGCGATAACTGTATGTGTTTGACCAGGGCCAAGACTGAGCGGACCGGAAGCACTCTCTGCCTGGAGACCGAAAACGCCGAGGCTGCCATCGCGAAGGCCGTGAAAGCCGGAGCTGTTGCTGTGGGGGAGATTGAGGAAGGTGAGGGCGCGCGCGTGCTGGGGTGGGCGCGTCGTGAAGGTGAAGGACTGCAGAAGGATCTACTCCTTCAAAATTCTCCAGTGTCTCCAAGGAAAACAGATTGCAAGCATCACTTGTATTACAAGGTTTTTTATTTTTTTATTTTTTTTATTATTATTTTTTTATTTTTTATGAACATCTTAATATTGTTTTTGGTTGGATTGAGACTAAGATATCTTGTTCTTGTGAGGATTATTTGTCTCTCTTTTTTTTTTTTTTTCTTTTTCTTTTTTTTTTTGCACAGAACCGTATGAATCGTTTTGTGATCTAAATGTGTTGTTTTTGCATTTAACAATAAAGATTAGAGAAGCTCTGAAACCTTGTGTTTCATTCTGGTCTCCTTTGTGAGACTTGTCCACCTCCCCGTGAGGTCAACTGGGGCTCTCTTCCTTTGTGGTCCTTTTTCCACCAAAGATCCTTGGTGTTCCTTCTTGCTTTTCGCCAAAGATCAGCCGTGCCCAGCCTTCGCCCCAACATCCGACTAGCCTCTCGCCACTTTCTGTCCACTGTCATCGTCGGATCAACCTTGGTTCATAGATGGGTTTTAGAATTCTACTTTCTCAGGCCGACCTGGATCTTCACACGTCAGTCTACCATCACCGCCGGCCTCCCAGCTACTCAACGCCTCCTCCCGCTCCGCCATCAGCCTCTCGAGCGTGGACCTCACACGCTGGCACCTGTGCACCACGCCCTGGTCCATCCGCGCCTCCACCGCTTCATTAGCTTACCTTAGCTGCCCTCCTTGCTCCAGTGTCCCTATTGTTTTGGTTTTCTGTAGTTTTTTTTTTGGTTATTTTCTTTATTTTTATGCTATTATGTGTAAGTAGTCTCCCTGATTTTGTGTAGTATCTTTGCTTAGAGACTCGGTTTTTGGCTCTGTTTTTTTGGTACTCTTTGATATTTGTTTTGCTGCTGCGTTGCTATTGTGGTTAAGAGAGGTCTCTACCTTTGGTGAAGCTGAAGCTGCATTTCATGCATTTCAAGCTTTTCAAGGCTGTACTTTTGTTATTTGACTTGTTTGTAGGTGCACTTTATTGTGTACATTATACGTATGTTTGATGAGCTGATTTCAACCTTTGCGTTTAGACGTATTTTCAATTGGTCTCACATTTTTTATTTCATTTGGATTAAAAATGGGAATGACCCTCCTTATGTACCCTTTTTCTTATTTGATTAGAAAAAAATGGGGTGACTTTATATTTTCTAATAATTTGCTTTGTTGTCAATTTAGTTCTAATGTAATTTGAGGCTGGCGTCGTTATTTGTCCTCATATTTAATTTCTTAATTTTGTTTTATTTGCTTTTGTTATCTTGTGACAGGATTTGATCTTTAAAGGCCCAATGAAATACTATGGAATGCCTGGTAAGTTATTTACACTCTTCTGTCCACATTTATGAAAATACCACGCCTATAGATTTCCAATAATTGTAATACACTTTTAAATTTTATAAAAATCTTGTTTTGACTGCTTATTTCTTTTGTATTGTTGGGTTGGTCAACATTGCTGTAAATAAAGAGCAAAAAGTTTATAACATTTGATTATCTAAATACATGTATGAATAATTTTAATAGAATCAACTTTTTAGAGTTTTTGAGTTAAGAGTATGCACAATAGCATAACCATGCATTCACCTAAAATGGCTAACCAAATCTATAAAATCTTTCACCATTCAATTATGTAAAAAAACACGCTTTTCACATTTTTTTTACTCTGTTTGTGACCAATCTCATGTCACATGTGGCGTGCACCATTCTCGAATTCATTTCATATTTTATTATGTCATGGTAATCATAAACTCATTTGTATTGACACATCATTTCCTTTCTTCCAACCAAAGATGCTGTTAGGACAAGCATACTTTCAAGAAGGTGGGAGTATCTTTGGGCTTCTATTCCCATTCTGGATTTTGCGAGAAGGCAGAAGTCTTTTGATAGATTTTGCGAGAGGGCGCTTTGTCTTTGTGATTCATCCATTATGAAACGATTCTCTCTCTTGTGATGTGCTTGAAGATGCTTCTCGTGTTTATACGTGGATCTCTACTGCAGTAAGGCGGCATAATGTTCAGGAGTTATATATTAAGCTTAGAAAAGTTAGAGGGCTTTGCTCTACTTCCTTTTTGCTTGTTTACTTGTAAGACACTCACAAGCTTGCATCTTGGTATGTTGTATATCCTCAAGCTTTCCACTACAATTTGTTTCTCAAGTCTAAAGATTTTGAGGATCCAAATGGTTACATTTTCGAATGAGTACTTGACTCGGAAGCTTTTTTTTGGTCTACCAGTTCTTGAGGAGCTATAATTAAGAAATTGCAGCTAGGGGATCTAAGTTTGTGAGTATTTTTGTTCTCAAGCTACGTTCACTAGCCATATTTGAAAACAATATGCCAGAAGGAGATTTTGGGAGTTCTAGTGATTTTTGTCAGGTTATGGTACGTTGTTGGAGATAGGCTGAAGGAATTTTATTACAACGGTTATTTGATCGATGAATATTGCTTATATAATTCATTCTCATTGGAAAAGGCCGTGATTGCTACTAACTGGGAGAACGATGTTATAGAACAAATTGCTCTTCAATTCGCATGATTAATCTTCTTGTAGGGGTCTCCAACGTAGAACAACTAACACTTGCTGGTCACACGATTTGGGTATGCCTACCTTCTCTCTTTGTAAATTCAAAATATACTCTAAATATTGACATATTGGTGGAAAAATTAAACCCTCGTTTGCATTGCTTGCCTAAATGTGGAGTGATTTAGTGGTAAAATTGGAAAGGGTAAAGCTAATGTCATATAATGGAAAGTTATCATTCTATATATGTATTATTAATGCATTTTTAAGTTTTGACACTTAGCCAAAAAAAGTTCATGTAATTCTTTGCGAGCTTCAAATAACTATTATGTTGTAGATTTTGGTTTCTTTTCAATTTCAAAGAGGGTTTTAGTTTGGTGATTTAACCATTTGTTCGCCTTGTTTGAGATTTTTTTTTTTTTTTGGTAAAACAACCAAATGGGCGGGGTTAGTATTTGTGTATCTTTTGGAAAATCATTGGACAAATGCTACTCTCATGCTTTCTTTTTTGAATGATGAAAGTTCCTACTCGTTTTGCAATTAAAAAAATGAGTTTTTTTATATTCCTACTCGTACGCTGTGTACTATTGATATTAAACACAAAATCCTTCGCCATTAAAAAAAAAATCTTTTTTTTTTTTTTTTTGGCTTGGCAAAGACTCAAACCAGCATTTTAATTATTATGCATTTCTTTTCCTATGCTTAGGTTCTGAAGGATGCTAAAGGACATCACCCTCGTGAGTATATTGCAAAAGCTCAAGTAGATTGAAGCTTTTATTCTGGAGAAAGTGAGTATGAGCTTCCTACAGTGAAGTTTATTCTCAAGAACGCAGTTTGTGTTGGATGAAATAATTATAACTTTTTAAAGGTATTTTAAAGTGAATTTAGAAGCGCAATTGAAGGTTACTAAACAGTTGTTAGAGCTCCCTAGAGGATCACAAAATTGTAAGATCATTTTGGAATGAGCTTTTCTTGAGCAAGCAATTTAGAAAAAAGCCATTAAATTTCTGCTAAGGTGGGAAATTTGTGAAAATAGAGAATCCATTGTAGGCTGTATGAGGTGGGATATTTGTGCTAGAATTATAGCGAAGGGTAGATTTAAGAAGACAATTGAGAATTTGGTGCTAAGTCAAATTTGGAATCTCTCTCGAAGGCTCTTTGATTGAAGCTGCTGGAGTTTGTTTCTTATGAGTTGATTTATGCTTGGTATCGTTTTTGTTTGTGCAAGATGAGTTTGGGAGCTGTTGCCTGTCATCTACGGAAACAGAGGAATGATCTTCAGGTTTATTCTAAATATTTCTCCGTGTATATATATATATATATATAATGAATTGTACAAACCAAAGATAACTACAAAAGAGTTTGAATTATACAAAGAGAAGTAATTCGATTGACTGTGTATCCTTGTCAATGCCGACTTTATCGATCATCTTCGTAAGTAGTCGGCCAGAGTTGTCTTTAATGTAGAACTCTGCTTTGACTTGAGTTGTTCTTCAACAGAAGACAAGTATCTGACGAGCACAAAACGTAAGTAGCTAAGTGTCAGATAATGATGAGGGCTGAGATAGATCGAAGAAAGAGACAAGAAGTAGAATTCTTGTTCACATAGATTTCTACATTCGTGTCCTTAGTCGTGTGTTTTTCAATATCTGTAGATGTTTGCTTTAATTGGAGTTAACGTAGGAAACAAGTTGGTGTAAAAAAAAAAAAAAACATAACTCAATAAATAGATCGAGCACGACGTCTCCCAGCGAACATCACGGCAGACGGTAGGGGCGGAGGGAGAGGGGGTCGAGAGGGGTCAAATGCCCCTCCTCAACCCCCAGAAATTTTCCTTACCTAGGTAGAAAATCTTCCATTGTTCTAGTTGCCCACCATCAGCCGTGCATCAGGGGCAATCTACAACCACATCAGAGGCAAACAAATCAAGAAACACCGAGATGTTCTAAATTTTTTCTGCCATAGTTTCTTCCTTTCAAGGTTTAGGTTTAGTTCAGAGGAGAGGGAAGAAGACGATGACACAGGATACCTTTTATAAAACACAGCGCTTACTTAAGTTTTATTATTTGACTTTTTTTGTACCACACGCACGCTCACGTACTTAAAGCCTACAGTTTTGAACTGAAAAAAAAAGGCCTGCACTTTTGTTGTTTGACTCTTTTGTCTCTTTATGGGCCAAATGTAAAACCCTCTTACTTGACAATTTATTTATTTTTTTGGGTACGTAATTACACGTTTATATTGATTAAGAATTTATATTTAAATTTCTCAATAATTTTTTTTATAAATATATATAATTTTTTTTTCAATTTTTAATTATATAAAATATATAATTGTAGTTACTTAAGATTGTGGAGATCAAACAACAATGATTCTATTGAGCTTCAATTAAATTTTAAAAGAGCTCATGTCGAGATATATTTAATAAATGTAACTAGATGATTGTTGCTAAAAAAAAAATTTGCTCATTATCTTCCTAGTGATAGAGATTGACCAAATTCAAAGACAATTGAATAAATTAACTATAAGCATTACAAAATAAATTGTAGGTTACATTTATATATTTTAAACAATTATTAAATTTTGTTAAACTATTTAATTTTTTCATTCATCAAAAAAAAAAAAAAACCATCTTGAACCAAATTTCTGGCTCCACCACTAGCAGACGGTGTTTTACGTGCGCCATACATACGAGATTGACGACGATGAGGATGAGGAGGACGACGCTACCAGAAGAGATGATCTCCGAAATACTTTCCTTACTACCTGTGAAGCCTCTACTTCGTTTTCAATGCGTTTCCAAGCCACGGTTTGCCCTACTAAATGATCCATATGTCATGAAGTTGCATCGCACCATCATTGTAGTGGGAGCTTCTGTTCATAATGATTTCTACCTGGTAAACTTTTCCAGCGATGATCAGCTCGGTGATGCCGTGAATATCGAACAGCCACTGGAACAACGACCCCCGGTTATTGTAGGCGCGCATATTGTAGGCTCTTGCAACGGCTTGGTTTGCATTAGCAATAGGGACCACAAGATTGTGATATGGAATCCTTTAATCAGAAAACACAGAAAATTACCCCCACCATCGTTTGGATGCAGATACGATATTTCGGCAATTGGATGGGGATACGATACAACATTTGGATACAACCGGGTCAACAACGACTACAAGGTTATAAGGATTTCCAGGAAATTATATCAAATTGAGTTATATTTATGAGAGGAAACTCTTGGAGAAAGGTGAAAGAAGAATGGTCTTTAACAGAATCATCTTCTATTTTTGGGTACCCAGCTTTTTCTAACAGTGTTGTTCATTAGATATATGGTCATGTTTGTTCATCAGATGGTTGCAACAATGAAAATTGTCGCATTTGATCTTAGCACCGAGAAATTCCGAGTGCATGCACCTCCAGATCCATTTTTATACGAAGGGCCTACCAAGTTAAATGTCTTGAGAGGATGTCTTTGTTTTTGCATTCATAACCAAGTTTGGGTGATGAAGGAATACGGGAAGCCCAGCAGTTGTACTTTGCTTTATAAGTTGCGGCGGTCTTTTTCATTCTGCGAATCTTATGTCTTCTCACACAATGGCGAAGAGGTTTTGACAAGTGCTTTGAACAAGCGGTCCTCGTTTAAACTCTTTTTGTATGACATAAAAAAGAAAACAAGTAGAATTGTTAACATTCAGAATATTTTGCTCATGCTGCTGCCTGGCTCTCAGTCCCTGCTCTAGAAGTTCAAGTGTGGATCCCTCCTCAAAAAGGTTCTTTCAAAATCAATTTTGACAGGGCTATTAGAGATCACTTTTCAGCTCAAGCAGCTGTTTGCAGAGACCACACTAGCTCCATCCTAAAAGCTGTTTCTCAGATCTCTCCCCCTGCTCTCCGAATTATGGTGAAGCTAGCTCAAAGAGCTCTTCCAGCTGCCTCCTTAGCCTCTTCTATGAATTTGGAACATTTTTGTTCTTGAAGGGGACTCCCTTACTGTGATTTCGGCTCTTAATTCTCCTGCACTCATCCAGGACTGGCATATTGAGAAGATTATTGTTGACACCTTAGCTCTTCTCCCTCCCTCTTCTATGTGGAAGGCAAAGAAGATTAACAGAAGTGCGAACTTCTGTGCCCATCATGTGGCATTCTGGGCCATGGCAAGAGTCCTCCAAGGCTCGTGCTGCAGTCTCATATTTCCTCCATTTTCTTCTCCTCCACCTTATTGTAGTGGTCTTGAACCACCTTCTATGTTTTTCCCTCCTTGAAGGGTTATACTGTGCTCGTGTTTTAATGCAATCTTGTTACAAAAAAAAAAAAATATTTTGCCCGCCGACTTTCGCACAATCATTTGTCAGGGAAGCCTCCTCCTACCTTGACAATTCCAAGAGAAGAGAGCTAGAGAGAAAAAAAAAACATGTACGTACACGTCTCTAGCAATTGAAAATCAATAAATAAATAAAATCATAATGTATTCTTATTTTAATGGCTCATGCGGTGGTTGGGGTTTGGGTTGTGGTGGTGCCAACCAAAAGATAGAAAAACTTTCTTTCTTTGTTAACGTAAAGGATGAAGATGGACAAGATCAGGGAGGCGTCTATGTCTATAGCATTAGTCTTTCTGTTTTATTTTGTTATAGCCTTGTGAACTGATGTGGTTTCCTATTTTAGTATATGAATCACAAGTTTGCTTATCTTTTCATGTCATTCAAATATATATGTGATGTATAATGAAAATTTACAGCAATGTTCAATCAACATAGTTTTTTCAAGGCAGATTTCATTAATATTAGGTGAGATAATGGGAACATAAACAAACTCAAAAAAAGAGAAGACCATATCTCATAACATAATGCGTATGGAGGAATTTCCCTTCATTAAAGAACAAGATGAGTGTGGTAGAAAGATTTGAAGGTTAATTCTCTCAATTGATTTAGCTTGCCTTATTCTATTTGAGACGGTGTTGTTGAAAAGGTAGAGCGATGTTGTTGAAAGGGTGCAAGATTACCCTTATCAAGAACGCCCTTTGTTTGTCCTCCTTTTTTTTTTTGTTAAGATTGTTTCTAAATTACTTTGAAAAGAGACAGATCTTAAGGTTGGTAGACGACTTGAGAGATTGAGACAGGAAATTAATATATTGAGAGTTTAGCTTTGGTTGGAATTTTTTGTTTAGTGTTGGCATCAAGAAAAGCCAAAACGTACAAGCAGATCGAAAATCAATATATGCCAAGGAGAACTTATCCTTTTGTGCGGCGGAAAACAACACGTGTCGGCTAGGGGAAGTGGTGGGCATCAACTAGAGTTCACAGAACCTCATCCAACGGTTGCCATCAACCGCTTCAAAAAGATCTTGGACTCGCTGCTTTTTAAGCCTGTTTCATTGTTTTCTTTTTCTTTTTCTTTTCTTTTTTTTTTTTTTTTCTTTTTTCTTTTTAACCTTTTGTTACCAACTAACAATGCCAAACAGTGAAAAACTAGAAAGTTTTTTTTTTTTTTTTTTGGTTAAATAAAAAATAATAATAATAAGAGTGGGGCTAAAAAGAGTTGTTGGGGGTCACCCATTAAACAATGTGGTGTCCTTTATATATATATTTGCAATGGCAACATTAGCAACAGCTAGACATTTAAATTAAGGAAAGAGTTGATATTATTGGAATTAGAATATGAAGTTATTTGAAGGAATGAAGGAAGGAAGGGGTCATTTTTAGGTCAATTCATATAAGTGGCTTCAAATGCTTTTGGGGTTTGTTGATAGAGTTTGACCAAAAGAATGTGACAAATGTATTTTTGGTCTTATAATATGAGACCCAAACTTTGGTTTTGTGGGTACAAAGGTCCCCCCACCTTGATGGTATGACTTCAATGGAAGTTCAAAATGGCCATTTTTGCATTGATGAATGGGATGCCCATCATTTTATTTTATTTTTCTCTAAAATCACCTAGCCCACTTTGTCAATTAGAGTAACTTAGATAATGACAAAAAAAAGAAAAAAAAGAAAGAAAAAAGACTCAAATTAATTAATTAATTAATTTTTTGGTCTTACACTCCATTTATTTTGACATAAAATAGTTTCCATTGAAAATTTTTAGTAAAAGATGGGTCCCGGTCAAGTCCCGATGGGGTCATAGGCAAGTCTTGATAGAATCCATTAATTTGAGAAAGAGATGCTCAAAGTTAAAAAATAGTTTACTGTTTTTAAAACCGTAAACAATTTTTTGAAAATTAAAAAAGAATTTTCTGTCAAAAGAAAAATATTTTATGTTGACCATTATTTTAGGTTGGAGTAAAAACTGTAAAATTCGGAAATCATTTTTGAAAACCATTTAACATCGAAAGAAGCATAACCTTAATTAAATTGAATTTTCTTTTTAAATTCTGTCTTTTTTATCTTTTGAATGATGGTACTTGTTCAAAATACTCAGCAATGAAGGTTGAAAAAAAAAAAAAAAAAAGATTTAGTCAAACACTCGAGAGCGATTGAATTGCTAACAAGAAAATTAAATTACAAGAACTAATATCCAAGAATTTGTTAAAAGAAAATTCAAAGTAGTAGTTAAAACTACTTGAAGTAAAACCTACATCTTTGCAGCAAGTATTCAATGCAGTTTCCAAAGTTGAAAGTTATGAATATTATTAAGACAAGAGTTACAACAACTCAAGAAACAAAGAATTTAAAAGTTTAAAGTTCTTGTAGTTACAAAAACTCAATAGACAAAGTTACAAATAATAAATTAAAGTTATTGTTGTTAATGTAAAAGTTGAAAAGACTTGTAACGTTCATTCTCTATAAATAGAGTATTATACACAATCAAAAATATCAAGCAAAAGTGTAGCCATGAAAAAGCTGTGATGTGTGGACGTAGGCCATAAGCTAAACCACCTTAATATGCATTTTTATTCCTTGCTTTTTCTCTTTATATTTTTTATATACTTTAATATGGTATTAGAGCTATAGGTTAACGCCAATTATCGATCTTGTAATTTTTTTTTTCTCTCTCCATACGCTATTTGACAATCTCTCTCCATCGGTTTTTGTGTTGTCCCTTCAAGTAGATGCGCCATCTCCAATTACCACGAACACTTTGTTGTCCTCCACAGCTCCAGTGAACACTCCTCATGGATCTATGTGCCACCAACTGAAGCCCATAGACTGGTCGTTTCAGAGTACTCGCAGAGTGTTTTTTTCTTCTTCTTTTTTTTTTGTTCTTTCGATTTAGCCATTTTTTTGATGCAGCTTTTGATTTTATGTTTTGTAAATTTTTTTTTTTTTAAAGGAAGAACCTTAAAAAAGAAAAAAAAAAAGGAGAGGCATACGTTTGGTCTATGTGGTCAATTTTAGGCTAAAGTTGGCTCCAATCCAGCCTTAATAGCTGATGCTGGCCAAAAGATTGCCGATGTCAAATCCCAGTCAAAGTAATTGATGCTGGCCAAGAGTAGTTAATGTAGATCAGAATAGCCTATCTTATCTTTCAGTATTTTATTTGAATTAAGTTTCTTTGTTAGTCTTTTATTTAAATTAAGTTTCTTTGTTAGTTTTTTATTTGATTTAGTTTTATTTCATAGTCTTTTAAACTGGCTTTATTTCATTGTTATCTTAGGATTAGGAGTCTTGGGCTATAAATAAATGATTAGAGCCTTAAGAATGTGGTTGTTGTTTATTATTGATTTTTATTAATGAGAATTACTCAGAGTTGAGTTTATTCCTCTTTTTCCTTCAAAATGCTAGAAAGTATCTAGATTTTCAAGAAGAGTTCTCAGATCTTTGATAGAATCAAGATCTATAATTAGTTATCTGCTACGTATTTGTTGTTCTTCGCTACAGCCCACTAAGTCGCACTACATCAGTTGGTATCAGAGCTCAATTACATTTCATGAATGGGGAGAAGCAACCGCTTTGCAGACATGAATGAGGTGCACGTGCGCACGGAGACAACATGTAAGGAGCAACCAGCGATTTGTTTGCAGCACATGGAGGAGAGGTTTGGTGGTTCAATTGTGTGGAAGAAGAGGCGTGCGCGCACCTAAGACAGGGTCCCTACCAACATGGATAGTCCGAACGCTCGTCGTCATCAACCAAGACTGTGGTACGCGGGGGCGAAAGACAAATTTATCGCTGAAACTCGATAACACATGAATAAGAAATTCGCGGTTATAGGGATCAAATCGAAGCCCTCACTACCTGGTTATCCAAAATGGGTGGTCACAACTGGGATGGATCTGAAGACCCTTCTGCGGAGCGCGGAACACACGGACGTCAGTACCATGCACAAGCTCATGCCAATCAATGGGAAAACGGATTCAAACTCAATATACCGGAATTCCAAGGTTGGTTGCAACCCGAAGAGTTCCTTGTAATAGAAAAAATCGACAAAAAGAAGGTGCTTAGAGAGGCGGCAGAGATTAGGAGTCAATCGGTTAAGGAGGAGGAAGATGGATTTATTGAGAAAGATTGCTCGATAGATTGGGCATCTCCACCAATCTATGACACTTATCCCAACGAAGAGGTGAGTTCTATACATTAATTTGATTTCCTTGGAATAGATGCTATCATGTAAAAAACTTTTAACCAAAGTTGTGATGAGATTTATGGAGTGGAGATGACTTTTCTATCAAAGAGTGAAGGGATCTTTGTGAGTTCTTTGGGAATTCTCATAGCATGTGGGAAGGACAAGACAAAACAAGAGCATGGCCAGCCTACACGGCAAGGGGAGGCTCAGGGTCTTCAATATAAAAGTGGCGGTGTGTTGATGAATAAAATTATCACGTTTGTTATGGGGTGTGGCCTTATTGTGATTTTTAAAAGAGGAGATTGGAATTAGTTGATTGGACACCCGAAGGACCATGAAAAAGATAGTTCAAATTGGGGGCAAATTCTCTCCAACCTGGGGAGGATGATGTAGATTAGAATGACCTATCTTATCTTTCAGTATTTTATTTGAATTAGGTTCATTTGTTAGTCATTTATTCTATCTTATCTTTTAGTCTTTTATTTAAATTAGGTTTCTTTGTTAGTCTTTTATTTGGATTAGTTTTTTTTCATAGATTTCTAAACTGACTTTATTTTATTGTTATCTTAGGTCTAGGAGTCTTGGGGTTATAAATAAATACTTAGAGCCCTAAGAATGCGGTTGTTGTTTATTATTGATTTTTATTAATGAGAATTACTCAGAGTTGAGTTTGTTCCTCTTTTTCCTTCAAAATGCTAGAGAGTATCTAGATTTTCAAGAAGAATTCTCAGATCTTTGATAGAATCAAGATCTAGAATTAGTTATTCGCTGCGTATTTGTTGTTATTCGTCGCAGTCCACTAAGTCACGTTGCATCAGTAGCCGAAGTCCAAGTTCTGGTCATAACAGTCGATGTTCCAATTTAGGCCACATAAGCCATTTCCCAGCCATTTAATGTTCAAGATCAAACCTCAACATATATGATCTACTGTTGGGTTTGTGGGGGCGTATTGAGAAAAGAGTTACAACAACTCAAGAAACAAAGAGCCCAAGAGTTTAAAGTTCTTATAGTTATAAGAACTCAAAAGACAAAAGTTACAAATAGTAAATTAAAGTTATTATTGTTAATGTAAAAGTTGAAAAAACTTGTAATGTTCATTCTCTTTCTCTATAAATAGAGTATTATACACAATCAAAAATATCAAGCAAAAGTGTAGCCATGAAAAAGTTGTGATATGTAGACGTAGGCCATAGGTTAAACCACCTTAATATGTATCTTTATTCCTTACTTTTTCTCTTTATATTTTTTATATACTTTAATAGATATTAAGTTAGAAATTTCCAAACTAGTTTGACCTTCAAAAACTAATCACCTTCTGTTAGTGGTAACCAAATTACAAAAATTAAGCAGAAAAAAACAGTACCAGTAACTTTTAGAGTTTATCGTGGTGTTAGTTAACTCTATCTGTGAGCTGGATCGACTCTTTCAGGAGTGGCCCACCTATAAATAAAATAATCAAAGAAGAAAGAAAATAATTAGTAACAAATAAGGAGAAATTACACTTTATCTTTTGAACTATCCACTAATTTGTATTTTTTTTTCCAACGTTTTAAATGTGATACTTAATCCCTCAAATTTTCAAATTGTTATAATTTGACCATTTTGACTTTTTTTTTTTTTTTTTTTTTTTTTTTTTAATTTCTTATTTTTATTTTTTTTCTCCTTTTTCNAAAAAAAAAAAAAAAGAGAAGGAGAAATATGCTGGGGTGGCTGAACCACCCTTAGGCCAAACGGGATGGCCGGCCACTCACTATGGGGTGGTTCGGCCAATCCAGCAAATTTCTTTTTTTCTTTTTAAATAAAATATGTGGTGGAGATATTTAGAAAAAAAAAATAATAATAAAAAGTTAGGTCAAATTGTAACAATTTAAAAGTTTGAGAAATTAAGTATCACGTTTAAAATTTTGAAGGTAAAAGTACGAATTGATGGATTAATTTAGGAAAGTAAAGTGTAATTTCCTAAAAAAAAAAAAGGAAAATAATCATAACCCAAAAAACACATGGATCGAGCTTGAATTGAAGGCTTGAAGCAGAGCCCAGTTCTTCCAGCTTCAGTAATCACTCAGAAAATATAGTTAGAAACTCGAATTATTTTTCTCTTTCCTTCAGATTCTTGCATAACTCAATTGGGTTCTTTGGATTTCGAACTGGGTGTCAAGCTTTTGATGCCGAGTTCGACTATGTGATTCAGTTTCTCTTGAAAGAATCTCTCTGTGTTTTTGTGTTCTGGGATTTGTGATTTTGTTTTTGGATAAATGAATCCGAGTATCGGAAAGGGATCGATGTCAACGGCTAGTTCAAGCGTAGCTTGGAAGGCTGCCGACGTCGTTCCGGACCAGTTCCCGGCGGGACTGCGTGTCCTGGTCGTCGATGATGACCCCACATGCCTTGTGATCTTGGAGAAGATGCTAAGGACTTGTCTTTATGAAGGTATTCTTCTTCTTTTTATTTTTTATTTTTAAAAATTGTCTTTGCGACTCTATAATTATGGTTCTCTCCCTCTCTTTTTGCTTTGTTTCTTGGGCTCTCTCAGTTTGTTTTAGTTAAGAATATGATTTTATTTTCTTTTGGGCTAATTTGCCACAAACATATATGTTCTTTCGTGTTTCAATTATTGTCTTTTAAAGTTGTGTGTTTTTTGGTGGACGGAACTGGGAATCTGTGGTCGAAAGGGGAACAAAATGAACTTCTTGATTGCTGGCTATAATTTTCTACGTCTCCAACACTTTGAGCTGTAATTCTAGTTGGATTGTTATTGTTGAGCATGTTAAAGATTGTGAATTGCTTCAACATAGGTTGTTGTATTTTAGAAATTTCTCGTATTATTTATCTTGTTTCAGAGATCGTTTTGTGCGTTCAGAACCATATTCGTTTGTTCCTAGAAGGGTATATATGTTTAAATTGTTGAATGATTGATTTAGTTTGTTTGTGATATTTCAGTTACCAAATGCAATCGAGCAGAGATCGCATTGTCGTTGCTTCGAGAGAACAAAAATGGGTTCGATATTGTTATAAGCGAAGTTCACGTGCCGGACATGGATGGATTCAAACTCCTGGAGCACATTGGGCTAGAGATGGACCTGCCTGTAATCAGTATGTATACACTACACCCTCTTATTTAGTGTGAATATGTATGTTTCTCACTCTGATTCAACTCTGATTTATTAAATGTAATTGAACAGTGATGTCGGCAGATGATGGGAAAAATGTTGTCATGAAGGGCGTCACTCATGGAGCCTGTGACTACCTAATCAAACCCGTCAGGATCGAAGCATTGAGGAACATATGGCAGCATGTGGTTCGGAAGAGAAGGAATGAGTGGAAGAAGGACGTGGAGCAATCGGGTAGCGTGGAAGATGGAGATCGGCAGCAAAAACCGTCTGAAGATGTGCATTATTATTCATCCTCAGCTAGCTCGAAGAAGAGGAAGGACGAGGAAGAAGACGCCGAGGAGAGGGATGATACATCCACATTAATGAAGCCACGCGTCGTAGTTTGGTCCGTTGAGCTCCATCAGCAGTTTGTGGCTGCGGTTAATCAACTAGGCCTTGACAGTGCGTATTCTTCACCCGTATCTCTCAATTTGCTACTCCATTATTCTTGCCTGGCTCTGGCTGGCCTATATTATTACCAACCAATTCTTCAGCCTACGTGTTTAGAGAAATAGAGTGTCAAAATTTTATGGAAACGATCTGTATTTTGCCTAATGCTAAAAGCTCATGCTTCTGACTGAATCTATGTTACAGTGGCTATACACGAATTGGATTCTCTGTATCAGGCTTTAACATTCCGTTGCTAGTTTGATTTATTTTGGAATTAGTCTTTTTCTGTTATATGTTATGTCTGTTTATTTTATTTCAACCATCTCTGTTTCCTCTTACATTATCTCGTGTTGAATGCATACAGAGGCTGTTCCTAAGAAAATTCTGGACTTGATGAATGTTCCTGTCCTCACTAGAGAAAATGTTGCTAGTCACCTTCAGGTATGGTACATTTGCACCTAAATTGCAATATTCCAAGGAGCATATAAAAGTTTGTGATTCATGCTTATATGTACTGTTTTTGTGTGACTATTTTACATTTTTTTTATTTATTTATTATAAACTGACTAGTTAACATTGTTGTACAGAAATATCGCTTGTACCTTAGGAGGCTAAGTGGGGTTTCACAGCACCAGAGTGGTCTAAATAATTCTTTCATGAGCCCTCAAGAAGCACCTTTTGGACCGATGTCTTCGCTCAGCCGGCTTGACCTTCAAACTCTTGGTGGTGTTAGTTGTCAACTACCGGCACAAAGTCTTGCCATAGTTCAAGCGGCCGGACTTGGCAGGTCAACCACAAAATCTGGCATTCAAATGCCACTAGTTGATCAAAGGAACATTTTTAGCTTTGAAAATCCAAAGTTAAGGTTTGGAGAGGGGCCACAGCAACATCTGAGCAATAGTAAACCAATTAATTTACTTCATGGAATCCCAACAACTATGGAGCCAAAGCAGCTTGCCACATTGCACCAGTCTGCACAGTCACTTGGGAGCCTGAATATGCAAGTCAATGCCCATGGAGGACTAAGTAGCCCTTTGCTAATGCAGATGGCTCAACCACAATCAAGAGGCCAGATACTTAACAAAAAAAAAAAAATCCTATGTTCTTTGTTTGTCTTCTTTTTCTTTTTCCTTTTCTTTTTCTTTTCTTTTAAAGATTGTTTCTAAATTACTTTGAAAAGAGACAGTTCTTAAGGTTGGTAGATGACTTGAGAGATTCAGACAGGAAATTAATATATTGGGAGTTTAGCTTTTGTTGGAATTTTTTGTTTGAAGTAACAACTAATTAATTCTCGAAGGGCATCATATATAAGCTTGCATATGTAGTGACTAAATAAATAGTTAGACTGCTCTAAATATTAAAAATTTATTTAATACAAGAGATTAACCTTAAAAGAAATGCTACTAAAAAATTGCTACTCATCAAGAATAATGAAGCAAATTATTAAGAACAATGGGAAATTCAACTCAAGCTTTGGCTGCAAGACCTACCTTGATCTTCTGAATCGTGGGTGTGTCAGTCTTTCAAGACTTGGAAAGAATGCCATTGTCAATGTTAGATGAAAACATAGACAAAGGAATAGACAATCCCTGCCCTTGCACTACCAAAAGCAGCAAGAGCTGTGGCAGGATTTTTAGCATCAGCGTTGTACTGGTATTGCACCAATATCCCTTGGGGAAAACAAACATGTCTCCCGGCTGAAGTTTTTGTGTTAAGTTTGTTGGTGGTGTCAACAAATCCCACTTCAAGGCTCCCATCAACGACGAACAAAAGCTCGGCGGAGCGAGGGTGTGTGTCGAAAAATACTATCTATGAAATAATTTTTTTAGCTGAAAACCTTTTTTGGCGTTTGGTTTGTACGGAAAATTAATAACGACCTTCGACAGCAAATTGGCAGCAGCAACTTTCTAGTAAACTCCGGCATTGGCAACTAGCTACCTCTAGCAACCTTTGGCAGTAGCAGAGAATGAACTGCGAGAGAGCGAGTGTGCGAGAAAGAGAAGCTCAAATCCGAAAAATGGTTTAAAAAAATCCATTTTACAGGAATTAAAGGAGGTTTTTCTCGCCAGCCAAAAATGTTTTTAGTTTGACCACAATTTTTCGGCCATACCAAACACCGAAAATAGAAAATATATTTTCTAGAAAACATTTTATGTCGAAACAAACGGAACCTAAAAAAATAATAATTAATAGCTGTCACATTATTGTAGACAGAGATAGCAAGTGGCCTACAATTTAAACAACTATTCTGCAGTAACAAGGAACAAGATAAATGGGGCAAGTTAGAAAGGTGCAATAAAAGTACGTGAACAATCACCATTGTAACATGTAGCTATATGTGCTGGCCAGAGATCATGTAAATATATCAGCATTAAAAATAAAAATAAATAAAAAATCTTGTCGTCAAGAAAGGTCCAATTGCAAGTTTCTTGAAAATTTAACGAGCGACAAAGAATTAACATCGTAGTTTCCAAACAAGAATTATCATATTGCAGGTGATGAAGATTATATTTCTACCATGGCCTTCAGCACTTCCAAGCATGGCTTCTGCTTTGTACTTGTGCTTGCCTTCACTACATTCCATATGGTGGCTGCTGGAAATGCAGATATCACTTTTGATTTGATAGGAAAAGGTAAATTTAAGCTTAATCACTTAATCAATATTTTAACACCCGCTTACATGTGGACTCAAACTCTATTTTAATAGGTGAAGCTCAACATTTGGAATATTTAATTTAAATGGGATTGACAAAGTCAATGTTCGATCCAGGACCTTAGGCTCTGATACCATGTTAAATTACCAGTTATCTCAAAAGCTTAAGATGATAGGAAGATGTAAACTTAATCACTTAATCAATACATTAACAGGCTGAATTCTCGACTCTCAATGGTTAGAGCGTCTCCTTTGCAGTTCTGTAGTTCCCGATGGACTCTGTCAACCCACCTCACACCCATTCTTGCTCTGCAGAGCTCTTGTTTCTCCTTGATGGTACTCTGGAAGTCCGCTTTGCTGACACTACCAACAAGCTCTTCACTCAGATGCTCCATCAGGGTGATTTGTTTGTATTTCCTAAGGGACTAGCTTGTTCATTACCAGTTCAAAAGTGATGGAAAAAATTCCGCCACAGCTAGGGGTGAAAATTTAGAACCACTAACCGCTTTTTTTTTTTTTTTTTTAAATATAATATATATTTGTATTATATATATATATTTCATATAGTATATGTCAATAAGTTGTTGTAGTATAGTGGTAATTATTCTCCTCTTCCATGCGGGTGTCCCAGGTTCGATCCTAAAAAAAAAAAAAAATGGTTGAAGTGAGCCAAAAAAGAAGTATAATTCTCAAAGTTGGCACAAAAAGAAAGCCCAAAAATGTGGTTAGTAAAAAAAGGGTTAGTCAGATGCGGTTAACCGCTAACCGAGAGGTTAACAGCTTCGCAGTTAGTGGAGGCATTTAGTAAAATTTACTAACTGTCAAGGCGGTTGCAGTTAGCAGTTTTAGCCACTAACCACTAACTGCAATCGCCTTTTCACCTCTAGCCACAACCATCTCTGCATTCGGTAGTGCAAATGTTGGCATTGTCTCGGTTCTGACAATTGTATTAACTACTGGCATTGCTGCTGGGATCTTGGCAAAGTCCTTCAAGACTAATGTTGCTACCTGTTAGAATATATGGAAAATATATTATATTTTTCATATATTCCATAATTATGTTGATATTATATATTATCTATTTATGAGCTTATTGTAATCAAATCAAGGGGATTTAATTACCATACTTGTATTTAAATATTACCTTATAAATAGGGACTTTTGAATTGTAGACAAATCATGTTAATGAGCACAATTTAGCTCTTAAGGGTATTTTGAGCGGTGGACGCAGGAGTCTAACACCGAACCTGTAATGATCCAAATTATTAACTAGGCGTAAGTAGCTTAGTTAGGGGAGTTCATTTGGGCTTTGGGTCATTAAGGACACTAGAGGGGTAATTTGGACTTTTGGACGGACGTACGCTGCTGTCTGTAGTGCGGATGTACAGTGGGGGACCACCGGACGTACGCTCTGTAAATCATACAGGCGGACGTACGTGTGACCATCGGATGTATGCTACTTTTTGAATACCTCTGGTTAATACCTAGACGTACGAGGCAGCCATGAAACCATTGAGCAAGAACCACCAGACGTACGCCCCTTGGCCGGACGTTCGCTGCTTTTCTGAGCCTATAAATACCACCCTACCCCCTTCGTGTTTTGCACAAACTTTAGACGCCCCCAGGCTACCAGAGTGTTCCCAAAGTGTTTCAAAGTGTTTTGAGTGTGTTGTGAGCGTGTGTGTGAGGCATTTGCGAGTTTTGAAACATTCGTAAGATGGAACTCTTGCAGTTTTATTTCAAGGAAGTAACGCTCGATCCTTAGCTTTTAATTACGTCATTATGCTGCTCGTTTTGTGTTTAGTTGTAATTGCTAGCTTAGTTATGCTTTAAAACCCATTTGGGATAGCGTTTTCATTAGCTTAGCGTTGTTACGTTGCATGGAAGTTGCAAACTAGACTAGAAAGCTTTAGGGTGCTTGTAATAACCCTAGAATTCGGAGAATAGGCGGACAATGGAAAGAAAATGAGGTTCTCCCTGAGAACCCACATAGCAGATGTACGGTCAGACGTACGGCCCATCATGACACGGTGGACGTACGGCCTCGAGCCTGGACGTACGGTCAGTGTGTGACAGGGAAACCTTATTTTCACCAACAGTCCCATAGCTCATGTTTTCCTTACTTTAGAGTTGTTTTAATAGAATTAGGACAAATAGAAGATTTTTCACAGATTTGGAGAACCAGGATCTTTCGAAGTTTTCGGAGACGTTTGTCGATCCAGGTGAGTTTTAACTCATATAATGCTCATTGTTATTTTCCCATGCACTGCATATCTATTTTGTGTATCGAGAAAACATGCATATTTTACAACTTTCACAGTTTGTACTTATTGCACATGAACTCTGTCATTTTGAGAAAAAACGTTGTGCTGAACATGTTAACCAAGTGAGACTTGTAAAATGACATGCATGTAAAATACAGACAATATAATTTACATCGTATGATATGGTACACCGGTACGTGCAGTAGTATTGGGCATGGGCTTACTATACATGTTAGCTTTATGGTTAAACGTGTGTGTTATACGAGGCTTTGGATCCATTGGTTTCATGACCTTGATACAACCATTCCCAATGGTTAAGTTACTATAGGACGGATGTCATTAGCTAGTGTGGGCTACTTGGGGTTGGATTTGATCATGCCATTAATGCTACGTACGGTATGTTATGCAATGGCTGGGACACTGACATTGTATTATAGGTCCCTCAGGACAGCATTAACCCTGCTGAGAAATAGTAATATCTTGGGTAGACCATACTATTGTACTATGACTATTGATTACATCGTATGCATATATCATTACTATACATATATCACGCATAAATAAGCTGTCATGATGGAACTGTTTTTGCTTATTAAACATCTGAGTTTATTATTAAAACTGGCATGAGTATTATTTACGTTAAAAGTCAATAAGTCTTAGACTTAACCCCCTTTTATTTATGTCTTTCCCATCATTACGAATAATTGCGCGATTTTGCTGCACTAGATGAAGATGCTGTCGGAGACTACTTGGGTGGTTGCTCAGGACTTGATACGGGTGATCTTTGAGGATATGGATCCCGTTTGACTTAGAACGATGTGGGAAGATGGAGGATCTGCCCGTGCAGACATGATAGAGATTTTGATTTCACTAGCTCTGTTGAAGCTTAAGTTTAAGCTTTGATCTATTGATCTTTTGTAAACTATATTGACAGTTATTTATTTTGGGGATGTATCTCTTTTCTTGTTGATGATCTGATGACCAGTACATTTGGTGACTATTTATGATATTGATGATGTAGTACTTTATCTCTGGTATTGTTGTGTGATATTTCAACTACTGTCTCTCAATCCCATAGTCTTGGTAAAGTCTTCCGCTGCAGTTTTCTCGTTACGATGAGGAAAGTGATTTCCTAGAGGTCGTGTCCTGAAGGGACATGGCTAGGATGGCGCGCCGTAGGATCAATTACTAGTTAATTGATATTCCTATCGGGCGGGGCGTCATAGAACCACCCGTAAAGTTCCTTGTGTTCATTCTCTCCCTTGTTTCCGCTCAATATTCCGCATCCTTATTATTTCAATATGGTATTGAAGCCACCTTCTTGTGGCATTTGATGTTATTGACGTTTCAGTCTGCCCACACTTTCTGCCCATTCAGCCACGTGCCACCAAGTTCATCCAAATACCTCGGTGTTTCCACCAATCAACAAATCAGATGCTGCAAAGTTCATAGCCACCGAGATCAGCCAAAACGGAGTCTCCACGCGCCTACACATGCCACCTAAGCATTCTGTATGCTTAGTGTAGCGCCCCCAAAATTAGCCTTGGCTAACCTAGTAGGGTTACTGGCAATTACCCATGTTAAACTAACTTGTGGTCTATTAGGAAATCGCCCCTCTAAGCATTATTAGAGTTAACGCATAGGAAGGTTAACAAATCTGAGTTACTAGTAAATTATCAAATGGGCAAGTAATATCCTTAATTTAAAGATATGGAGCAACTAATAATAATAATAAACCAACCTGATAACAACATACAATCTTTTACGTAAGGTTTGTAGTGGCAGCTGTGCCACTCTTGGGTTCTAGAAACAGATTTCTTGTAAAGGTAACAACAGCATAAGTCTAAAGACTTAGTAAGCAAATCTTGCAACTGGGTATGATATGAGTCTATTTAAACATAATTAAACGTGTAGTATTAGTAAGCATTCAAAATGAGGTGTTGTCTCCATTAATACACCATAAAGTAGCGTTTTGATTATCAAAAGTGTGGTGTACTTCCGGTGGTAATCGCCTAAGTATTTTAATGCAGAAAGACTAGTGCTTTATAAGTCATAACTCTCATGTATGGTCTACCCGAAATATTACCCATTCTCAATAGGGTTGACGCTGTCCCAAGGGACCTGTAATACATCATCGGTATCTTGGATATTGTATGTTACCGTACATAACACTAACGGTAGGACCAAGTCCCACCTCGGGTGGCCCACACCGTTAATGATGTCCGTTCTATAGTGACCGCCCATTAAGGCTACATCGGTCACGAAACAATCATTGGATTCAATGCCTATATAACACACACATTTGACCATATCATTAAGTCTATATAGTAAGCCCATGGCTATTATACCCCATGTACCAGTGTACCATGTCATACAATACATCTTAATAATCAGTTTAAAGACAGTTACCAAGTAATTATAAAAGTAAGCATGCACATATCATACTCGTGGTCCGTCAACTGACATATCCCATGCTTTTTATATCCCACGTTTTTTAAGAAAAATGTTCGTAAGTGTTTACTTACCTCGCACGCTCGCTTGAATCCTTCAATATTGCTAAATCCTGCTATAACGGAATATAACACACCGATACATGTATTACTATAGGATCCTTACGAGTAAGATATTAGGTCAGCCTAATGTAAGGGGTTACTGGGATCTAGGTTGCACAAAACGGGCTAAGGCAGATGTCTATCCTCCTAACCGTACGTTTGCGCCCGAGAGCGTACGTCTGGTTAGAGAGTAGGCAATTTAGCCAGAAGCTCTCTAACTGGGTTTTAAGGCTTTCATGCAATCCAATGGCTACTATAATTCCTTTTAAGCTATAAAATAGACACATGCAACGTAAGAAAAATACATTTCTTGCATCGAAAGGAGATTTAAACTTTTTTGAAAATGTTTCTTACTTTTTGTAAGAAAATGAACGCATGAACTCAACACAGTGTCTTTAAAACTTGCAATATAGTATGAATAACATAAAAACATAGAAATGGGCAGAGGTTACCTTGATAAACGGCAAGATCACCAAGCTTCCTTCCTTTCTCTCTCTCAAATCACAAACACACTCACTTTGGTGGTCACAGAGTGACTGGGGGCGTAAGAATGAGTTCAAGGGGTAGGGGAGGCGTTGGTATTTATAGGCCAGAAAAGCTGAGGGCGCTACAAACTCCTCTAAAAAGTAGCGGACGTCCGATACTATCGTGGGGTATGTCTGGTACTATTTACTCATCGGCCCAAAGAGTGTCTCGTACGTACTGCTATTAACTAGTGGTTAATCAAAAAGTAGCGTACGTCTGGTGTGGTCCTCACTGCATACTCACAAAAGGTTAGAGGCGGACGTCCGATGGTCCCCTTGTGTACGTCCGCACTAGAAATTTGTTGATTATAAATTTCTAGATACTTTATTGATTTCAATTCAATTTAGAAATAGACTTGCAAGGTGGATGGAATAAGATTACATTAAATCTACTAGCAAATCTTATCAAAATAAGTAAGCCTATTCAAAAGATAAAGGTATGAAATCAAACCATGAGGGATTAGCTCGGGAAAATAATTCCAAATTGTAAGTATAAACTTACTCACATTGCACTAAAGTAAATTTACATGCTTGTTTCGATTTGGTGATGAGTGTCAGATCTCACATTCCAACCACCACCCAAAACCAGCCTTTACAAAATAACAGACAACAACTACTATTAACATGGTTTAGGAGCCCTATTGTGGTTAATCAATTTGCAGTAAATTTTTAGCAATCAGCATATATTGATTTGGGCTTTGTTGTTGGATTACCCACCCTTTTGTTATTGTTTGATTCTTTTGTAACCCATTTTCCCTTATTTGATTAGAAAAAAAGAAAAAGAAAAAAGAACATCTGTTGATTCGATTGTCAATCACCACTAGCAACTATAAATTAACAAATGTGTATGAATTTAAGCTTTTAGAGTAATGCTGAAAGGAAAACTTTTGTCCCCATTTTGTCTTTTCAAAGGTGATGTGGCTTTTAAAATTACCATTGCATCAAAATTTAATAATGATTCATTCCAAATCTAATTGTAATTTTAAATTTCACAAAGGTAATATAATTAAGAACACGCATAGCATATCTTATGCAAATAAATGGTAATGTGTGAAACATTACCATTTATTAAAACAATGCAGAAACGTAACTGTTTAGAAATCATAAGTCGTCTCTTTCATGTGCCTTATGCACCTATTGAAAAATAACTAATAAAACGATAGAAAAATAAAAATCCATGCGATGTTGACTTATTAAGCTCATCTAACTATATATATTGCATGTTCCCAAGAGGTAGTTCAATTGACTGGGATCAAGCCTAATGAAGCAAATGTCATTAGTTCAAATCATCTTCCCCCTCTTGTGCGGACATAAAATAAAAAAAAAAAAAAAACTATATATATTGCAAACCTCGATCTCAACTACTGAGCTCCTAACCTGAAAACATAGAAACAAAAGTATGAGCGAAAAACTCAGTAAGCATCACTCCCCAACCAACTTAGAAAATCAATTGAGTTGAAAATCATTTTTCCATGTAAGACATTTTTCTGAAAAAATCCTTTGCCTTTGAAATGTCCTTTGCAAAGCTTATATATATAAGCTGTAAGCTGTATAATTACTATGGTGCACTCAACTTTGCAATCTAGTGTGTTGCACTCCATCCTTCCATGCTTCTTTCTTTCTTAGGCCAAAACATTCATTAAAAAAATTATCATCTCATTATGCGCCTATCTTTCATAAAGTTTTCATATATTTCATAAACTTTCATAACCTTGGGAAATATAATTAAGAGCCCATATTTTTATTGTTTAATAACAGAGACAACGCCGCATTCCATTTCTTACTAAAAAAATGCACGTTTATTTTCGTTCATAAAATACTGGTTCATTTCATGCTCGACTATGAGATTTACTTACCAAATGCAGTTATTGCGGCTTGTAGGTTACCTAATTTGAGGAAATCTCTTTTTGAGAAGAGGTGAATGGCATGTTTACCACACCAGGTTATTTAAGAGAAGTCAGAGGTTCATTTCGCATAACCAGTTTTGACTAGAACATTTGCATTTTGATTAGTAGGTCATTGTCTATACTCGATGATATTATATGCAAATATGATTTCTAGATATCTCATATTTGTCAATTTCACTTTTCACTGCATTTACTTTGATTGTGCTAGAGGGCTGATTCCCTAGTTAGCTACAAGTTAGTTAAATTGGAGCAATTGCCAGTAACCCTATCAAACTAGTTAAGGCTAAATTTGGGAGCGTTACACCCGTCGTGGCTATAATCTGACCTAATGTGGGCCACTAGACTCATAGTACAATTGTTTTAAAAAGAATTAAGGCAATTTTGTAATTTATAAATTTGTAGTTGTATAATGGTCATTTCAACCATTTACTATTGTTATAAAAAGAATTAAGGCAATTTTACCCCAAACCCTAACAGGAGAGGTGACATTACAAATTTTTAAAAAATCAATATACTAAATTGAGAATTTTTTGAAGTTTAGGGATGATTGAAAAAGCAATGAAAATTCAAGAAAATTGAGTGAAGTTTTCCCTTAAAACATATATGTAATACGCAATCAATAAAACATGTTCAAAATAGAACTTACAATATATCATAAAAATAACATTTTGAAGGGTTAAGGTATTATTACTAACCTCTCTGGTGAAGTAGACTGACTAGCAACTAGAAACCTGAGTCACAAGACCCAACTAAGTCAATCTCAAAGATCTAAGTCCAACAGCCTTCTAAAAAGGACTATTAAACACAAGGTTCTAAAATATGTTTTTTTTTTTTTTTTAGACTACTAACTAAACTAATTCCAATTAGCACTAGGCCTCTTGGAATCAATAACCAAAGCCTTTATGGATAAACTATGAGTATCTTAAATACATATATGAAATCCAACTAAATGACCCAAAACATGCCTAGATTGATGTGATAAATTACCAGTTATCTCAAAAGTTTAAGTTGATAGGAAAATGTAAATTTAATCATTTAATCATTACTTTAATACTCATCCTCATGTATGGGCTCAAACTCCCTTTCTATAGGTGAGGCCCAACACCTGAAATATTTAATTGAAAATGGGGGGTGAAATGACGGAGTCAAAGTTTAATCTTATGACCTTTATTTCTGATACCATGTTAAACCACCACTTTTCCCGTAAGCTTAAGCTGATAGGAAGAGATAAATTTAATTACTTGTCCATTACGAAGTAGTTTGGTTTGAATGCTTAAAAATCATGATTAAAATACCTTATGATTGATTTATAGGTCTCTGGAGTTCCAGTCCATAACCTAAAATCACCCATAAAATCAGTTTTTGAAAATGATTTTTGAAGATTTTAAACATCACACAACAACTATGCAATCTAGCTAGGAATTGAAAACATGTAGTTGCATCAAGAAACATTGTGTATGTGGCTTGGCTTATCCTATGGGGCACTTTGAAATATTTTTCATGCATAAAAAACAATCAATTTGGAAAACTATGTCAAATAAACATAGTTTTCGGGTAGTTTAAGAAAAATCGATTTGGGTGCTTTTAAAATTGATCAAACTAGAAACTAAAAGATAACATCATGCAAAAATAAAACTAGGAGAATAGTGATCACGTAGCCATCAAGCCATCATGCCAAAATACACCTAGTTCTAGCCTCTAGGCATGATGTTAAAATTGATCGAACTAGAGCTTTTGTGGCTCTGAAAAAGTCTAACATCATGCTAAAATAAAATAAAAAAGTATGGACATGATTTTAATGAAAACTATGCACTAAAATGCTTTGTATTGACATTTAATAAATGCCAAGTGACAAATTATGCACATGAAATTTTTCTTTGAAAACTTTTATTACTCAAGTTGACATAATATGATCCATATGACTAGGTTAGGCTAATTTAAGGATGACATATTACAAAAAAGAGAGTAGTTAGGAACTTGCCTCATTAAAAGCTAGAACTCAAGGATTCTGTATATAAATGACATCTGAGGGGTTCATGACTTGCTCTTTAAAACATTCCAATATGCAACTCACAACAGGGGCACGTTGACAATGAATGGCTCTAATTTTACGTTTTGGCTCGCAGTTGTGATTGATACAATATGCTAATGGATCAAGTATCATTGAGTGTTCATAAATAATGCCATAATGGAGGCACTTTGTAAAACCAGAAAGTATATAATCTTCATATAGTTTGTCAGGAAATGGCCACATGCTTTTCAAATTGGCACAGTAACCAACTTCAATTCCATTGTAAGGCACAAATGCAATTCTCCAAAATCAAGTTCAGATGAATAAGGAGGTAGTGTAGGAGGTGAAGACCGAGAGAATGAGGTAGGGGCAAAATCATTGGCTTGCACACCAAGGAAGATAAAGATAAGCAATTTTATCATCACCAACATAAGTTTTCTCACACATTTCATAATCATCATTTTTCTGACACTTTAGAAAATATCTTGATTTAGGTTTATGTCAAAATGATAATTAAGGTTTACAAAATTAAATTTGTATGCAAGTGATGCTACTCTTGGTTAAAGAAAAACCTTTAATGGTTCTGAATAGACGTATTCTTATAGTAATTTTATTTAAAAAAAGTGTTGTTTAATGGTTTCCTATTCTTAGAATTATGACCTTTCTACAGTCGGGTGACTTTTAGTTAAAGAAAAAGGTTCGAGACATTATTTATGAAAACATATGACTTTTAGCAAAAATTAAAGTATACTTGTACAAGTTAATTTATTTGTATTTCTACTTAGTTGAGACAGTTGTGGAAGGAAATAAGATTGGAGTGGTTCCTTACAGAATCCGCATCTCTGAGGATGGCAAACTCTTTGCGGTCGATGAAGTTAATAGCAAAGTTGTTAGGATTACTCCTCCATTGTCTCAGTGTATGATTATTCTTGTGCTCTCAGCTTGCTAGAACTTCAATATTTTACTCTATTTGGATTTTGACTGTTTCAAGTTTAAATTACTTAATGGTAAGCCTAATTGCTGATAGGAATAAAATTGTGCATATCTTCACCTGCCACGTCTTCCCCCATCCATCCATGATCCATCCATGCCTATATTATAAGAACCTAGTTGCTTCAAAAGATCTATCAATTTCTTCTTTTTGCTGTGTCTTCCCTCTGTCTCTCACAAATGGTGTCAATTAATGAATTAGTCATTGTTGAGGATTTCGTTTATATTTCTTACTTTATATACCATCACCATCCTTTCTTATTCCAATTTTCCTCTGTCCAAAGTGGCAACATCAATTTGGCAAAGAAATGGCATATAAATGGTTTCTTATAAATATATGATTTTCTTATATCATATGACACAGCACAAATAATGTTAGTGGTTGTACCATTTATTTTTGGCGTGTAAGTGAGATTAAATTCTATTAAAATTAAACTAAATATGTAAAAATAACTAAAAAGGGTGGCAAAAAGTAATTTTAGTAGTAATGGTAAAGGATATGATAATCAAATACGTAAGCAAAAGTATGACCTTAGTTAGTCGAATGGTGACATCACTGACATATTCTTGTAGGAGATTCCCATTTAGTTAGGGCAAGTACTCTTGTAGTGGACTTCAATCACTTTCAAAGTTTGTAATTTGCATCTCTATTTGCACACTTAACAGACATGCTCTTAGTTTGGCCTTCTATGGTGAGATACCTGTCCATTTTGCTATTTGTATGGTTTGTTCTCCGGATATAATTGTATTAGGCCCCTCATATTCATGTCAAGAAGCCTTTAAATACTGTTTAAGTAATCAGTCTTTCTTTCTTCTTGGCAAATGTGCAAAAGTGTCATAACTGTAAATAGTAGACATTAGTTTCTTGGCTAACCTGGAAGAAATTGAAATTTATGTGCATATTTGTCTGCGACANTGAACCCTTTCCATTTATTTAGGGACGTGTGGTGAAGAGGAATGGGGTACAGGCCATTCTCACTTGGCCCATGGAGCAGCACAACCCCTGTCAAGTTGTCCTTCACAAAGAAATTTGAACCAGTTAGTGCAAACCAACAATTGTTATCTATGCAAAATTTGTTAATGGAGAGAAGATTAGCTGATGCATTGGGGCAGTGCAGTATATCTTTAAGAAGGAATTGAGAGGGGTTAAAGGAGTTGGATGATTTGCAATGAACAAGTGAGGAACCAATGCCTTTGACACACAAACCTGCTCCATTGCCTACACCCACTGTTTCTGTTCCATCAAAAGGTTGTGGATTGTTGATGTTGGAGGTATCAGCAGTAATATGGGTGTTGGCACCAGGGTCTGCAAGCCAATCTTGAGCTTCAAAGTCTTCATTCACTTGTGCAGCCATGGCTGCCAGCTGTGGGGGTGGATGTCGACCTTGATAAGTGTAGTCCATTATGTGGTAGCAATCAAGGGCAGTGTGATTGCTTTTGCCACATATTTGGCATGAAGTGTGAGGGGCTTGATTGGTGTTCATGGTTGAGTTGCCTTGCTGATTGGAGTTGTTTCTAGTAAAATTTCTGGAAGGAGTGTAGGGAACAAAGTAACCACCACTGTTTCTTGGAGGATAGCCATTGTTGTGTTTGGGACTAAACTGTTGGCTGTGAGGATTTGGTCTTGGTGGGAATCTTGGCTTTCTGAAATGGGCAAAGTTGGAGTTGGAACAGCTGAAGTTGGAAGAGCTTTGCTTGTTGATGTGCAGTGCAAAGCTGCCAGTTTCAGGTGTGGCAGTTTTGTGTTGTTGATTTTCCAACAGCATCTCATGATTGAGAAGCTTAGATTGAAAGTCAGCAAAGGTCATTTCAGTGGTACGTGTAGTGAAGGAATGGACAGTGACAAAGGTATTGAAAAGTGGATTCAAACCACTTACAATGAAGGAGATGAGGTCATCATCTTCAACTGGTTTCTTCACAGCAGCTAACTCGTCTGCCAGTTCCTTGGCCAGCTTCAGATATTCAGTGCAGGTCTTGTTTCCTTGTTACAGGTTTTGTAGCTGCCGCTTGAGGTGGGAGACCCGTGATTTGGATTTAGAGGCATATCTGGCTACAAGAGCAGTCCATGCTTAATGTGAGGTATCAAGGCCATAGACTGAGGAGACCAAAGATGGGCTAAGAGAGTAGATGATCCAGCTTAGGAGGAGCTGATCTTTCTTCTGCCATGCAGTGTAGGCAGGATTCAAGGTTTGAGTATTACCTTCACCAGGGAGGAACTGAGGAGGGCATAAATCAGTGCTTTCAATCAATCCTTGTAACATCCCACCCCAATGACACACAATATTGTCCGCTTTTGGCTCCCCTGAATCAGACTTCCCAGGAGGTCACCCATCCTGGTACTACTCCAGCAGAAGCACGCTTAACTGCGGAGTTCTGATGGGATCATTACCATCACGGCTTTAAAACACGTTGTTGTCATTGAAGGTGGAAGTATACATATAAGCACATCTCCATACCCAGGCAATGTGGGACGTCACAATCCTAGGAGATCATTTCCACGGAGTATGGGTTGAAATTGAGCAACCCATCCTAGGTAGTTTTGGCCTTCAAGTTTAAACAGCTGAGAGAAGTTGGGTATGATGGTAAGGGTTGAGTTGGTTTCAGTTTGGGAGTTAGGAGAGACAGCAGATGAAGAAGAGGAGCTGACCATGGTCTTGAGTGTTGACTCTTAGAATGGCTCTGATACCATGAAAGTTTTAGTAGACTGGTTTTGGTTTAATTGCTTGCTTAAAAACAGCAAGACACTTATGCTCTTATATAGCCAATTGGCTCAATGACTTTTACAAGAAAAACAAAGAGTAACTTTTTACAAAGGTCAAGGGTGCAGGCTGCTCTAAGGCAGCTGAGAAAGAGGGAACAAGACTGCTACAATACAGTTGAGAAAGAGGAGACAAGAAGACAGAAAAAGGGGGCAAGCAGCCTGACATGCAGCCTTCAGTCTGCTGCTTTGAGGGAGCTGCTATGTGTGCTGCTTGAGTTGCTATTTGCAGCAGAGGTACAACTACTTTCTTCTAGTTGTGAGTGAGCTGGAATGTCTTTCCTTGGTTGAGAATGAACTGGCTGGTCAGCTTGGTTAGCACTGCACACAGCCTGCTGCAGCTCATGTGTGACTTGTGGTTTATGTGTGACTTTTCCCTTAACAATTATAAGAACCTAGTTGCTTCAAAAGATCTATCAATTTCTTCTTTTTGCTGTGTCTTCCCTTTGTCTCTCACAAATGGTGTCAATGAATTAGTCATTGTTGAGGATTTCATTTATATTTCTTACTTTATATACCATCACCATCCTTTCTTATTCCAATTTTCCTCTGTCCAAAGTGGCAACATCAATTTGGCAAAGAAATGGCATATAAATGGTTTCTTATAAATATATGATTTTCTTATATCATATGACACAACACAAATAATGTTAGTGGTTGTACCATTTATTTTTGGCATGTAAGTGAGATTAAATTCTATTAAAATTAAACTAAATATGTAAAAATAACTAAAAAGGGCGGCAAAAAGTAATTTTAGTAGTAATGGGAAAGGATATGATAATCAAATACGTAAGCAAAAGTATGACCTTAGTTAGTCGAATGGTGACATCACTGACATATTCTTGTAGGAGATTCCCATTTAGTTAGGGCAAGTACTCTTGTAGTGGACTTCAATCACTTTCAAAGTTTGTAATTTGCATCTCTATTTGCACACTTAACAGACATGCTTTTAGTTTGGCCTTCTATGGTGAGATACCTGTCCCTTTTGCTATTTGTATGGTTTGTTCTCCGGATATAATTGTATTAGGCCCCTTATATTCATGTCAAAAAGCTTTTAAATACTGTTTAAGTAATCAGTCTTTCTTTCTTCTTGGCAAATGTGCAAAAGTGTCATAACTGTAAATAGTAGACATTAGTTTCTTGGCTAACCTGGAAGAAATTGAAATTTATGTGCATATTTGTCTGCGACTATTGTTGTTTTAGTTTCACGTGGGGGTTTTTTCCGCAAGTAGAATTTTGTATTATTTGTTTACTTAGTTCAATAGCTAAATCAGACCATCTTAAAGATGATTAATGCCAAGTTAAGAATTACATTATATATGTGAGTCTTGCCTTATGAATAAATTGTTGCTTTATTATTTCTTTGTTTTAAGAGGGAGACAACATTTTGTACCCTTGCTTTAATTGGTCTAGAAAATCTAGAACTGGAATATAAGTATCAAAATTCTTATCCATTGTAACCCTTTTTAATTATTTAAACCAAAGGAGTAAAAACCTACAAAACCATAGAGGTTGAACTGATTTTTAGTAAACAGGATGATTTACTGGTGGAAAAGAACACTAGAAAATGTCACAACTTATTCTTTTGGTTTTTATTCTGATCGAGATGGATGCTGATTGTATATATCAATACTTGAAAGAATAAGTGAATGAGCTAAAAATTTAACTACAAAATTGAAAAGCATCTAGTTTATCGAATTCTATTCTTAGCAAAAGAAGAAGAAAACAATTTGACTTAACATTTTGCTTGAAAATACTTTGTGGTGTCCAAACTGCAAAATGTAGCTTAACTTCTCTATGTTTATCTCTGAAATTATAGCTTCCATAATCCAAATTCATCTCTCTTTCCATAGCTTCATTTAGCTTTAGTTATTTTCTTTGGGGAAATTTCTTGTCTAATATATGCTCTTCTTCTCTGTCCAGTTACAATATGATTATTAATGAGTCGTACAAGTTATTAGTTCTTACATCTGGGAAGCCTTCTTTGTAATCATTTTTTTGCTGCTTAGCATATGAAGTTTAATTTCTCAAAGAATATTGTTGTTGATGTATGCCTTCTTTGGTACCTGCTTAAAAACTTGACAATTATGTAGTTTTTCTCATATTACTTTTGAGACTTATTCACTTAAAAATGTGTAATGAACTCTGTTTCAGACCTTTTAACATATTTAATTCGAAAAAGAGTTCTTGAGATAAGGTCTAACATATTTTTATGTTTTAGATCATTCATACCAAACAATTTAAAACATTAATCGGCTAAAAACAAAAGCATTTGATGTTGACAACGGCGATCATCATTTCTGATGTGTGCATCATCAGTGATGACAAATGCTGTCGCTAATATGTGAGTCATCAGCGACGACATTGTCGTTGCTGATGTGTGAATCATTAGCAACGACATTGGCTTTAAGAAGAATTTTAGTGACAAATTTTAATAGTTATCAGCGATGACATATGTCGTCATTGATAACTATTAATAGCAATGACGTGAAAGGTCGTTGCTATTTAGTCTTTATAGACGGATTACTTGCAACGTCAGGGGGTGACGACCATAGTTGTCGCTAATGTTAACTAGCGATGACTTTGAGTCATCGCTAAAGACTGATTTTCCTGTAGTGTTACTTGATGATCCCTTTGAATATCGTTAGGTGGTAGGAGCGCTTCAGTATTGCACTCTTACACATCTTGACATTTCCTTCTTTGTTAATCAACTTTGCTTGCAAATGCATTCTCCAACTTCCTCCCATCGGTTGTTGCTAAGCGGGTCCTATGCTACTTGAAGCATATTGCTGCCCATGGGCTCCTTTATACCAAGGGATAGCTGCAACTTCAAGCCTATTACGACTCCGACTGGGCTGGATGTCTTGACAATCGTCGTTCCACCTCTGGCTACGGTATTTTTCTAGGTAATTGCTTAGTCTCTTAGAGTGCAAAGAAGCAATCGGTAGTGTCTAGGTTTAGCACCAAAGCTGAGTACCGGTCCATGGCTATGACTACAGCTGAAATGCTCTAGTTGCAAATGTTGTTCCAAGAATTGCACCTCTCCTTCTTCATGGCTCCCACTCTTTGGTGTGATAATGTTAGTGCCCTCGCCTTGACCTCAAATCCTATTTTCCATGCAACAACCAAACACATCAAAGTTGACTACTAAGGGTGGGTATCGGTCATATTGATCCAGTTAATAGGGTTATCGATTAACCGACCGATAACCTATCGGTTAACCGATTTTTAATCGCTAACCGACCGATAAGCCATTTAACCGAAAATTATCGGTCATATCGGTTAACGGTTAAACCGGTCGGTTAAATCGGTTTTCGTGGGCTTTTTCGTTTTTGGGCTTTTTTAGGCTCTTTTTTTTTTTTTTTTTAGGTTTAAGCCGAAACTGATTTTTATTTGGGCTTTTTTTTTCATTTCCATATTGTTTAATTTCAAAGTTATTATATAGGCCCATTTCAAAGTATTGAGGCCCATTACATAGATGCCCTGCAATCTGGACATTCATTCCAAGAATAAAAATGGACATTCATTCCAATCATTCCATTTTCTTAAATCTGGACATTCATTCCAAGAAATAAAAATAAAAATCCAAGAATAAAAATGGACATTCATCCCATTTTCTTAAATCTGGACATTCATTCCAAAAAAAAAAAATCCAAGAATAAAAATGGACATCAGGACATTCATTCCATTTTCTTAAATCTGGACATTCATTCCAAGAAATAAAAATAAAAATCCAAGAATAAAAATCAAAATAAACTGATATGGTTCCATCTCTGCAAAATCCAAAATCCCATCCATTGTCACTTGCTCTGTTTCTCTCTGTTCCTTCCATGGCCACAATAACAAATTCCTTATCCAAACCGCTTTCCTCTTTTGCCTCTATCCCTAAAATCAATTCTATTCCTCTTTGCTTCCATGCTTCCTTTTTACCCTTCCGTCGCTCCTTTTCACCAGCAAAACTTGAAACCAACCGATGTAGTCGCTTCGTCACAAAGGGCGTCGGCGCAGCCGCATCTGGGACTAAAAAAGTTAAAACCGACGACAGAGTGTAGCAAGTCCACAGCCTAAAGCACATCTATAGAAGAATAAAAATGCTCACAAAACCTAAATAATAATGGGTCAGGGTGAAAATCGGCCTAAAGCACAACAGATCGAAAAAAAAACATAGAAAACCTCAAAAATTTGCAACTCAAACCTTCCCAAGCCCTACACCTTTCCTCTTCCTCTTCCTCTTCGCTTCCCTCATCTTCTTCGTCTTCCTGATCATCGGACTCGTACTCTTCGTCCTCTTCTGCAGATCGATTCTCGCCGGAATCGTGCCACCCGGCCGCGAGCGGGTCTAGCAAGCATGAGGCCGCGACTTGTTAGATCAGATTCGAGAAATTCGACACCTTGCTAGCCATTTCCCTTTTGTAAAAAATTCAAAGAACAGAGACAAGCAACACAGATCAGATAAAGACGTGTAATAAATGAGACCCATTTAAGGGCTAGTCTTAATAGGTCGTCTAACCGTCGACGCGCCAGAAAAAAAGAGTCCTTATTGCTTCTCTGGATCTCTGCGAAACAGAGAATGGCGGCTGCCGATTGCCCTTCTTTTTCCGGATGGTTACCGGGAAATTGCAGCCAGTGCGTCAAATGAGGCACTTCGTTTACCGGTGGACCGCTAGACCTGCTCGCCTACGAGGTAGATGCCAAAGGGTGAAGGTCTGGGAGGTGACGGGCTGGGAGGGTCTGGGAGGCAAGGGGCTACTGAGGGTGCGGGACCTGGGAGGCGACGGGCTGCTGAGGGTCTGGCAGGGTTGCAACTTGCAAACTTTCGAGTGCCTGCGTGAGGATTTTGAATTTTTAGGTTAGGGTTGGGAACTCAGGAGAAAGAAGGACTTATATAGTGAAACCAAAACGACGTCGTTTTGGTTTCACCAGATTTATTAAATAAGTAATAAGTTATTAGTTATATTATGAACTAATATATAAAAATTAAAAATTAAAAATTAAAAATACTTATCGGTCATATCGGTTAACCGATAAGAAAATTTTAACCGACCGATTATCGACCGATAAGGTTACCGGTATAAATTTTTTAACCGATTACCGATCGGTTAATTATCGGTAACGGTTATATCGGTTCAATTAATGTCGGTAATTGGTCGGTTAATCGGTAACGGTTAATTTGCCCACCCCTATTGACTACCACTTCATCCGTGAAAAGGTCTTGAATGATGACATTTTGATTAAATTCATCTGTACTATTGATAAACTTGCTGATATTTTCACTAAAGGACTCTCCTCCACCCGCTCTGCTCTCTTACAATCCAAGCTAATGGTTCTCCCTAGCCCCCTTAGCTTGAGGGGGGATGTTAAGGTATTAGCATCAGCCATATCACCTGGTCCACCGCATGAAGACTCTGCCGCTGTACTATTGTGACTATGGGATTGGAATCAAGGCAGATTTCAGTGCAAATTACTCCAGTTATGCGTGACACTCAAGCTGTGAATGATCCTCAAGGAATTTCCTTACATACTCACACTTGCAGCCACTACAAAAATAGAGCCCTTTAGCGTCGACAATTTTTGGACACTAAACGTACCAATGTCGACGCTAATAGTATTAGCGTCAACGGTTAGACGCTAATATAGTCGATGCAAGATGTCCGACTCTAATGGTATCATTAGCGTCGACATATAAGTGGACGCTAATAGTAAAATTTTAGCGTCGACAATATGGACGCTAAAACACGTTGTAGTTTTATCGCTGATACTTGGCCGGACGAAGCCAAAGTTGACGCTAATGTTTTAATATTAGCGTCGACATAGCTGGACGCTAATATGTGACCATTAGCGTCAAACTTCTTGCGTCGCTAATATTCGACTATTAGCGTCGACCATGTGGACGCTAAAACGCGTTGTAGTTTTAACGCTGATACATGGTTGGACGAAGCCAAAGTCGACGCTAATGGTATACTATTAGCGTCGACCCAGTTGGACGCTAATATGTAACCATTAGCGTCTACCCCAATTGGACGCTAATATTNTTCCTGATCATCGGACTCGTACTCTTCGTCCTCTTCTGCAGATCGATTCTCGCCGGAATCGTGCCACCCGGCCGCGAGCGGGTCTAGCAAGCATGAGGCCGCGACTTGTTAGATCAGATTCGAGAAATTCGACACCTTGCTAGCCATTTCCCTTTTGTAAAAAATTCAAAGAACAGAGACAAGCAACACAGATCAGATAAAGACGTGTAATAAATGAGACCCATTTAAGGGCTAGTCTTAATAGGTCGTCTAACCGTCGACGCGCCAGAAAAAAAGAGTCCTTATTGCTTCTCTGGATCTCTGCGAAACAGAGAATGGCGGCTGCCGATTGCCCTTCTTTTTCCGGATGGTTACCGGGAAATTGCAGCCAGTGCGTCAAATGAGGCACTTCGTTTACCGGTGGACCGCTAGACCTGCTCGCCTACGAGGTAGATGCCAAAGGGTGAAGGTCTGGGAGGTGACGGGCTGGGAGGGTCTGGGAGGCAAGGGGCTACTGAGGGTGCGGGACCTGGGAGGCGACGGGCTGCTGAGGGTCTGGCAGGGTTGCAACTTGCAAACTTTCGAGTGCCTGCGTGAGGATTTTGAATTTTTAGGTTAGGGTTGGGAACTCAGGAGAAAGAAGGACTTATATAGTGAAACCAAAACGACGTTGTTTTGGTTTCACTAGATTTATTAAATAAGTAATAAGTTATTAGTTATATTATGAACTTATATATAAAAATTAAAAATTAAAAATTAAAAATTAAAAATACTTATCGGTCATATCGGTTAACCGATAAGAAAATTTTAATCGACCGATTACCGACCAATAAGGTTACCGGTATAAATTTTTTAACCGATTACCGATCGGTTAATTATCGGTAACGGTTATATCGATTCGGTTAATGTCGGTAATCGGTCGGTTAATCGGTAACGGTTAATTTGCCCACCCCTATTGACTGCCACTTCATCTGTGAAAAGGTCTTGAATGATGACATTTTGATTAAATTCATCTGTACTATTGATCAACTTGTTGATATTTTCACTAAAGGACTCTCCTCCACCCGCTCTGCTCTCTTACAATCCAAGCTAATGGTTCTCCCTAGCCCCCGTAGCTTGAGGGGGGATGTTAAGGTATTAGCATCAGCCACATCACCTGGTCCACCTCATGAAGACTCTGCTGCTGTACTGTTGTGACTATGGGATTGGAATCAAGGCAGATTTCAGTGCAAATTACTCCAGTTATGCGTGACACTCAAGCTGTGAATGATCCTCAAGGAATTTCCTTACATACTCACACTTGCAGCCGAAGTTCCTCCTTGGACAAGTATACCAATGACACAGCATCTTTGGTGCACACATGATTTGGTTGTCTTTTCCTTATTTGAATTTGCTCTGTGCATGTATTGAAGATTTTCCCTTGTATTGTATATTTTTCCTATTCTGCAGTTAACTTGTGTATCCCTATAAATAAAATGTATCTACTGTGTTTTGGTTAAGTTAGCCAAAACCATTCTTCCAATAACTTGTTTATAGCATAATATATATATTTTAATTATAATGAAAAATCCCGCACATGGCGTGGTCTATGAGCTAGTAATCCATAATATCTAAATTTAACTATTATGAGCTATTTTTTGTGTCCAACAAAGTAATAAAATACTTTAACATTTTCTTATAGTATGAAAAGTAAATAGGCACTTCTGTTCTGCCCATTCACTATTCACGCTACAAATTTTTATTATTATTTTCTTTCCCTTTTTTTTTCACTCTCTCTCTCACAAAAGTATATTTGAAGAAAATTAAGAATAGAATATAAAATTTGTTAGTGTGTATAAAAAAATGAGTAAAAAATAAAAATTTATATGTTTTCGGTAGTTATTTTGATTTCTTTTTACTAGAGATTCTATGAAGGTGTGGTTGGATTGAAAATGAAAATGAAAATGAAAATGGTATAAAGGTGTGATATAATTTTATAAAGGTGTGGTTGGGTTGAAATTGAAAATGGTGGTCCTGATAATTTGGATATGATTTTTTTATGAGCCCCGAAAACTTTCTATTTTTTTTTTCTTTATATTTCAGTACGACGAAAGAGAAAGACACTGCCCAAGTAACTTCTTTAGGAAAGAGAAAGACACTACCTTTCCCTTTATTTCTTTCTTCTTCTTTCTTTTTCTTTAGTTCTCTCTTTAGATGCAAAGGGATGCTAATGCATATCTTTTACTTTTGATAACTTATAATAATGCTAGTACTACACATTCTTGGGTTCAAAGTTATTTCCTTTCTGCCTAAGAAACCCCCATTGCTCTCTCCTACACACAGCGGCGAATATGCCCAGGTAAATTTTTTTTTAAAACAATATTTTTATGCTCCAATTTTCTACTAGCTCCTATAAAATAAACCCAAATTTCATATTCTTACACTTTTAGCCCTTATAAAACTCACTCCAGCCCAAAAATCAGAGTAAACTGAAGGAGAGTGTGTTTTACACTACTTTTTACCTACCAGGCTATGAAATTTTTTTTATTTTCTTTTTGTGCTTGTTCATTGTTGTTGGCTGCTACTACAATGTGATTCTGTTATGTGAAGCCTGTGATGAGCGTTATCCTGTCTGAGCAGTGAGTCGTCTTCCGCACACGGTAGCTTCATTATATTATATTATTTTATTTATGCCCCTATTAAAATAAATTATTGGATCTGCCACTGTCCGATGGCAATTTTGAAGTTTTGGTTGAAAAAGGTCATGTGTCATGCAAGTGACTTGGTTTCCATCTAAATAGACGGATGGTATTTTTTTGTCAATGTGAGATAAATTAGGGGGTGTCCATTGTCCATTTTTAAACATTAGAAACTAAAACACAAATGCATGGATACTTTAAGGATAAAGTGTATTTCTCCTTTTCTTTTTATTTTTTTTATTTGAATCTCCCTTACTTAGTCGATCAATTGAATTAGCTGAATATTTAGGGTTGGTTTGAGATGGGCAAACAATGTGACCACACTCTTCTTGTAAGAGCATTTACACCCAGCTAGTCGAAAGTTTATTTTTGGAAAAAAATTATCCACATTTGGCTAGTTATTTTAACAAAAAAAAAAAAAAAATTGGTGAAGTGCTACAGTATTCAATTAATTTGTTGAGTAGCATAAACTCACCAAATGTTAATATATATATATATTATGAATCGGATGCCAATACTCTAATAAGTGGAAGACAGGAAGAGTCTGTACGTCGAGAGGATGAGGAATTTTCATTTTAAATTTTGCTAAGACTTTTTGTTAATTATTCTGCTTTCTTGTGGTTTGATTGTTTCCTCTTTTTCTGTTTACTTTCGAATTCGAATATCACAAAGTGATTGTTTGCCTATTTATCACGCCAAACATGCGGTGTGGATGGGATAGATTGAAAATGAAAATGTGATCATGAAGTTCTCATTTGGATGTATTTATTTATTTATTTTTTTTTTTATGAACCTTGAAAACTTGCTGAAAAATGCTATTTAGTAGAATTTTCATATGAATCATATAACTATAGTGACGTGGCCGTAAAAATCACATTAATTTTTTCTTGTTATAACCCTCAATGATTCAAAGGTTGACTTTCACTATCACGTCACCATAATTGTATCAGAATAGTATGAGTCTACTATATAGCTTTTTTCAAACTTGTCGTTTCTTTTTCTTCTAACAATTTACAACCGGAACCTTAGCGGATTAATCATGCTATGATATAGTGACATGTGTTTTCTCTTTTCCCGCCTTTCAAAAGTTGGGAAAAATATTCCAAGAACAAAAAGTCTAGCTAGATATATTTTCGTACGAGGAAAGAAAAAGACACATCCCAGACAACAACTTTTACATTCCCCTTTTGCTTTAATTCTCTCTTTAGATGGAATGGGGTTCCCCTGCACTATATACATTCCTTGTTTTATTTTTTATATCATCGTTGACATATATTGCCTGCAGATGAGAAGAAGAAAGATTGTGAGAAAGATATTGGAAGAGTGGAAATGATGGAGGGGGAGAGTTCCAAGACAAAGAGAGCAGCAGTTTTTAATGATCCTCGATCGCGGTTTCCTTGATGTCCCTTGAAGACATTTACGATGAAAAGCTTTACAAGAACCAGGTTTGATTTTATTTTATTCCGAGGTTATCTTCATTTTGGTTTAGTTTATTGTCTCATGAGATTTTGAATAATTTATAGCATTTAAGCGATTGAAGAACAACAAGTAGAAGAAGAAAAATAGATTCACACTCACAGAATTATAGAAGAGAAACGAAGGCTAATATTGGAGTTGGAATACTATTAATTCCTCCACATGGGCATTACTTTTTCAGGTATCTAAATATATTAGAACACATGCAAATAAGTTTAATTATCCAGTGCATGTGTTCTATTTTTCAGTAATTAATTAAGATCCCTGAATTTCTTTTTCTTCTTCTTTTTTTCGTAGTGTTTTTTTTTTTTTTTTTGCGAAATAAATAATTTAAATAATATATAAGGGAGAAAAGATGCACGTTTTTTCTTCTTTGCTTTGAAGAAGAAAAAAAGGTGTGTTGTTTTCTGCTTTATTCAGTCTGCATGTTTTCTTTTTTTATTTTTCTTTTTATTTTTTGAGATAATGTGATCATGCTTTTTTAGTACACAAGAGCCCAAAGCACAGTGACAGGGGGTACCCCAATAATCCTTAGAGGAAAAAAAAATTTTGAATGTTAAAAAAATTATATAGTAAAATTTTTACTTTTTAGCTTATTGCCCTTGCCAACAAAATATTTTGGCAATACCCAATAAAAAATTTGGCCATATTCACTAATTTTTTTGGCAAACTCAATAAATATTTTGGCTGACTCAAGAAATCTTTTGGTTCTTACTAATTTAAACCAAGAAGCCCTAAATGTATAAAAATCTTTTAATCCCGACTCAATTAATCATTTGGCTCTTAACCAATCAAATCTAAAAGCTCTAATCCTATAAAAATCTACAACAATCAAATAGAAATGAGAAAGAAATAGATTGATAAGACATAAATGTGGGTTGATGTGAGTAATATCAGTTTTTAATTTTTTATGAGTAAAAATTAAAGAAAATTGTTTGTAAATGTAATAAAAAAAGAAAAAAGAAAAAAGGGGGGGTGGGGGGGTGGGGGAGTTGCCAAACGGGCATCCTCAAACATTATATACCTAAGAAATCTCACTCCTCTCTCCTTTGATATTGGCTCATTTCGCTGCAGATGAGAAGAAGAAAGATTGTGAGAAAGATATTGGAAGAGTGGAAATAATGATGGAGGGGGAGAGTTCCAACACAAAGAGAGCAGCAGTTTTTAAGAATCGTCGTGGTTTCCTTGATGTCGTGCTTTCTTGGTCCCTTGAAGACATTTACGATGAAAACCTTTACAAGAACCAGGTTTGATTTTATTTTAATCCAACATTCTACTTGTTTAGTGTTAGCTAGTGTTGGTGGGCAACAGTTGTAAGGTTGTTCTACTGCTTATACTTATAAATATTGTGTTATTAGAATAGGAGTAATGGTAGCTAGTAAAGCTTTTTAACGTGCTTATGAATGTGTGAGCAAAGATTATTATTATTATTATTATTTTTTGGATTAAATAGTACTTTTTTGCCTCATGTGATTTATCAACTTTATTTTTTGTCTCATTAGTTTCATTCTGAATCACAAACGGTACGTCGATAATGGCTAAAAACAAAAATGATACCTACGTCTAACTTTTTTCCAAAATTTGACGAAAATCTACGTTAACATCCTTAAGAAGTCAACACATGTCCATATACCTAATTAAAAATAAAAAATAAATAAAATGATAAAAAAAAGTATTAAAATTAAATTTAAAAATAAAATAAGAGGAATAGGGGTGACTTGATCAGCCACCCCCGGCCAATTTGCAAAATGCGGTGGCCGAAACCACACCAAGGTTGTTGGGGATGATTTGGCCACCCCGTTTAGTTTCAAACACTAACATGGCCCTTGAGGGTAGTTTGGTCACCTCCAAGGGCCAACCCCCTAATTATTATTATTATTATTAGGGAAAAGTATAAAATGGTTCCCTAAACTACCAGTCTTTTGTAATTTAGCCCTTCAAAGTTTCAATTGGTATAAAGTAACCCCTCAAACTATTAACCCCTTACAAAATAGTCCCCTCCGTTAGTTGAAACCGTGAAAATGGATGGAAAACCCAAAATGATGTCGTTTTGGGATGCAGAGTTACTAAAATGCCATTATTAGAATAATTTTTTTTTAAAAAAAAAACCCCATAAAACGGAGTCCGCGGGAGCCCAGCCTATAGCTTGCCGGAGACGACGCAGGAGTCCAACCCAGCCGTCTCCGTGCTCCCCCTCTCTCTCCTGCGGCAGCGACGCCAGTAATGTTTACTTGGTACCTCTCCCATTCCACCTGTGTCTTCAGAACAGCGTTTTTGCGGTTGTCCCTCATGTTCCATTTCCAAGGTCTCTCCTTTCCTCTTTCTACTTGGCTCGTCTTCCCCCAGGACCATGGAAACTGCCTCTTATAGGGAACCTGCACCAGCTTGCTTTTTCATCACTACCACATCGTTCCATGAGAGACTTGGCCAAGAAACATGGACCCATTATGCAACTGCAACTGGGTGAGGTGTCGGCTATAATCATTTCATCACCAGATTTAGCCAAAGAGGTCCTTAAGACACATGACACTGCATTCGCAAATCGGCCTAGCGTTCTTGCTGTTGACGTTTTGTCTTATGGCTATTATGGTATTGTCTTTACTCCCTAAGGTGATTATTGGAGACAAATTCGAAAGATTTGTGTTTGCGTGGAGCTCCTAAGTGCTAAGCGTGTCCTGTCGTTTAGATCTGTACAAGAAGAAGAGGTGTGTAATCTTGTTGAATCAATTTCATTATCTGGGGGATTTCCTATCAATCTCAGCTGCCGCCGGAGAGAGACAGGGGGAGCATGGAGACGGCTAGGCTGGACTCTGGCGTCGTCTCCGGCAAGCTATAGGCTGGGCTCCGGTGGGCTCCATTTTTTGGGTTTTTATTATTATTTTTTTATTTTTTATTCTAATAAGGGCATTTTAGTAACTCTGCATCCCAAAACGACGTCGTTTTGAGTTTTCCATCCATTTTCACGGTTTCAACTAATGGAGAGGGCCATTGTATTAGGGGTTGGTAGTTTGAAGGGCTACTTTATACCAATTAAAACTTTGAGAGGCTAAATTACAAAAAGCTGGTAGTTTGGGAGGCCATTTTATACTTTTCCCTTATTATTATTTTTTTTAATTGGCATTTTGGGGGTGAGGTGGTCCGACCACCTGGATCTGCCGGTTTGGGGTGGTCGAAACCACCCTAGGCCAAACAGGGGTGGCATGGGGTGCTAACGTAGATTTTCATCAAATTTTGGATGGAAGTTAAACGAAAGTACTATCTCTATTTTTAGTTATTATCAAGGTATCATTTATGACACAAAATAAAAACCGATGGGGCAAAAAAGTATTTAACTTTTTTTTTTTTTGGAGAAACTTTACAAAATTTACAGGAGCTTTCACGTGTTTTGAAAGTACTTTTAAAGTTTAAAAACTTTCAATTAAGGGTATCTAACTTTTAATTACTTAATTCCGATAGAATTTTCGGTTAAATATTGTCAAAATTCAAAAAATACTAATGTTTATTTATTTGTTTATTATTTTTTGTCTATTTTGAATTGAACCCTTGTTTGATTCTTTATAGGTAGAAAATATTCCAGAGGAGTTCGGGTCTGTTGAGCAGTATTTTGGGTCATATGTTTACCCCTTATTGGAAGAAACTCGTGCAGCACTACATTCAAGCATGGAGATTATATCAAACGCTCCTTTCGCTGAAGTGATTGCATTTGATGAATCTAAGTCATATGGAACGATGTCGTATGACGTTGAGGTTGATTCTTGGATAAACAGATTCAGTGTTCCTGGTAAGGAGCCCCACAAAACACTGCCGGGAGATATATTAGTTTTAGCAGACGCCATACCCGAGGATGTTTCTGATTTACAGAGAACAGGAAGGCAGTGGGCTTTTGTAACGGTCACTAAAATCCCAGACGATGAGGATGATGAAGAAAACGAGGAAGACGTTGAAGAAGACGAGGATAACAAGAACAACAGCTCATCTACTATTTTTAAAGTCAAGGTGTCCAAACGCATTGCGATTGGCCAGAGGCCATTTTTTCTCATTTTCTTGATAAATACAACCACTAACAAGAGGATTTGGAATGCCTTGCACATGTCTGGGAATCTGGAGATTATCAAAAACGTTTTGAGCACTAAATCTTTGGTAAGTAATTTAGTTTATTTATAAGCGTTTCTTTTGGGTTAAATCTAGCTCTATTTAGGGCCCGTTTGGGAGTGCGATTTTAATAAGTGTAATTTTAAAAATTGCGTTTTTAAAAATTTTATTTTTAAAATCGTTACTTTTTAAAATCGCACAGGCGTTTGGTAAAACATGGTAAAAAGTAATTTTTTTATTAATTGAGTGTTTGGATAACATTAGCATATAATTGCGATTTCATGGCCAAATTACTAATAAGGACATTTCTTTATAATAGTAAAATAACTAACATTGTCTATATGCCGCCATTTTTAACACCTATGGAAACAAAAGTATGAATTATAATTTGATATTAACTTTGAGTTTTCTACTTAGGCAATTACATATTTCTATATCTTGTTTCTATATGCTTTTTTGTTTTTGTGTTTTTTTTTTCTTAAAATATATTCCAAACAGACATATAATAAAAAATAGAAGAACAATCCATCAAATTAGACTAATAATGTTTTTCAAATTTAACTGTTAACACTGTACTTGTACGGTAATCTAAATAAAATTTTGAAAAAAAATTACAAACGCTTATTACTCAATAAAAATCGGTCGAAGAACATAAACACGCATATAAAAAGGCACAATAATCATACAAACCATAGAAAACAACACCAAACACCAAACACAAAAGAGTTATATGGAGAGAAAGAAAATATTAAGGTAAGATTCTTACCTGGTAGAGGAGTGGAGAGAGGATGAGCAACAACGGAAAAAGGAAGAAGAGAAAAGAGAGAGAAAAGAGACAAGAAGGGTTTATATGTTTTAAGTGGGTATTATTGGTATTTTTTTTAATTCCTGCACAAAATAGATAACTATTGAGCCAAATATCTTTTTAATAGAAATCGTAATTTTGTTTTAAATTCGCACTTTTTTGAATAAGTACCCTCTAATCAACTTATGAAAATCGTAGATTTTTCCACGATTTTAAAATTTGCGATTTCCAAATCGCAATCCCAAACACTCTAAAATTGTGATTTGGTTTAAAATCGCAGATTTTTTTTTAAAAACGCACTCCCAAATGCACCCTTATTTTAAAAGTTTTAAGTTGATAAAAAATAAAAAATTTAATATTTTAATTAATATTGTAACACTTTTTTTTTTTTTAAAATGTGCATAAGGTAAAATAATACATGAACTATTTTAATTGAAAAATTGAGATCTCATACTATGTTAAATTATTATTTATCTAAAAAAATTTAAGTTGATAAAAATAGATAAATTAATAATATTTTTTCTGATTATCAAAGCTGCATATGTAAACTATTGTGCATAGTTTGGTTTGAGTTTATTATATATCTTTCTCTTCCCCCCATGGGTGGCCTGGGAACCACCCCAGGGGATTAGGGGTGCCCAACACTCATGGGCAGCTTTGCAGGCACCCCAAACCCCCCAACTAGGTGGCTCACAGCCACCCCATGGGTGTTGGGGTGGCTAGCAAGCCACCTCTAACTCCTTGGCCAGTGGCGGCAGCCTCATCTTGGGTCATCACTTAATTTTTTTTTTTTTTTTTTTAGATTTAATTTTAAAATTAAATCAATAAAAAACTAAACTAATATTTCAAAGTGAGGTGGAAAATAATGTTGACGTAGCAAATGTTGAGTTTTGAGATTGAATGATGTCATTTTTTTTTCAAGATTTAATTTTAAAATTAAATTAATAAAAAATTAATATTTCGAAGTGAGGTGGAAAAAAAAAAGTTAACGTACCAAACGTTGAGTTTAGAGAATTTTGTTTTTTTNCACAAAAAAAAAAAAAACCAAAACAAATATGGCACATTATTATTATTTTTTTGGGTCTTTTTAATCCCCCTCTCTCTCCTTTGTCAGCAAAGGAGAGAGAGGGGGGATTTTAACAATAATATTATTTAATTAATATTTAAATATTAAAAAAAAAGGCCCCAATTCCAAAATTTTGCCTAAGGCCCCCAAATACATTGGACCGGCCTTGATCTTGGGTCATCACTTCATTTTTTTTTTTTTTTTTAGATTTAATTTTAAAATTAAATCAATAAAAAACTAAACTAATATTTCAAAGTGAGGTGGAAAATAAAGTTGACGTAGCAAATGTTGAGTTTTGAGATTGAATGATGTCATTTTATTTTTCAAGATTTAATTTTAAAATTAAATTAATAAAAAATTAATATTTCAAAGTGAGATGGAAAAAAAAAAAAAAAGTTGACGTACCTGAGTTTAGAGAATTTTGTTTTTTTACGTCCGATAAAAGAGGAGAAAAATTCAAATTAGTAATCGTGGTTCCAACCGAGTCAACTTCCTCTTTCAGATTTAATGACTGCCATTAGTAACTTTGAATAAAATGTAACGTAAAGACTAATGAATAAGAGTATTTTGATCATTGGAGCCCGAGCTTCTGGGCCAATTTCTGGAGAAGCTGCTCTCTTTCTTCCTGATGAAGAAATCGGTGGAGCAGATGTGGAGCCAATTTGGGAAGGTTGAGGTCTTCTCCCTAGAAAATTGGGTCTACATTTTTCGGTTCAATGTTGTTATGACAAGGGATGAGGTGGTTGAGTCGAGAATGTGGCAGCTGAGGATGCTACTGCTGAAGCTTTCGGTCTCTTCTATTCCCATATGGATCAAATTGCTTCACCTGCCTATGGAGTTCTGGGATCGAGAATGCCTTGTTGGTATTGCGAGTGGGGTTGGGAAAGCGTTATCTGATTCTGTGACGGAGCAGCAACTGCGGCTAGGATTTGCCAGAGTTGTGGTGGAGGTTGACGTGGAGTCGGAGCTTCCTAAAGAGTTGGATGTGGTTGATGGGGATGGTAAGCTAATTATAGTGGGGATTGAATATCCATGGATACCTATCAAATGTCCTAAATGCAAGGCTTTTGGCCATTCAAAGCATGCATGTTTGCGTAAGGGGAAGAAGCTATGGTGGCCTAAGTTTGATTTTAATTTGGTAGCGAGGGCTGATGGTAATGTGGTGAAGCAGAACAAGAAGGCATAGCTCAAGAAACAGGGTTTGATAAGACCATTAGTAGACCTACTATTACTTATATGGAGAAAACTGCTACTGAAAAAGAGAATATAGCTCGATTAAGGTATTTTTCTGCAATTTTCTTAGTATCTGGAATCTACCATTAACAATGATATGGGGAAAGGTGTTTCTGGAATTGCTTTTATATATGAAGATTGCAGTTTGGAACATAAGAGGTCTAAATGGCCTCTTACAGCAGAAAAAGGTTCGTAAAATAGAAATAAGGTGGATTTGTTTTGCTTGGTAGAAGCTCGCGTTCATTTAGAGAAGTCTAGTATGATTAAGGAGTTTATTTTTCCGGGTTGGGGGTTTATCAACAACTGTGATAACCACCCTATTGGAAAATTTTGGGTTTGTTGTGTTGTGTCCCACATTAAGAAAATATAAAAGAAAAGAGTGCTTAATGTACTTAAATAGACCTTAGCCTATTAGATTAGGCTTTTGAGTTAGAGTTGTATTCAATTATATATATTAATGTATTTTTGGTAAAAACTCCATAACTGCTTTATCTCCCAACATGTTGGAATGTGAATGTTGTTGATATTAGTGTTCTGTATAGTTCTGCCCTGGCTATTCGTTGTAATATTAGTTTGGTGCAAGGTGAGTATAGATGCGTTCATTCTTTTGTATATGGCTCTAATAATGGTGTGGAGCGTAGAGAGTTGTGGCAGGATTGGGGGTGGTTCATAATCAAATTGCTCAGGCTCCTTGGTTTTTAACTGGTGATTTTAATGCGGTTAAGAGTTTGTCTGAAAAGGGTGATGGTATTAAGCTTAACTGTTATGAGGAGGAATTTGGGGAATGCATTTAGAGGGTTGAGGTGTTTGATTTTCCCTATCGTCATGAGGAGGATGCTTTTGTGGCTCGGATATTGGATAGGGTGATGGGTATTGTGGAGTGGCTTGAAATGGTTGATGAAACTGAGGTTGAATTCCAATAGGTAGGGGTCTCTAATCACTGCCCTGCTGTGATCTCTATAGGGAGGGTGAAGAGCTTTGGGCCAAAGCCATTTAAGTACTTTTGTTTTGGGTTCGATCATGAGAATTTTCTTATTTGGGTGGATGAGGGCTGGCAAACTTGTGTTGAAGGTTCTTCTATGTTTTGCTTATACGCTAAGCTGATGTCTCTCAGCATTTCTTTTAAGTCAAGAATATTGAGGTTTTGAGGGGGTATTAGGGAGAGGGTATTACTAGCTAAGGATCATTTGGATCAAGCTCAAAATGATGTTTTATCTTCTCGGGGTCAATCAAGTTGTCCTGCTAGAGCTAGTGAATGCCTCAAATATTATACTTCTATTGCTCAGGCTGAAGAGACTTTTTTGAAGCAGAAGTCTGGGAATACATGGCTAAACCCAAGGGACAAAATAATTCTCAACTTCATAAATTTGTGAAAGTAAAAAAATTGATAAATGATTCACGTCAATATTTTACTCATATTTTTTTTCATATCATCTTACAAATTCAATAGATCAACCATGAAATTTGTAGGGACCACTATTGAATTTGTGTGGCGTCCACATAAGTCCACAAATCTAATAGTTGATTTATAAGATGAGATGAGATGAGAAATATATTGACATGAATCATTTCTCAAAACAATTATAAGAATATCCCAAGAGGTAGTTCAATCAGCTGGGACCACGCCTAATGAAGTGGAGGTCATTGGTTCGAATCCCCCTCCCCTCTCTTGTGCGGACATGTAAAAAAAAAAAAAATTATAAGAATATGACGTAGCAGAAGACTTAGTAATAACAATCAAAAGTGATTGCATCTTTTGACAAGAGATAAAACAAACCCGCAAGCTTAGAGGATGGTAAAATTTCACAAGTGTTTGAGAGAAATTATTTGATTTAATAATAATTCAATTGAGTGAGTTTTACATTACAAACTAACATATTTATTGAAGATAAATACTTGCAAAGAAAATCTTCTTTAGCTTTTAGTTGGTTAATGTTCAACATCAGTCTCCCCTTCTTGAAAAGAACTCGTCTTCGAGTTAAGTTCCGACTGCTTTACTGGAAAATATTAAAAAATGTCTGCCACTTTGAATGTTGAGGATGTCGCCATTTCCTCCGGAAGATCAATGACATATGCATTGTTGTTAATCTCTTTTAGTACCTTGCATGGACCATACTTCTTATTCCTTAGCTTTCTAAAAGTACCAGTCAGCAGTCGCCCCTTGAGTAAATATACCAACACGAGCTCCTTCTTGAAAAATTTTCAATCACCGATCCTTGTCTGCTGCCGTCTTGAACTTAGCATATAATTCTTCTAGATGCTGACGAACTCCCTCTTATGTGGCTTTCACCCATTCTGCTAAATGCTCCAATGCCACACTAGCTCCCGATAACTTAGGTAGAGCTACGAGATCTACTGCAAGTCTTGGAGTTCTTGATAGACGACTTTGAACGGTGCATTCCCAGTAGATCGATTCACTATTTTGTTGTAGGCAAACTCGGCCTAAGCTAGAGCCAGGTCCCACTGCTTTTGTTTGTCTTGCAATACACTGAAGTAAATTGCCTAGAGTTTGATTACCAACTTCTATTTGGTTGTTCGTCTACAGATGACTCGTGCTACTGTAGTTCAATGTTGTGTCGAACCGTCTCCATGATGTTCGCCAAAAGTGGGATAAGAACTTGGTATCTCGGTCAGAAGTGATAGACTTTGGTACTCCATGCAATTGGACCACCTGTCGAAAGAACATATTGAATACTTGAACAACATCTGATGTTTTCCTATAAGCAAAAGAGTGAGCCATTTTGGAAAATCTATCAACAATTACCACTATTGAATCCACTCCTTGTTGGGTTCTCGAAAGTCCCAACACGAAATCCATAGACAGATCTTCCCACGGTGCCTCAGGTATAGGTAAAGGCATGCACACTATTTTCCGTTTGTCCCTTAGCTACCTGATAAGTTGGACATCTCCGAATATGATTACCTACGTCCTTTAATTGTGGCCAGTAATACCGATCCTCTACCAAGGAGATAGTTTTGTCTCTTCCATGGTGTCCACCTAGACCTCCACCGTGTAGTTCCCATATGATTTGTTCCTGTAAAGAACTCTGTGGGATGCAAAGTTGATTCCCTCATAATAGATACCACTCTTGAATATGCATCTCAGGACTTGTTGCCTCGCCTTGCAACGTCTTGAGGCCTTGCCAAAATCTTCATTTGCCCGTATAACTCCTTTAGACACTCAAATCTTGTTACTTCAACCTTTATAGTAATTAGTAATGTAGGTTGGCGACTTAAGGCGTTAGCTACCCAATTAATTTTTCCTGATTTGTGCTTTAGGGTAAATGTGAACCTTTGGATATAAGAAACCCATTGAGCAAGCATCCGATTCAAAATTTTCTAACTATTGATGAACTTTAATGCCCGATAGTCTGTGTATAGAACGAACTCTCTCTAAATTAGACAATGCTCCCATAGCATGAGTACTCTTAGTATAGCATGGAGTTTCAATTCGTATGTAGACCACTTTTGTCTTGCTTCTCCAAGTTTTTCACAAAAGTTCCACAGGCTTTCCTTCGAACAGCTTGTCAAAGTCGGGTAAAGCAACTACAAGCGCTATGCATAGCTTCTCTTTGATGATTGAGAAACTTCGCTTGGCTTTGCCACCCTAGCTGAATTTTTCCTTCTTCATGCACTTTGTAATTGGTGTCATAATGCTGCTGAAATTCCGAACGAACCTCTTGTAGAAGGTTGCTAACCCGTGAAAACCTCTCACTTCTCCCATGGACTTGGGCATTGGGCATTCTTGAATTGCTTACACCTTCTCTTCATCCACTCGGATTCCATCAGTACTGACTACAAATCCGAGGAAGAGTAGTTTGTTCATCATGAAACTGCACTTCTTCAAGTTGATGTACAACTTGTTGTCATAAAGAGCTTCCAACACTTTCCTTATGTGATCCATGTGATCCATTGGGTTGCGACTACAGATAAGAATATCATCAAAATCAACAACGGCAAATTTCTCGATAAAAGATTTATGTACCTGGTTCATGAGTCACATGAAAGTGCTTGGTGCATTCGATAGTTTGAAAAGCATCATAATCCACTCGTAAAGCCCTTCCTTTGTTTTGAATGCAGTCTTCCATTCATCTCTCGGTTGTATACAAATCTGGTGATATCTACTCTTCATATCAACTTCGAAATGATCCTGGCCCCAGACAGCATATTAAACATATCACCTATTCGAGAAATTGGAAACCGGTACTTGATCGGGATGCTGTTTATCGCTCGGTTATCCATGCAAATCCGCCAACTTCCATCTTTCTTTTGTACTAACTACTAAGGCCGATATTGCACATGAACTCATACTCTCTCACAAGTGTCCCTTCCGAATTAACCCCTCTACTTGCTCTTGTAGAGTAGCATTCTCCTTTAGGCTCATTCGGTAATGTGGAATGTTAGGGAGACTTGCTCCAAGCACTAAGTCAATATAGTGTTGGATGTCTCTCATGGGCAGCAGTCCCTTCAGGCATGATGTCTCGAAATTCTTCTAACATCGGTCACATCATCTCGAGAAGTTCTTTTGCGGTGGACAATGTGGTTTCCTTGGTCACCAATGCTATGATGTCTCAGGCTTCCTTAACTTCTTCTATGAATTCTGGTCTGGACAAAAGGACATGTTTACTCTCGGAGCGGGTAGGATTACCTACCATTGATTCTTGTAAGGGACAAAAGGTTATCTTATGACTGTCCCCGAAGATAATGTAAACGTTGTTCCTTCCCTTGTGCCGGGCATCTACGTCGAATTTCCTTAGTCTTCCCAAAATTATGTTGCATGCATTCATCTCCACCACATCACATAAAATCGAGTTCGAGTAATGTTTACTGATTGAAAACGCAAAATAGCATCTCTCAGTCACTTGTGTCTTAGTTTCCCACTTGATCTAGCCGATCTTGTATGGTGAAGGGTGCTTCTTGGTCTTTACCCGCAGCTTCATAAGTATCTCCTTAGACACTACATTCTCCTCACTACCATCGTCAATGATCACATCACATACCCTTCGGTTGGCCGTGTAACGAGTGCGAAAGATCTTGCATCTCTAAGATTGATCCGCTTGTTCGGGATCAAGAGTAAGCGCCGAATTACCAAGGATCAGGATGTTAGGTGTAGTATTTGGGGGTAGAACACGATCCTCATTGTTCTTTCACGGGAAAATGGGATTCCCTAATTAGTGTCGGCCAACTCTTCCTCGTAATCGGGTGTATGATCCTTGGTTGCTCCAATCTCTTCATTCTCGACTCCTTCTGGCTTGGGTTTGATCAAGTTCACCATCTGCCTCCGAGGACATTAATGTGACCTATGTCCTAATTGGTTGCATTTGAAACTCTCGTCTGGACCGGGCTATGCATATGGATTATTGAATGGGTGTATGTTCATTGTTTACCTCGGGATGTTTGAGCTGTTGCTGACTTCTTTTCCCGCGGGAGTGATTGATTCACTAGCTGCAATGGTCGGGATTAGGGCTTGATTTCCCCGCCCCTATGCAGATTGCGTCGAATCACTCAGATTTCACTCCCACGTTGGTGCTCTAGGCCTCTCTAGTTGCTTCACCTCTCGGTTTGCCAAGCTCATTGCCTCGGTCAATGTGAAGACAGGATACATAGAGACTTTGTCTTGGATTGCTAAGCGTAATCCTCCAATAAATTGTGACTTGTTGTGCTTCTGTCTCCATGAGATCATTTTGGGTGGATAACCGATAGAAGTCATCTGTAACGTGCGAACTCCTTGGCGGCACTCCTGATATTGTTAAATCATACTTTGCTCAAAATCTGGCGGTAAGAACCATGCCTTGAGTAGCCGCTTCATCTTGAACCATGATGTCACGGGCCTCTTTCCCTTCCCAGCAAGTGAGATCTGTAATTGTTGCCACCAGGCTGAGGCTCCACCCTTGAACTTATAAGCCACCAACTTCACCTTTCAATCCTCATGAATATTCATGTAATCAAAGAACTGCTCTACCTCCATCACCCAATCTAGGAAATCTTTGATGTGAAGATGCCCATTTATTGACAGAAGGTCAATCTTCATTCAGTAGTTGTGGGATTCTTCCCTTCTGTAATCATGACACACTTCATAAGCATCCCCATAACTAGCGCCTCCATAGACATTCCCCATAAAGTCAGCGCGGCGTTGGCTCGTAGCCTCTAAAACCAGCACCTCTACAGCCAGCGCCTCTACATCCTCCACCCCTTCAGCTCGAACTCTTGGAATTCAGCTCTCAAAGGAGCCTCCTGTCACAAGCGGCGTCGCTAAGGAGATTAGAATGGGGCAGCCATTTTAAGACATATTTGGTCGTTTTTTACTAGATCCAAATCCCTTTGGATGGCTTGGGTCAATGTTAATTTGATTAGGGGCAGATTTTTTTGGCTCCTCAAAGTCCCCCAAGACTCGACTTGGAGCTAGAGGAAAATTTTAAAGCTTCATGATATAGCTAAGAATTTTTAAAGTTCCAAGTTGGGGTTGGAACTATTTCTTTGTGGATTTAGGCTTTGCATTTGGATGGTATTCTATTTGATAAGTATGGTTTTAGGGTTATTTATGATGCTAGAAGCCAGATAGATGCCAAGTTGTCTAGTGTGATTAGGGGGAGAGATTGGAACTGCCTGCATGCTAGATCTGAAGCTTGGTAGCCATTCAAAGTCGTTTGTCTTTTGTAAAGTTTGGAGTGAGTGATACCCCTTTGTGGCTGCCTTCAAAGAACTTTAGATATTCTTCTAGAGATATACTTGGGACGGTATATGGGTAAAGCAGCCTAAGGTAGAATGGAGTAATATGATTTGGTTTTCTTTTGCTATTCCTAGACATGCCTCCTTCTAGCTGGTAGTTTGAGATAGTCTCTCCACGGGGAACAGATTACAGAAATGGAGAATGGCTAGAGAAATGCCTTTTTTGTAGAAGCATAATTGAGTGTAGAGATCATTTGTATTTTGAGTGTGGTTTTAGCAAGAGGATTTGGAGGGAAGTGATGCAAAAATGCTCATTTATTTCCTTTTCTACGGCTTGGGAAGTGGTTTTGATAAAATGGCCAAGTGTTTGTAAGATCCTCGAAGGTGTTGTTTGCAAGCTGGCCTGGGGTTCTATTGTTTATAACATTTGGAGACATAGAAATAATGTGAAGTTTTGTAATCGGTTATGTACTAAAGAACAGATTTTGCAAAATATCTGTTGGGAGGTGAGTACTTGGATTGTGGGAAAAGGTAAAAGGAAGTTTAAGGCTTCTGAAGATAATGAAAAACTTTGAAATAACTGGGGAATTCCCTCCAGTGTTCTGGTCTAGAGGCTTTTCTCTGTTTCATATTCTTGGCTGGGTTGGTGATGTTGAGGGCTTGGCTGTTTGCTTGAGGTTGGCTGGTAGTCTCTGGAAGATTCTTGTTTTTGTAGTTCATGTTGTTGCTTCTCTGGCGTCTGTATTCTGCAGATTAGAGTTTGTTTCCTGGGTTCTTGGTTTCCTGTTTTAGCTTCAGTGGGGTGTTTTCAGGAGGTTGTTTAGAGGGGTTTCATTTTGTTTGTATTGTTTCTTTGTTGAGATTGAGAATAGTCTATATAGCTTTCTGTTGTTTTTTGTAAGTTGCTGAGCAACTTGTGTTCCAGTAGGGCTTTCTTGCTGGAAAGATTTATTGTATTCTTTGTGTGGTATGGAAAATTTTATTCATAAAAAAAAAACAAAAAAAACAAAAACAATATAAATTTGTTGTGGGTTATCCAGACTCATTTGTTTTAATGACATTAATTGGGGACATAATTTGAGTATTTTCTTTTCTTGATGTTGTACGCTAGACTGAGGAAGATGGTGATCTCTGTTGTGCTCAGAGAGGTGGGAGCTGGGATGAGAAATTTCGGACCAGTGTTACTTCTGAACTGAATGAACCGCAAAGCAACGCAGTTCTGGCATGTCTCCATAAGATACATTGCAACCACAAGTCAGCTGTAGAACTTATATGGGGTCCTCCGGGTACAGGGAAAACAAAAACCATCAGTACACTACTCTTTACCCTTTTAAGAATGGGATGTAAGACTCTTACCTGTGCTCCAACGAATGCTGCAATCACAGAAGTGGCCTCTCGCACCCTAAAGCTGGTGAAAGAATCCTTTGAAACAGACAATGGGATTGATTCTTTGTTTTTCCCACTGGGAGATATTCTCTTATTTGGGAATAAGGAGCGGCTCCAACTTGATTCAGACACTGAGGAGATACATTTGGATTATCGGGTCAAAAAGCTTACAGATTGCTTAAGACCTCTGACTGGTTGGAGGCATTGTTTTGCTTCAATGATTGATCTTCTTGAAGATTGTGTTTCTCAGTATACCATCTTCTTGGAAAATGAATCTCTCAAAGAGAGAGAACACAACAATGAAAATGAAATCAACTCATTTCTTGATTTTCTGAAGACAAGATTTGATTCTATGTCATCATCAATCAAAAATTGTATTCGTGTATTTTATACCCATTTACCAAAAAAATACGTTCTGGAACAAAATTTCCAAAACATGGTCTCTCTTATTGGCCTGCTTGAGTCTTTTGAAAACTTGCTGTTTCAAGATAATGTGGAATCTCAAGTAGTGGAGGAGCTTTTTTCGTGTTCGGAAATAGCTGCAGATATATCTGAGTCATTTAAGGATATGCCATTCCTGTTGTATGAAAGGAGAAGAGAATGCCTGTCTGCTTTAAGGTCTGTTTTAAGAACTCTCAACGGCTCGTTTAATGTACTTGACCGTCTAAGCAACATGAGCAAACAGTCAATAGAGGAATATTGTCTTCAAACAGCTTCCTTACTTTTTTTCACTGCTTCAAGTTCTTATAAGCTGCATTCAGTGGCAATGAAACCATTGAGCATTCTGGTTATTGATGAAGCTGCACAATTAAAGGAGTGTGAGTCAACCATACCATTGCAACTTCCGGGTTTGAGGCATGCTATTCTTTTTGGCGATGAGTGCCAATTACCTGCAATGGTTGAAAGCAATGTATGTAAATGCTATTTGGTTATCTTACATAAACCTCCCTTTGTTGTTGAGCAAACTGGTTACTCCTTTTTTTAAAAAAAAAAAAAAAAAATCTTTCAAAATCTATTATGTTTCTTTTCGCAGATTTCTGGTGAAGCTGGCTTTGGGAGAAGTTTATTTGAGAGATTGAGGTCATTGGGTCACTCAAAGCATCTTCTCAATATACAGTACCGAATGCATCCGTCCATAAGTTTCTTCCCAAATTCAAAATTTTATCACAAACAGATCTTAGATTCTCCAAATGTTAAAAGAAAAAGCCACGAAAAGCACTATCTTTCCTGGCCAATGTTTGGTCCCTATTCTTTTATAAATGTAATAGGTGGAAGAGAAGAGAAGGATGATGTTGGGCGTAGTTGGAGGAACATGGTTGAGGTTGCTGTTGTTATGAAAATACTGCAGAAATTATACAAAGGTTACTCAATTGAAGTACCATATTTTTTCCCTTTGTCCGAATGTAAACGGTTGCTGTTGTTACAGAGAAACTAGTGCTTAAGTCTTTAATTAACTTTTTTTTTCCCTCTTTTGTCTTTTTCTCTGAATACAGCTTGGGTTGGTTCAGAACAGAAACTCAGTGTTGGTGTCATATCTCCTTACGCTGCCCAAGTAGTTGCAATTCAAGAGAAACTTGGATGGATGTATGATAACCTTGAAGGGTTTGCGGTAAAGGTTAAATCAGTTGATGGGTTCCAGGGTGGGGAAGAGGACATAATAATAATATCAACTGTAAGATCTAATAGTTTGGGATCAGTTGGGTTCATATCAAATCCCCAGAGAACTAATGCTGCTCTCACAAGAGCTAGGTAATACTTATGATAAGTTTGCTTTTTCTTCCCTTTAACAAGTGTCATAAATAATAATTGCCCCCTGTAATGCCTTTCAGGCACTGTCTGTGGATTTTAGGAAATGAAATGACACTTTGTAACAGTAAATCTGTTTGGGAAGCCTTAGTCCTTGATGCTAAGAATCGTCAATGTTTCTTTAATGCTGATGAAGATAAGGATTTGAACAAAGCAATATTGGATGTGAAGAAAGAGTTTGAACAATTTGACGATTTGCTCAAGGGCGATAGCATACTTTTCAGAACTGCTAGGTGGAAGGTACTTACTTGGTGTTCACTGTTCAGTAGTTATACTTTTCATTCAAAATATTTGTAGTTGTAACATCCATTAGTGGCAATTTTGAAATTCTTGCTTAAATTGGTTCTGTTCTCTTTCTTATTAAATCTTATGTACTCAATGTCAACAGGTTCTTTTCAGTGATAACTTTCTGAAATCATTTCAAAAACTTAAGTATGTACAGACAAAGAAATCAGTGATAAACCTTCTACTAAAACTTTCCAGCGGCTGGAGACCCAAGAAGAAGCGTGTAGATTCCATTTGTGGAGACTCTTTACAGATTTTAAAGCAATTTAAAGTTGAAGGTCTTTATGTTGTTTGTGCAAATGACATAGTAAAAGATTGGAGTGACGTGGTGAAGGAATTTAGGTACCATCAAGTCTTGAAGATCTGGGATGTATTACCTGCAGAGGATATATCAAAATTAATCAAACGACTTGATAGTATGTTTGGAAAATATACAGCCGACTTTATTAACCACTGCAAAGAGAGATGTCTGGAGGGGTATGTATGTTCTTTTGCATTCTAGTAGATTTGTATGAATTTTAATGCTTAAATGATGCCTTATTTGGATCTCTTAAATTTACAAGTATCTCTTCTTTATGTTTGACATTCTAATTGGTTTTTTTTTTTTTTTTTTTTTAACCTTGCTTTTTGCATAGGAATTTGGAAGTTCCGAAAAGCTGGTCATGTTCTTTTGATATTGTCAGGATTAAGAATCTTGATAGCTATGAAAATGTGGTCAATTTAAGTGGTTCTGCTTCTGATGGTAGAAGTTACGTTGAGAATGTAAAGGTGAATGAGAGTCTAATGCTGATGAAATTCTACGCCTTATCACCTGGTGTAGTGGGCCACTTGCTCTCTAATCATGATGGTAGCAAATTGGATCTTCCATTTGAAGTAACTGACCGTGAGTTGGAGATAATCCTTTTTCCTAGAAGTACCTTTATACTTGGACGGTCGGGTACTGGGAAAACAACCGTTATAACAATGAAGTTATTTCAAAAAGAAAAACTGCACCACATGGCAAAAGAAATATTCTATGGTGTCAAGAGCAGTAGACCTGTGAATATCCAGGAAATGGAGACTGAGGAGACTATTTCAGAAAAAGAGAGAACCATATTGCGCCAGCTTTTCGTAACAGTTAGTCATAAGCTGTGTTATGCTGTCAAACAACATGTTTCTCACTTGAAAAGGTGTGTATATTAGAGCTTAGGGTAGAACATGGGATATGGGAAGTGTAGATTATTCTTTTCCTATCATTTATTTACATGAGAATGTTTCTGCGTTTGTTTAGCTCTCAATTTTGTGGTATAGGTATAAGAGTATAAGGTAGCACATATGCATCGAGTAAAATATGTCTTTCTTCTGTTGGTAAGAATCTAGCTGGAAAATCCATCGCTACCAAATACTTAGTTGTGGTTTTTAGTTCCTTATGTGCACTGGTTGATATGTTCATAATTTTGATATCTGGTTTTTGTTGCATAGAACTTGTTTAATATCTAATGATAAGCCTTTTTTAACCCTTTTTTTTTACATGCAGCTCTGCCTGTGGTGGTAATTTTTCAGAAGGAAGCAGTTCAATTGATATTGATGATTTTGATGATGCAACTCAATTCAAGAATGTCCCAGATACTTTGGTTGATGTTCCACCTGAGGCATACCCTCTTGTCATTACATTTCATGATTTTCTAATAATGCTTGATGGAACTGTGGGTAATTCATACTTTGAAAGATTTCATGAAGTAAGGAAACATTCTCTTGGTAAGGTTCGTGGTGGATCAGTTGCCTTACAGACATTTATAAGGAAGAAAGAAGTTAATTATGAAAGGTTTAGTTCATCATACTGGCCCCATTTCAATACTCAGTTGACTAAGATGCTTGACTCTTCAAGAGTTTTTACAGAGATTATTTCTCATATAAAAGGTGGCCCACAAGCTCTAGAGGTAGGTGATGGTAAACTCAGTAGTGAAGACTATGTTTTACTATCAGAGGGCCGTGCGTCCAGTTTAAATAGGCAGAAGAGAGAGATAATATATGAAGTCTTTCAAAATTATGAAAAAATGAAGGTTGAAAATGGTGACTTTGATATGGCTGATCTTGTAATTGATCTCCATCGTCGATTGAGAGTTGAAAGCTATAAGGGTGATGAAATTCATTTTGTGTATGTGGATGAGGTGCAGGATCTCACATTGAGCCAAATTGCACTATTAAAATATATTTGCAAAAATGTAGAAGAAGGTTTTGTTTTCTCTGGTGACACAGCACAGACAATTGCGAGGGGAATCGATTTTAGATTTCAGGATATAAGATCTCTGTTCTACCAGAAGTTTCTACTGGAATCTAAAAGTTGTGGACATGATAAAAGAAAAGAGAAAGGGATAATCTCAGATATTTTTCATTTAAGCCAGAATTTTCGTACTCATGATGGGGTTCTTAAACTATCACAGAGTGTTATTGAACTTCTTTATCATTTCTTTCCTCAATCTATTGATGCTTTGCTGCCTGAGACTAGTCTTGTATATGGTGAAGCTCCAATCTTGCTTGGATCAGGGAACAATCAAAACACGATCATTACTATTTTTGGAAATAGTGGAAAAGCTGGAAGGAGTATTGTTGGCTTTGGTGCAGAGCAGGTAATATTGGTACGAGATGATCATGTTCAGAAGGAAATTACCAATTATGTTGGGAAGCAAGCTCTTGTTCTAACTATTGTGGAGTGCAAGGGCCTTGAGTTTCAGGTGGTTATAATGCGCAACTATTTATTCAATTTACTGGTTTATATGGAGATGACTACAGTTATCATCTTGAAAGGTCCTGTTTAAAATGTTAAGATTCATCACCATTTTTGGTGGGATAGCATAATTCAAATGCTGGCTTTGTTATGTTTGTCTGATTCCTGTATCAAAATACTTCGAAGTACATACATGGCAACTTTTTGCAAAAGTTCAAAGTTTCAAGCTTTATGTTGAAACACATTTTTGTTAGAGGCTGTTGCTCTAACAGAAAATGAAAATTTTATTTAGATGTTAACAATTATCAATTTATTTGTTCAACATGTATATCTTTGTCAGTAGTTTATTGTCATATTTTTCACCCATTTGTGACTTCTATATTTCTCTTTGTGTAGGATGTATTGTTGTACAACTTTTTTGGCTCATCACCTCTGAAAAATCAGTGGAGGGTGATATATAAATATATGGAGGAACAAGATTTACTCGGCTCAACTTCTCTCTCTTTCCCAAGTTTCAATGAGGCTAAACACAATGTCTTGTGCTCAGAACTGAAGCAACTTTATGTGGCTGTCACTCGTACGAGGCAGAGGTTGTGGATCTGTGAGAATGTAGAGGAGTTCTGCAGACCTATGTTTGACTATTGGATGAAAAAGGGTCTTGTCCAAGTCAGACAGCTGGATGACTCACTTGCTCAGGAAATGCAAGTTGCCAGCAGCCCAGAGGAGTGGAGGTTGCGGGGCATCAAGGTTGGTACTATTTATTATGTCATTTATTTTGAAACATATTTTGCTCCAGTTGTGAATGGAAAATATGAGGTTATTGCATGGAACAAATCATGGTGAAGGAATAAGATTGTTTACTTTTATTTGTATCATAGACTCACAATTGTTTCAAAAACAAATTAACCTCCTAAACTAATAATGGTGATGTCAAACTCTCTTCTCTTTTTTGTTGCAGTTGTATCGTGAATATAACTATGAAATGGCAACAATGTGCTTTGAGAGAGCTGAAGACACTTACTGGGAAAGAAGGTCTAAGGCTTCTGGTCTCAGAGCTACTGCTGACCGCATCCGCCATTCAGATCCTAAAGCAGCCAATGCGATCCTTTGGGAAGCAGCTGAAATATTTGAAGTCATAGGCAAGGCTGACTCTGCTGCCCAATGTTTCTCTGATTTGGGAGAGTATGAAAGAGCAGGTACGCATTCAGTTCTCTGACTTACCATATCATTTTTATGGAATGTACACAATATCTTTAAAATTCGATGTCTCTCATTTGAAAGTGAAACTTTTTGTAATGTGGGAAGTTTTAATGTAACACAACTTGGAGACGATAAATCTATGTTGAATTTCTTTGTCATGGCTAAATTTTATGAAAGAAATAAGTTGGGGGAGAGGATCCATTTTCTGGTGCAATGGTAAAGTCATGGGCTGCCATGTGCAGGTGCTCCTTTTTTCTTTTCTTTTCTTTATGCCTGGAGCAACCAAATGGAATGCAAGATGATTAACTACTGTACTTTTAAACTGCAAGGATTTCTAATACACATAATTAGAGAATTTTAAGCCACCCCATTTAGAGACCATCGATAAAAATATATTTCTGATTCCTAAAACAATGTGACCAGCTTAACAATAATGATAAGGCACATCCAACCCAAATTAACAAAAATCTTTAAAATCTAAACCTAGATGAATGAATTATGAAGCAGTAAATTCCATGTCAAAGTTCTGTGTATTCTTTCACTTAAAGTAGTCCACATCCATCAAATAGAACAACCAAGGTCAAATTTAGATTGAACCAGCATTGGGCGATGACACTTTTTAGTGGGAAATGTATCAAATGTTTATCAAAATAAGTTGTTTCCACAATGTGTACTGATAATCCATCAGGTAGAACATTGCAGGTTTTCTGACTTTACATATTGCAATGAACATTGTTTAGAACTTACTTTGCTTGCAACTAGTTATTTCAGTCAGAATCTCATAGGAACCGACCAAATGATTGATGTAGTGTATCCTAAGACACTGCAGTTCAGTTATTGTGAGGGTTACTTGGGCCTTAGCTCAAGTGGTAAATGTTTTTGCTTGAGTAAGACCAGGTTGAAGTGGGTTAAACTCGGTTATATCCTTGACAATCAACACTATGCAACTGCCCCTTGTCTCAAGTACAAAACTTGAGTTGCATTGCACAAAATTAAATTACCTTCCCTTATTCAGTGTGTACTGAAGCCTGGATGTCTTGTCCTACTGTTTTTAGTTTTCCTTCCACTTTAAATGTGAAGTTCTGCAGTCTTTTTACTATGTACTTTGGTCTCTTTCCATTATTTTTTGCAATCTTCTTAGATTCTCTCTCATCATTTGTATCTGAAAATTTGCCATGTGAATTTGAGAAGTTTTTTTAATCAATCTCTGAATTTCTGGGGATAAATTGTTCCCTTGATGAAGGTCAAAAAATACCATGAACACTAATCTTTATTTGTAGCTACCTTTTTTATGCTCGAGTTTGTAAGTCTCAAAGTCTGAGTCAGTATTGGTTGCACTCTGAGATTGGTAGATTTTGACTTCGAACATTTCAACTTAATGTTTCAGGGAGGCTTTATTTGGAAAAATGTGGCGAGTCTGAGCTGAAAAGAGCGGGAGAATGCTTTTCTTTAGCCGGATGCTATGAACTTGCAGCTGATGTGTATGCTAGGGGCTATTTTTTCTCAGACTGTTTGGAAGTTTGCACCAAAGGAAAATTATTTGACTTGGGTTTTCAGTACATTCAGAATTGGAAACAACGTGGAACTACAGATATTGGTGTGGTTAGAATGGGAAAAGAAATAGACAAAATTGAACAAGAGTTTCTAGAGACTTCTGCTCTTCATTATTATAAGCTTAAGGATAGCAGATCCATGATGAAATTTGTTAAATCTTTTCAATCCATAGATTTGATGCGCAAGTTCTTGAAGTCTCATGGTTGTCTTGATGAGCTTCTGATGTTGGAAGAAGAATCAGGAAACTTCATGGAGGCTGCAGACATAGCAAGGCAGAGAGGAGACATTATACATGAAGCTAATCTACTAGGTAAGGCTGGGAATTTCAGAGAAGCATCCTTGTTAATTCTTTTCTATGTTCTGTCCAACTCACTTTGGGGACCTGGAAGCAAAGGCTGGCCGTTAAAGCAGTTTACACAGAAACAGGAGCTTTTAGCAAAAGCCAGGACATTTGCAAAGAATGGGTCAGAAAACGTTTTTGTGTTTATTTGTACTGAGGCTGATGTTTTATCAAATGAGCAGAGTAACTTGTCCATGATGAAAAATTATTTGAATGCAGCTCAGAGATATAAGAGTGTTGGAGGTGAAATAATGTGTGCTAGAAAAATTCTAGATGCTCATCTTTATTCAAACTTCTCTGACTATGTTTGGGAAGATAATTTTGTTTTCGATCTGATAAAGAATTCGGAACAGAAGACCGCTACAAATCAGTTTTCTTTAGAATCACTGGTTTGCTTTTGGAATCTTTGGAAAGAAAAGATTGAGAACATTATTGAATACCTCAGATGTCCTGAAACCCAAGCTACTAATGAATATGGAGATTTCTGCTTGAATTACTTTGGAGTGCGGAAGCAGTTTCATAATGATAAAGCCATATATCATTTGCTAAACTCTGATGCTGATTGGTTAAGACAATTGGACAATAGATTCCTTCATCGAAACGGGAAGCTGGTTTCTATCGATTTTCAACAGTTTGTTTCAACTGCTCGAAGTTATTGGTGTTCAGAATTAATTGTTGTTGGTATGAAGGTTTTGGACAGTGTTAAAGCCCTTTATGATTTCTCATTAAAGAATTCCCTCTCCATGTTCTGCCAAAGCATATCTCTTACTCATATCTATGAGGTTGCAAAGTCTCTTTTGGAATCCCAATATCTGGACCTCAGGTACCACCATGATAATGATAAGAAATTGCGGCGATATATTGAACTTTCCACTAATATCTTTGACTGCATATTTCCTCTGGACTGGCAGAAATCATTGACAGATAACATGTTTTCTTTGAGAGGAACTGGGGTTATGAAAAATTTACTAAAACAAGTCATACGTAAAAACATGAGCTCAAAGGGTAGGCCAACTTACGGGCAAATTGGAAGAGTTGTAATGGTAATTCTTGGATTGGGTAAGCCTGACAATGATTTATGTATAGAGATTTTGGATAGGTTTGATGGGATTGACAAGAATTCACCCTGGAAGACCTTCTTTCAAGTTCTGTGTGTGAATAGCGGTGAAACTCCAGGAGGGTTGTCCCTTATGCAGACACTCAATGAAGCTTTGGTAAATACTTACAGGGCAGACTGGATGAAAGAGAAGGACTATATGTCACCTGGTTGTTTTTTGTATCTTGTTGAGCGCCTACTGATCTTGGCATCATACTCCCAGGGTTACTTTTTCACTTCAAAATCTTCTTTTGCTGAATGGTTTATCTACCGAGAGGGAGATACCAACCCATATTCCACTTCAGTGGCTGAAGTGCTACCATTGCGTAAAAGAATCTATGACTTTGTTGTCAATGAAGTTGTTGTGCCGCTTCTTTATAATAAGAAGGATACAATGGAATGGATCAAAAAGTCTGCTATATATGCAAAAGACTTCTATCCACTGCTGGTGTTGAGATTGGTTGCCATAATATGTTTGGTTCATCTGAACTGTGGGAATTTTTCGGATTTGCTTTTAGATTTGCTTTGTAGTAGCTCTATTACTGAGCAACTTCCACGGGACTTTTATGATGTCCTTCGGAGAAGATTGAAACATATCCACAAAGTAAATGTGCTTGCTGAAGCATTTAAAAAAATGAACAATCCTCTTGTAATTGTGAGTTTGGGAAAAAATTGTTCACAATTTCTATGTCCTGATGCCATTTTTGTGGACATGACAGTAAAACAGTGCAGGGAGGACACTGTAAGAGTCTTGTTTCCAACGACAGTCAAAGCCTTGCAAGGTCAAACTGGAATTATTCAAGTGGAAACAACTAATTCGAGCAGTGAAGTTCTTTCTTCAGGCAATGATGATCAGGAGGGTTGTGAACTTGTACCTTCAAACTTTGTTTTAAACAACATAAATGGAGGCAAGCTGCCAATGAATTGTAGTTACTTTTGGGAAATGCTTGAAGCATTGAAGTCATTGGAGAATGGTAGAGATCCAAACAGCTTTTTTCCCAGTGCTCAATTAATCAAGGTAATGCAAAATTGCTTCACATTATTTTCGACTTTAGCAAAAATCATATTCACATGAGATCCATACTGAATTTTCCTGTGTAAATATCAGGTGGATGTTGACAAAAGTATTCTCCTCGTAAGTACTGGCCTTCAGAACACTATTTATCATGATGATGGAAACCTATTGCAGGAAGTAGCCCGCATGCTTGATGAACTGAAGCTACTTTCTACTGCATTGGGTGTTAGGTAAGTATAATAGAGGTTGATATGCCTTGCCTTCTTAGGCTTTTTTCCAAGGGATTTTTGTCCTCTTATGGTAACATCTTAAAATGTCTTTTAACTTCTCATGGATATGAATCTAACTCGAAATTACACGACCAGGTCGTCTCATACGTTGCAATTTTATTTTGTTCCCCAAAAATAATTAATATAGATTTTTAGATACAAAGAATTTACTTGCTACTAATAGAGTCTAGCCTTTGTTCTTCTTTAGATCCCTTGTTTCACATTGATAGTATCATATATCATAAATCGCGTCAATGCAAAAGAAATGAATTCATTTCCTTACTATTAAGTAAGTGAAATATATAAGATAGAGTCTACATTATACCACATCACTTATTCTACTGGATCTTACAGAGCCGGTTCACGCACAACATGATCATGTTTGATTATAGAAAAGATTCTCTTCAAGTGAACCAGCCTTTTTTCTTTTTTCTTTTTATGGGGCTTACACTGTAGTTGAGACATATGATGACAACGTACAATAGTTGTTTTGAATTGATTATGTAACTCTCATGCATTACTCTCATAATTCTCATATGTTACATATTGATTATGTAACTCTTCTAATTCTCCTACATTACATATCGATGCTATATATGATGAGTGTTTTATCTTGCTGGCTTGCTCTTTCACCTTCTCAGTGAACCGGAGCTTGGGAACAACATGTCAACAATTGGAGAGCTTTCCAAGAGATTGCTGTCAAGAAGGCCAAATGTGGAACCTATCTTGAGTCAGCAATTCTTGCAACAAGGCACAAACATTCTGGTAGAGACACCAGAAACTAGAAGTACATCTGTTGACCAGGATGATGAGGATAAGACAAATAGTAGTGCTGATCATAAGGGTAAGTCAAAGGCTTTAGAAGCTGATTTTGTGTCTGCAGTCAATAGTACAGAAAAGAATCAGGAAAGAGAGAAAAAGGGGAAGGGGAACAAGTCCAAGAAAAAGAAGTCTGGTAAAGGAGGCAGGAAGAGGTAAATAGCTGCACATGAGCTGGAAGGTGCTCTGACATCATATGTTATAGAAATGTTCTTCATATGCAATTTAAAGTGTTGAACTATATACCATTTTAGAACAGATTATAGAAGATCAATATCTGGTAGTATTACTGTAATTGGCAATGCTATAGCACTTGTAATTTTAGGGCAATCTTTTTGTGCAGTAAATATGATGTGGTTTAGACGTTCTTTCTCAAATTCTAATCCCCCAACTTTGTAAACTTCATGCCTAATCAGATGCATAAAAGGGTCCTATATATTATAGTTGAATCTCAAATCAAAAGTAAGAGTCCCTCGAATCCTTGAATAAAAAATTGTCAATGTCCTCCAACTTTAAGACAAGCAAAAAGACAAAAATGACACAATTGTTTTTTTTTTGAATAAGATAAAAATCCCATTAATTGGAAGAAAAAATTTAAAATAATAAAACTAAAAACTAAATTTTAAAAAATATTTAATATATATAATTTTAAAAAAAAAGAAAAAAAAAAGAAAAAAGAAAAAGAAAAGAGAGAGAGAGAGAGAGACTAATAGGGAGGCTCGACCACCCCTTTTGGCCAAATTTTGGTGGAGTGAAGTAGTGGTTCGGGGACATGATTCTCAACGAGATTCATAGGGGGTTTTCTCTTCTAAAAATAACAATTCAAACACAATACACTCCTAAACAACACCAATAATAATAATAAATAGAGTCTGCCTTTCTAGAATCCTCTAAGGTATTGCTTCAAGTTTGTTGGCCATACAATATTAATTTCTTTCATCGCTTCCCAGTCCCAGCATTATACAGTTAATTTTATCTAAAGAAATCCATGAGTAGAGTTAAAGCATGGACTTCTAATTTTTATTTCCTTAAATAGAACAATACAGAATGTTCTATTTATAGAGTTTACACATAAATGTAATCCTAACAAATCACCTAATTTAGGGTAATTAAGTCATAACCAAATCCCTAAAATTATGCTAATATAATCTTTATCAATCTTCATCAAATCCCTAATTTTAAGGTTATTTAAATATACATCCATGCACGATTTTGGTGGGGACTATAAGCCATAGAGTTGTGTATCAAGAGAGGGTTCATTGAGCCAAGAGATTTGAGTTTTGGTTAGTTAAACCACACAACCTTTTTTACATGAAAATCTTCGGCCACTGGAGTTTAGGATTGCAAGAAGAAACTCATATAGAAGAATTGTCCAAAGGTTTTGGAACTATTGTGGTATAAACAAATGGGTCGTTTGTTTGTTACAAGAATGATGTTTGTTACGAAGATTTTATAAGTATGTCTTGCTTGTAACTGAATTATTTTATAGTGGATGTGGGTTTGGTTGCCTAAGAGTGATTTTACTTTTAAAAGAGTTTTTCAAGAGGTTTATGCTTCATCACAAAATTACTTGTATTCACTGATTTATCACTTTCAATATATTTAGTGAATGATAGTGTGATTGATTATTTTGAAATTCCGAATTATTTTAGCATGCACGCACCTCTGGAAGCCTCTTTCTAGGTGTTATTTGAAGTCTTGGGTTATAATTTCACATGGTTTCCTTTGCTATTTGACTTTATATTCCTTTGGTCGTTTGAAATTTAACATACACCAATAAATGCAATAAATCAAATCAACTAAACCATGAAGAAGAAGGCGCACTTTTTTTAGAAAATATAAAATGATATTCAAACTACTCTTGTTGTCAACGGGCAATCTCTTCAAATGTTGTGATTCAACAGTGTTGGTTATCTCAATCTCTTTGAATTGTTACATATAAAAATTGAACTAGTTAATTAACCTCCATCTTTATCTTTTATCTTTTATCTTTTATCTTTTAGTAATGTTATCTTTTAGCTTTTATCTTTTAGTAATGTTATCTTTTATCTTTTAGTCATGTTATATATTCCACCATTATCATACTACACTGAGTGGCATTGTCGATCAACCCTTAAATCAGTCAACTTAAAAAAAATTAAAAAAATAAATAGTAGATTGGCAATATTAGGTCCACATAATAGAATATTAATGTGGTATATAAAATTTGGGAAAAATGTACTTTCCTCCCAAAAGTTTTACCTCATTTTCAATTTGGCCTTTATTGTTTAAAAATTGACAATGTACCCTGTTATTAGGCTTATAAGAAAGAGAGGAGGCACGTATTTCGATACGTAGCCTACCTCAAACATATTACAAACATATTATTATATAGGCCTAAAGAATACGGCAATGACTAAACTACCCTTAATTCCTAATACATTCTTCCAACACTCCCCCTCAAGCTGGAACATATATATATATATATATATATATAAGCAAATGAAAGTAATGCATATGATGAAGATAATGTAGAGAAGCAACGTAAAACCAGCCAAAGAGGCGGTAGCAATTATAAGAAAATAATTAAAAGCAATTTGATATTCAAATGATAATATTGAAGTTTTTGTCAAAACTTACAATGAAAAGCATTCAGGTTTCTGGTTACAGAAGAGCAAGGAATATCAGGAGCAAGATTACAAGTGGGAGGCTTAAGCTTTCAGTAGTTTTTTGCTTCTGCCTTAACCAAGAGAGATCCTTCCCATTTATAGAGGATGGGTAGCATTGGATGCCTCATTACAGATAAGAATTCATCGTGAAAACAGTAAAAGCAAATAGTAAAAGTAAATCACTGTAGTGTCGGTACTCCAAACACGAGCAGTACAGCAACAATGAAAAGTAGGTGTCGGCATAAGACGACAAACAATCTTTCGGCAGCACTCAGTCTGTCGGGGGAACATGAATCCACATGAGCTCAGTCCAGGAGCATGTCACGCAGATGGGGTAATCATAGCAGCTTTAGACAAACTGCTTTCAGTAAAAGCATAGGAAAAAATCCTTCAAAGATCTTCAAGGCCAGGGAAATTCAGCTGTGAATATCCTTGACTATCTTCAAAATATGCAGGTAAAGGCTTCTAAGGGGTAGAGAAGGCTTCAGAAGCAGCATCATCTTCATCATCACTATCATTAAGAGATTCCAAAGCAGCTTTAAGCAAGGCCTTTTTCTTCTCTTTTTTAGTCATGGATGAGGAAGATTCAGGGGAAGAAAACTCAGGCAAAGCCTTGTTGGGGGCTTGGCCAATATCTCCAGGAGTGACAAGCTTTGGAGAAACCATAGAAGGTACAGGCAGACTCTGGGCTCTGGGAGCTTGGATCATCTGCGAAACTTTCTTGATAATAAGATTAGTAACAAATTTATCCCACCATTTAACATACCAATGCCTTTCAAGGCGGTCGCCAACAATAACATACTACCATTTAATGATCCATGGCAATCGATAGTGTTTAGCAAAATGGAGGATATGAGGAAACTTAGCACCATAGGAATCAACCTTAAAAGCAATTCTGAATAAATCGAAACTTTCGATTAAGTTCAGAGGTAAGATGTCCAGGATTAAACCAAAATGAGACCACCACTCAGAAAACCAAACAGGAAGAATTCCACAAGTATGGTCTTTGTCAAAAGAAATGAACCAAGAGTGGTCCATAACAGTAGTTTGGAAAAGAAAGAATTTAGTCCATGCATCAATATAATCATAATAACTGAAATTGATGCCAAAATCACCATCAAGTTTTCTCAAGGAGGAAGGGTGACCACCCCAATCTTTTTCAGAAAGAACCCTAAGAAAACAAATACTATGATATATGATTTTCTTGGGAGCAGAACGCATTTGGTCATAAATGGGTCTAATGTCAACAGACTTAGTCTGGGTCAAAATATTGGAATAAAAAGAAAGGGATTTTAAAGGATGTTCGGGAAACCATTGAAATCCTTTAGGGAAATAGGAGAGAGCAAGCTCACATGCAGATTTGATTCTAGAACGTTCAGGTTCTATGGAAAACAAAAGCTGTGAGTAAGGGAGGTGCAAATAAGCAGAGGTTTTTTTATAAGATGTGCCAGCAAACCTGGGCTTTTGGGATTGATCCGTAAAGGGATCAACAGGAGTAACAAGAGTACTGGAATAAGAAACAATAGGGTATTCAGACCCAAGGGGAGCAAACCTATTGGCTAAGTCAGTAGCTGAGATAGGGGAAGTAGGAGCAACAGGTTTAGACTCAGGTTGCAAAACCAGAGCCGTGGATTTCCCTTTGTCTTTTTAGGAGCCATTGGGAGACTGCAAAAATTCACGAGTAAGGAAGTCAGGAATAGAGTTGTCAGATCCTTTAATATAATCAATGTCAAAATCAAAGGAACTTAAAATAGCTTGCCATCGTGCAAAAATTTGTTTTGATGCAATATTCTCAACGTCCTTTTTCAAAATATATTTTGCAGATTTACAATCAATTCTTAACAGAAATCTTTGATTAAGTAAATCATATTGAAATTTAGAAATGCATAAAACAACAGAAAGAATTTCTTTCTTAATAGTACTATAATTAGATTGCGCAGGATTCCAGGATCCAAAATGGAAGCGAACAATTTGTTTAGGAGATCCTGGTGAAATACATTGTTTCAGAATACCTTCGAATCCAATTTCAAAAGCATCAGTTTCCACAATTTTGAAAGCATTGTCAGAAGGAATACCAAGACAAGGCAATGTCTTGACATGAATCTTAATCTGTTTAACAATGGAGGTATGGATATCAATCCATGGAGGTGGATTATTTTGTAACCTGTCAAACAAAGGTTTGCAATATTTTCGCAAATCCTTGTAGAAATCAGAAATATAATTGAAAGAACCAAGGAATCTCTGGAGTTGAGTTTTTTCTGTGATAACGTCAGGAAATTTATTAGCAAATTGAATGGCTCTGTCAATGGGACGGATTTTCCCTTCGGAAATGTCAAAACCAAGGAATTTGATCTTGGTTTGAAACAGCTTGATTTTAGTGGCAGAAACAACAAGGCCACTATGTTTAATAGTATCCAAGAAAGCATTTAAATATTTCCAATGTTCTTCAATAGATTTAGAGAAGATTAGAACGTCATCAATATAAACAATAGTAAAACGAGTGAAAGGATTGAAGATGTCATTCATAATGTTTTGGAACTCACTGGGGGCATTCTTCAAACCAAAATGCATAACATTCCACTCATAATGTCCAAAAGGAGTGGTAAAGACAGTCTTATACCTATCCTTATCATCAATGTAAATTTGCCAAAATACAGAATCCATGTCAAACTTAGAAAAAACTACAGCATTATTCAGACAGCTGACCAGGTCCTTCCTATTGGGAATAGGGTACCTAATCCACTCAAGCACATCATTCAAAGGCTTATAGTTTATCACAAGTCTAGGAACACCTCTTTCTATTTCAGCATTTTTCTTAACATAGAAAGTAGCACAAGACCAAGGGGACTTACTCTTACGAATTATTCCTTTAACAAGCAAATCAGAAATTTCTTTCTGGCAAAAATCTAAGAGCTCAGCATTCATTTGAATGGGACGAGCCTTAGTGGGAATTCTTTTTTCAGAGAAGTCTTTGACATAGGAGAGAGCAACTATATGTTTCTTTCTATGCCAAAAAGCATTGGGCAAATCAGAACAAACAGTGCCAATAATTTTATTCTGAAAAGCAGAGATTTTTGATTGAAGCAATTTGTCAGAGATTTGTTCAGAAATTTTTTGTAAACTACTTCTTGTTTAAGAAAGTCCAGATGTTTATTCTTAGCAGAAATCAGATTCATGAAATTATTACAAACATCAATTTCATATTTAGAAGCAAATGGAAATTTGATAGGAATACCCATTTTAACAGTGGTCACACCATCAAAATCAGTGGTAAAGGGGTAAAGCATAGCAATAAAAGGAATACCAAGAATAACCTTTTCAGTCATATTCTTAAGAAGCACAGAAAGAATATGAAAGCAAACATTATGCTGGCAAACATGAACATTGTTTAATTCAAAGTTAATTATACACTTTTCTCTGCTAGCAGAGCTAAGCTTTTCAACAGATTTTTCAAAATATTTACTGGGGATTAAGCCTTCCTAAATGCAATTCAAATCAGCAGCAGTATCGATTAAAGCAATAACATCGAAAGCATAATCGCAATTAACAATAATATGGACTTTAGCATACCATCTTGGAAGGTAGACTTTGTTGATTAAATTAATAATCTTAAAGTCATTACCATTGGAGTGTCCATCATCATGCTCAGAATGTTTAGACTTAGCATCTTCATTATCAGAATTTTCTTCAGGAAAAGCATTATTAAGTTTTGAAAGCAAAAGATCATGTTCTAAAGCTTTATTGCTAGTTTTTAAAACACTAACTTCCTTTTTTAATCCAATAATATCATTCTTGATATTACTTATCTCATGCTACAAATTTGAGATAGTAACAACTTTAGTTTGAGGTTTGGAAAACCTTTCTAAAGTTTCATCAAGTGATATTCTAGATTTGGAAGATTTACTAACATTTTTAGAAATGAGTTTCTTGAGTTTTTTAAGATATTCTTCTTTTAACTCAGGATCCTCAACTTTTGAAATAAAAGATAATAACAAGTTTTCATGTTCCTCAGTTTTAGAAAGAACACAGATTTTCTTATTGCAGCAAGAATCAAAGCATCCAATTTTTACATCTTCAGAAAATTCATTTGTTGAATGATAATCAGAATCATTAGAAGTTATAAAATCTTCATCCGAAGGAAAATCAGAAAAAGTATTATTTTGCAAGATTCTGAAAATAGCATTTTTCTCGTTATCAGAAATATTTAAAGCATTTATATCTTGTTTAATCTTTTTGGGAGGTTTTAGGTGTTTGTCAGCAAAATGTCCTGATTCTCCACAGTTGAAACATTTTCCTTTAGTAAGATATTTTTCAAATTTAGATTCCTTTTTCTTCTTACTTTTCTCAAATTTTTTAGGAAAACTATTTGAAGTTGAAGGTTTATTAAATCTTCTTTTCTTATAAGTATTGTAATATGGAGCAGGATCCTTTCTAGAGAACTTTTTAGATCTCTTCTTATTTCTCTTGGAGGGAGCAATAGGAGGTAATCCAAACTGTTCACAGAAATTACCCATTTCATATTTCATCTTTTTAGAGTTTTTCAATTGCTGACGAATCAGCTTTTGATCAATACACATCCTAATACCGAGTTTCTTGATAGTAGAAAACATATCACCATACGTGAGGTTTTTATAATCAATCATCCCGGTAGTAGCATCAATTAATTCGCCTTTAACCTTATGAGCAAATAATGAAGGTAATCCATCAATAAATTTTTCCTTCCAATAAGGTTTTTGACTATCTTGTTTAAGCATAACATGAGAATGAAAAACATCCTAGTACCATCTATAATCAAACATAGTAGGATACCTAAGATTATTAAGAAAGTTAGTAATCCTAGCAGTGATATTAGAGGGAGTGCCAACAAAATGTTTAACAATAGTATAAATCAAAGTATTCACACAATCAAGTTCACCCATATCAATTTTTTCATTAAAAACAGGGAAACCATTAGCATCAATTTTAACCACTTTTCTAATGCCTTCTCTAGTTTCTTCGGTAAGGTGTTTGTCTCACCAACTTCGAAGAGTACCGGAGAAACCAGTAGCCAGCAAATCAACAATTTCACTTTGACTCAAATTTTGATTAGTATCATAAGCATTAGCAACCATGGACATATGATTCATCTTATTTAACAATTGGTGTTCAGAGAAAACCATCAACATTCCATTCATAAACTTTGCTAGAGGAAATAGAAAATTGAGATTGGAGGAATCTTTCTTCAAATTGCAAATCCAGAGGAGTAGGTCTGGAGTACCAATTTTTTGAAAAATTAACAGATTTGGTTTTGTCAAAGACCCTTTGCAACTTTGGTTCTAGATTAACTTTTCCAAAATTCTCTTCAAGAATTTGTATATCCTCGTCAGAAAACTCATGAGAAGAGGAAGAAACAGAGTCGAAAAAATGACGAGAAATAGGTTTGATAGTAAAAGCAGGTTTTGAAGAGCTTGAAGAACTGGTTTGAGCATATGTCAAATCAAAAAGCATTTCTTCAATTTTTTCAAAAGTTTTTTGGGATTTGGGCTTTAGTCCAAGGGATTTCCTGTTATCAGGAAGAGCAATCAAAGGTTCTTCAATAGAACCAGGAGAATAAAACTTTTCTTCAATACGATCAAGCTGTTGCCCAATAGTATGAAGAGATTGATTGACAAAATTATTTTGTTCAATAATCATTTTGGTCTCTTTTTGAGATTCGTCAGGAATCTTGAATGGAAAACCTTTAACAGAAATACCATGGCAGTCAATCAAAATAGTTTCCAGGGGAGGATGAGAAGATTTGACAACAGACTTGTCTTCTTTTACAAACTTCTTTTTGACAACATTGACTGTGTTGTCGAGATCAGAAGGGAAGTATTCAGGAGGCAGTTACAGATCATCAACTCTTATATTATATATCATATAATGTAATGCCTTGAGAATTAATTAACTGGTAATTAATTCCATGATTCGTCTCATAGCTTGATTCAACTCCGAACAAGACTTAGGGCCCTCTACTCCTTAAAAACAGAGGATACTAAGCAATGGAAGTAGTAAAGTTCTATAACATTGAATCATTACAACCAGAACATCTAGCCAAAGATCATCAAAGTAGCTGGAATCATACTATACATATCATCATTACAAGGGATCTATGCTATATCTTAATATGCAAACATGCATTAAGTCCTAATGTCTACAACATAACTCAAAAATACTAGTTACCATGAGTACCTGCTTAATCTTGCAATAAGTCATCAAGCATCTCCTAGATCAAATCCTCCAATATAACCGGATGCTTAGTGGTAATCGCTATCTATAACAGCATAATTGTACATATGGAGAAAAAAGGGAAATAATATAAAGGTAAGTCCGACAACTTAATGAGTAAAAATACACATGACGTACCCGTCATTAAATGGTGAATAAGTTGTTTATAAAGCGTATGCAATATTACGAAATGACAGTTTATCATGAATGTGATATGTATAATATAATATATGCTTATAATCATGAGTAATAGTAATAGTTCAACAATATGGTCTATCCAAAATATTACTCATTCTCGGTAGGGTTGATGTTGTCTCAAGGGACTTGTAATACAATGTCCGTGCCCCAGCCATTGCATGGCTACCGTACATAATACTAGCGGCACAACCGAATTCGATCTCGGGTGGCCTATACCGCTAATGATGTCCATCCTATAGTGACCATCCATTGGGAATGGATGCGTCTTGGTCACTAAACGATTGGATCCAAAGCCCGCACACACACATTTGACCATAAAGTTAACCTGTATAATAAGCCCACGGCCATTATACCGCACATACCGGTATACCATGTCATACAATGCAATTAGTCTTATCAGTCTTTTACATGCATATTTTTGTAAGCCTCATTATTATCTTATTAATCGACACATTTTCACAAAAGAGAGTTCCTAGTAGTTCCAAAATGTATTTCATGAAGGTTGTAAAATATGCATGTTTAATATATATAAAATAGATATGTAATGCAAGAAAAGTAATAGCAAAGCATCCATGTGAGTTTGTACTCACCTAGGGCGTAAAGCTCCTCTATGTAATTCTCTTGAGGCTCCATAACCTCGAATACTGAGAAAAGACCTATCATTAGTTCTATTTCTACTAAAACAACTATAGAATAAGGAATCATAAGGTATGGGATAGCTTTTGAAAATAAAGTTTCTTGTCACACTTTGGACCGTACGTTTGGGCTCAGGGTCGTACATTCGCTGTGATACTTCGAACCGTACATCCGGTCTTGAGACCATATGTCCGCTTCAAGGTTTTCATGGAGAACTTAATTTTCTCCACTCGTCCTCCTATTCTCCAAACCAACTCCTAAGCCTACCAAACGGCTCCCTAAGGTCTCCTAAGTCGAAATGAAACTTCCATGCAACGCGATCATGCTACGTTAACATAACACTAATCTAAACAAGATTTAAAGCATAACTAAAGCTAAACTATGACTACCAACACAAGACAATAATTGAGCAGCATAACGACGTAATTAAAGAGTTAGGTAACCGAGCATTACCTTCTTCAAGCGAAACTTCAAGAACCTCCACTCCAATAGCTCTGAACTCACAAACACTCACACAGGATCTCCAAAAGGGTTAGGGGTGAGAATGGGGAGTAATGGGCGTGAAATGAGCGAGGGGTATTTATAGGGTCAAAAAGCAGCGGACATCTGGTCCTAGGGGTGTACGTCTGTGTACTATTCACCAGAGGTCTAAAGGCTACTTCGTACATCCAGGTATTATCTAGCGGTTAATCCAAAAAGTAGCGTACATTTGGTACTTTTGAGCGTATGTCTGTGTACTATTCACAAAGTATGGCGTACTATCTTTCACTATATGTTTGGTGGTTCCAGCTGATGTTCGTACTAAAAGACAAGAGTGTACGTTCGGTGGTCTCAGTGGACATCCGCATTAAAAGAGTGTATGTCCGCCAACCCTAGCATATGTTCAGTCCAAAAGTCCAATTTTCCCAAAATACCCTTATGGCTGATACTAGTGACCCAAAGTTCAAATTAACCCTTTAACTAAGCTACTTAAACTTAGTTAATTATTTGGGTCACTACATATAAACACAGCTTTGAACAAATAAACTCTAACCAGTTATGATATAAAGATTTTCTAAATATATCAGCTAACTGGTTTCCAGACTTCACGAATACAGTAGTGTTGTGCAAATATCTACCTAAATTAATAGGCAAATAATTGTACGTTTTTCTTGCAAGTGCACAAGGTCAAAAGGTGTAGTAATGTGTGTAAGTGCAAGATCGATCCCACAGGGATTGGTAAATTTTGCTTAAAATTAAATTTCTCAATATAAAATAAAAGAGAGAAAAATTGAGTTTGATTAACTAATGAGAAAGAGGTAGGGTTTTGATTTCCACCGCTAATCATGCTTATATAATAAAACAATATGCCAATGCTTAAATTACATGATGAGTATTTAATGGTTGCCAACCTAAGGGCATGGTGTATACTCCTTAAGCTATTGGTTTCCCTAAGCAACGAGTTAGGCATGGTGTATACTCTAACTCTTTTCTTTTTTAAATGATTTAACATGGTGTATACTAAGTTGTTCTCTAAGAAAGCATATGAACTGTGAAAACCGACAACCACATGAGACTAAGGGCATGGTGTATACTCCCAGTTTTCCATGTTGATTAACCCAAGAACCCGGCATTGATTGCTTTTGTTACTTAAGTTAAACCCAGGACTCGGTCATCCAAATTGATCTAACTAACAAGTCCATACCACATGCATATGTTGATCAGGTAGACATATATGAGGAATTCATGGAAACAGGTATTAATTAAGTTAAATACTATCATGCAATTATCGCGAAGGCGCCAATATTGAATTAAAATATAAACATAATTAGGGCTTCAATCTAGCCCTACTGAAAAGTTTAGTTACACATAATATTGATGCTAATCATCTTCATAAAATAAAATAGGGGAAAAGAATAAACCCGAAAAATTGCTTCCAAGAAAGCAATAAATTCTTCTCCAAAATAGTGTGTGTTCTTTTTCTGTGTTTACAGGCATATTTATAGAGTCTCAGAGTAGTCTAAGAGTATTCTAGAAACCCTAAAATGTGTAGGGTTGAATCCTTGTGCAACAAGGATTCACAAAACCCTAATACTAAAAATTCCAAAACAGAGCTATGGCTGGTTTGAGCTTCACGCACAGGTGCGCTCGATCGCAGTGCGATCGATCTCCTTCTTATGCGCACGAATGCAGGTGTGTTCGATCCTTGCCTTGGGCGCTTGAGCGCTGGTGCGCTAGATCGCATATCTCCTGCGCTCGATTGCCTCCTTAGACTTCAGCTTCTGCTCTTTTTGCTCTTTAAGCCCATATTTCCATAAATGTCTTATTTTCTTCCAAAGACCTATAAAACAAAGAAAACACAAAAAGAAAGTAAAATAGAACAAAATAACATAAACTAAAGGCATAGCAAATATAAATTAAGGGGCTTAAATATGAATATTTAAGCACTTATCAAGTAGATATATCTCCATCAAGTATTTTGTCTCGGATGTAAAGACAATCAACCTCAATATGTTTAGTCATTTCATGAAAAACTGGGTTAGATGCAATATGTATAGTAACCTGGCTATCACAAGATAATGGGATAGGAGTAGCAGCCGAGAAACCAATCTCCTAAAGAAAATGTTGTAACCATGTAAACTTAGTAGCTATATGAGCTGATGTACAAATTTACTGTACTCGCAAGCGCATGAGTCGTATGCAATATAGTGTGTGCAAGTGCGAGATCAAATCCACAGGGAGACGTGTTTGCAAAAACCAATTCTCTATCTAAATTAACTCTATTTCAACCTAATTCCAAGTTTGGAGTTTGGTCGTGCAAAAATATAAACTAATCTAAATGCTTAAAAACAAATAAATGAAAACACTAAGGTCTTAGAATCCACCTCACCACATCAAAATACATATTATCATGCTTAGTTCATACATCCAAACAATTATGCTCTCTGCCTATTCTGTTTGCTATTACTTAGTTCAGACATCCATCTATTGATTAAGCTCTATGCATGTTCTATTGCTTTTTACAAAATCTTGTCGAATCATTCGATGAATCCACCGTTAAATAATCACAACGGATATTAAATCAATAAAATTGATAGAATCATCCGATATACCCCTGGACGAAACACAATGAATATTGGATATTTAATGATTCATAAACAACAACCAATCACAATTTTATCACGAAATTGAATTGAAACGAACATGCAAAATTAAACGATGGATTGAGTATAAACTAAATACGAAAACATGTAAAACATCAATGGTGAGGTTTCATCTTCAACCTTAGTTGAAGATTTAAACTCTCATACTAATAAGAGACAAAGGAAAATTAAGGAAAGCATTAAATATTGAAAGATTATAACTAATGACAAATAGAAGGCTAAACAGAGGAGTTTTTTTTGCTCTCAAAAGGCGCCTCCCAAATGTATGTTTTACAAAATGAGAAGAGGTGCTATTTATAAGGAAAAATAATGTGCTGCCAGGTTAGTGGGTGCACTCAATTGCACCTCAGTGCGCTCGATTGCAGGCCTATATACGCTCGATCGCACGTAATGCACTCGAGCACTCTCAACTGCTCAGAATTCACATGGCACATCAATGAAAGCAATGGGCTAGGGCAACGTGGGAAACTTGGTCTAATGTGGAGTGCACTCAATCGTGACTCATTGGGCTCAAGCGCAGGTCTGCTCAATCGTTGGCATTGTGCGCTCGATCGCACTAATAGGGATAGATCCTCTTTTGCTTAATTCCACCCTTTAAACCGCACTTTTATGTCAACGACCTACGGCATAATAAAACACTTAAACTAACAAAAACATTAGAAAATAACAAAGCTAAGAGCTTAACAAACATAAGTTAAAGGAGCTTAAATATACAATATTTGGCACTCATCATGAGCCATTGCCCTGTGCTCTACTTCAGCACTAGACCGTGCCACCACTATCTATTTCTTACTCTTTCAAATTACAAGATTACCACTAAAGAATGTGGAATATCCTATAGTAGACTCTCTATTTGAAGGAAAATTTGCCCAATCAGCATCAGTAAAACCTTCTACGTTAAGATGTCCATTTGGTCTATACAATATTCCTAGACTAGGTTGTCTCTTTACATACCGAATAATCCAAGTAACAGCTTCCCAATGTGAAACCTGAGGAGCCTCCAAGAACTGACTGACAACACTAACAGTATATGAAATATCTGGCCTGGTGATAGTAAGATAGTTCAACTTCCTAACTAGACGATGATACCTGCCAGGATCTTCAAATAATTCACCTTCATCCTTTAGTAATTTCTTATTTGGATCCATCGGAACATCAACTGGTCGAGAGCCCAAAAGACATGTCTCATCTAATAAGTCAAGTGCATACTTTCTCTAGGATAAAATGATACCCATTCGAGATCTAGCAACTTCAACACCTCGAAAATATCGAAGTTTGCCCAAATCCTTTGTATGAAATTGATCCTATAGAAATTGTTTTAATTGGGCAATGCCTCTTGAATCATCTCCAATAATGACAATATCATCTACATATACCACAAGAAGAATATAGCCTGCACTAGTATGTAAGTGGAATATTGAATGATCTGTCTAACATCTCTGAAGACCAAACTTCAATGCTGCTTCAGAGAACTTCCTAAACCATGCCCGTAGTGATTGCTTGAGACCATACAATGCCTTTTTTAATTTACAAACATGTCCTTGAGGCTCGCCGTGAGCAACAAACCCAGATGGTTGCTCCATATAAACTTCCTCACACAAGTCCCCATCTAGAAAGGCATTTTTGACATCCAATTGAAACAGTGGCCAATCAAGATTAGTAGCCATGGAAATAAGAACACGAATAGATGAAATTTTGGCTACTGGAGAAAAAGTGTCGTCATAATCAACACTAGATGTTTGCGTACAGCTCTTAGCAACCAATCGAGCTTTCAATCTTTCAACTGAACCATCAAGATGAAACCTAACTATGTAAACGCATTTGCAACCAACAGTCTCCTTGTCAAGTGGTAAGGGAGCAAGCACCTACGTCCCATTATGATGCAAGGCTTTCATTTCCAATTCCATAGCTTGTCTCCAACCAGAGTCAGATATTGCAGCCTACACTGTCTTAGGAATAGAAACACTAAAGAAATGGGAAATAAAGCAAGAAAGTGTAGGAGATAAAGAATTAGTGGAGATGAACTGACTGATTGGATGTTGGGTAATGCAAGAACGTTTACCTTTCCATAGGGCAATAGGCAAAGTGTCAGATGGAGGTGGAGGCAGCAGATTTGGAGACGATAAGGATGATGTTGGCAATGTAGCTATTGATGGTCGAAGCTGGCTTTGATAAACTTGGAGGGGAATAGGTGGACGGTGAGGTAGCAAGACTGAAGGAACAGGCAACATAAGAGACTCAATATCAGGCTCAATGGAAGAGTCACCCAAAGAGGTAGTAGCAAGAAAATAGGGAAGGGACTCAACAAATGTGACATCAACGCTAGTGAAGTAGCGTCGAAGAATCGGACTTTAGCAACGGCATCCCTTTTGGGTTATGGAATACCCAAGGAAGACACATTTAGTAGCACGAGGGTAAAGCTTATCAAATTCGGGACCAAAATTATGAACATAGCAAACACACCCAAAAACCTTCAATGGTAAGGAGAACGGGGATGAAGAAGGATGAAAATACGTTAAGACTCCCAAAAACACCTAGAAGGGGGGTTGAATTGGTGTTGCAAGTAAATAGTGCGGAATTAAAATTTACTTCTAGCAACAAAAACAATCACCAAAATACGTAAAGCAATAAAGCAATGAACACACGGATTTTGTTGATGAAGTGGAAACCAAGAACCTCTTGGAAAAACCACTATGGGGCAACGAACCCAAAAAACCGTTTCACTATAAAAGGAGGAGGAAATACAAGTTGCTCACACTTACAAAACCTTTGTCAAGTTGACACAAACTCGTCTAGACAAGCAACCCACTTGCCCGGCAACCGCAGTAGTCCTTCCGAAACCTTCAGACTTCCTTTTACCAATTTTCCTTGTTAGAACCTCTAACAAGCTGCAAGAAACCAAACTAAACAAATACAACCCAAAACAAACAAATGTTGAAACACTTCAACAATTACACCAAGAGAGTGTGGCTCTAAGGTACATAATAAGAAACTTTCAAGGCACACAAGCAAACATTTAGCACTAAGGCTTCTCTCTCAATTGAGTCTAAGAACTCTGTAAAATGCTTGATAAAAATGAATGGCCAAGACCTCTATTTATAGGCTCAAGAGGAAATGCCAAGTCAACCCTAAAAACACAAGTTTAGCTGACAAGCAGTTGACCTTCAATCTGGGCGGCCGACCCCTTATACACGTGGAGCTGGCAAGTGGAATGTCAAGAGAGTGCCCATGATGCATTGTTCTGAAGATGAAATTCCACGTCAGGTCTAGCGGTCAACCGGCGGTCGAATGGTGCAGAATAAATTCTCACTAGTGACACGTAGTAGCTTCTGATTGAATGACATGTGACAGGATTCTTTTGTAGGCTATTTCCCACTAGTGGTTGACCGGTGGCAAACAAGAACAGACAGCTCCGAATGCATAAGATTCCTTCGATGGTGGAGCAGCTATCAGAAGTCAGGTGGTAGAGGAGCGGTCGACCGGGGGACGAACACTGGAGGTGAACGCTTCATTTCCACGCTAGCAAGGAAACCTTAGATGACCCCACATGAATAAAATAATATTAAACCTGAATTGCCCATGTGCGGTCGACCGCGAGACGAACGCTGGTTGAACAGAACCAAGCTTCCTCTAGAAATAATAGTAGGTGGTTGACCCTTAGTCGAACGAATGTTGAATGCAAGTTTCTGAATGAATAGTAACTCCTTCATAAAATGGAGCGGTCGACCTTGGGGCGAACTCGAGATGAACGGAAGTTTCTGAGTGAACAGTACCATTGGAGTGGTCGACCCTTTGTCGAATGCAGGTCGAATGGAAGCTTCTGACCTCCTTAAAATGAAGCTTCAGACTTCAAGGTTTTTCCTCAGTCTTCGATCAACAACTTTGATGAGTGATCATTTATGGTCCAATTAAGCTGAAACTTTATAGGATTGTCCACGACATATAAATCTTCATTGTGATCGGTGGAGATCGAAAACATGAACAATCTTCTAGCTTGATGAAGCACATTGAAAGTAGATTTTGCTGTAAATTGCTTCAACAATAAAGATTGTCATATGGGAGTTTTAATCACTGAATTAGGCCAATCAATTACTTAGATATAAATATCTAACAAACTCCCCCTTTGGCAATTCAGTGATAAAACATAAAAGACAACACACCAAAGATGTAAACATGTGAGCACTTGGTTGTCAACTCCTTCCTTCAATGAAGAACATAGTTCACCGTTTTGATCACTAAAATAAGCCAACCAAATATTTAGATATTTGAACACAAATATCTAACAAAGGATATAAGAGAGAATGAGAAAAGGCACCATCTAAGACTGAGGATGACATTATATTAATTAAATAACAAGTAATAAGAATGGCATCACTCCAAAACTGTTTGGGAACATGCATATGAATCAAGAGACAACGGGTGACATCTAATAAATAACAATTTTTGCGTTTAGCCACACCATTTTGTTGTGGAGTGTGAGCACATGAGGTTTGATGGATAATGCCTTTATCAGACAAATAAGAGGCAAATGAATGAGATGTATATTCTTTAGCATTATTGATGCAGCGCAACTTAGTGGGCTGCAGCGAAGATCAACAATAAGCAGCAGATATGTAATTCTAGATCGTGAGTCTATCAACGATCTAAGAACTCTTCTCAAAATCTAGAGTCTATCTATGAATTTAAGGGACAAAGGGAAAGAAAACTCGTCTGCGGGTAATTCTTATTCAACAAAATAATAATAATAATCAACAACTCAATTGTTTGGAGGCTATAAGCATATATTTATAGCCACAAACCCTAAACCTATTAAAAAGATTACATAAATAACCCTTATAACCATAAACCTGATAAAACTACAAAATAAAGACTCGTAAAACCCTAAGACTACTAAAACAATTAAATAACATCAGGTTTAATAATTAAAAACGCGAAAAATAACATAAGTTCCCTTGTGCGATCGATCGCAGGGACGAGTGTGATCGTTCGTAGATGGGCAAACGATCAGGCGGTCGATCTCCCTTCATCAGTAACTTCCACAGAAGGTTTGGACGTTTGGGCGCAGGTTCTGCGATCGTTCACTGGCGTGGGTGCGATCATTTGCTGGCGTGTGCTCGATCGTGCGATCGATCACAGGAATAGAGAAGCATGATATTTGAGTCTGATCTGCATCAATTATCCGAACGCAAGATACAGATTTTCTGAGCAAATTGAGTCTTAATCATATTGCAGAAAAGTTTGGAAAGTGGAAAATACCTCGGAACAATTTTGCATTGAAAATAACCATGTCATATGAGAAAAATCATCCACAAAGGTCACAAAATAGTGGAATTTATTGGATGTTGTATTAATGGGATCCAATACATCATAATGAACTTACTCAAAAGCATTAGAAACCCTACTAACAACATGGGACAGAAATGAGACATGATGATGCTTACTAAGCTAACAAGCTTTGTAAGGCACATACAACTTATGATGAAGACTCGAGACTTAATGCTTCAACGTAAAAAGGGAAGGATGACCAAAACGACAATGACATTGAAGAGCAGAGGATGACGACTACAATGCATGAGAGGGAGGTGTAGGTGCTAGATCGAGATGATATAAACCATAATCTTCATGCCCCATACCAATCATCCTCCTCGTCTTAAGATCCTGAAAAATGCACAGAGAAGGATAAAAACTAACTGTACAGTTCAGGGCTTTTGTGATTTTACTAATAGATAACTAATTAAAAGGAAAACCAGGAACATGTAGAACAGACAACAACTCAATGCTAGGACTCAGATGGGTAGTGCCTGAGCTGGCCACTTTGGATAAAGAACCATTAGCTAGGGTGACACTTCTAGGTGATGCAATAGGATGATAATCAGAGAAGGAAGTAGACAAACCAGTCATATGGTCATTGGCTCCATAATCGATAACCCACGGGTTGCTAGTGAAGGATAAAAGATAGTGAGATGTAGTACCTAACTAAGCAAGAGTAGTAGTGGAAGAGGAAGAAACTTGCTTATGGGCTAAGAGCTAAGCATACTCATCTTTCGACATGGAGATTAGATCATTCTCAAAATGTGAGCTCAAACTACCAAGTGGTCTAGATGGGGCTAGAGAATCATCGTGAGAAGCAGCCTGATTGGCAAACCCATATGGTGTGCCATGTAAGTCCCAACAAAAATCTATAAAATGGTTAGCACGACCACAATGAGCGCATTTGCAAGGCCCACGACATCCAATGTGATCGTTACCTCGATAATCACATCCATCACGAAAACGGCGACCACCTTTGTCCCCCTCGGGAACTACCATAACTACTACAAGCAGCAATAAGAGCAGCACGATCACCATTACATTCTATGCTCAACGGAGAACTATGATCAAAGATAGTAGCACGCTGAAGCCAAGAAAAAACCTCAGGAAGCAATGGAAAGTCAGAACTGATAAGTGTTTAAATATTCATATTTAAGCCTCTTAATTTATATTTGTTATGCTCTTAGTGCGTGTTATTTTGTTCTAGTTTACTTTCTTTTTGTGTTTTCTTTGTTTTATAGGTCTATGGAAGAAAATGAGACATTTCTAGAAATCTGGACTTAAAGAACAGAAATTGGGAAAAGCTACAAGTTTGCTCAAGAAATGGAGTCTCTGCTAGAGCGATCGATCTTAGGAGACCTATGTTCAAGCGCACTAGCGCTCGAGCGCCGAAGGCAAGGATCGAGTGCACCTGCATTCGTGCGCACAAGAAGAGGATCGATCGCAGTGCAATCAAGTGCACACGGTCTATGATCAAGCGCACCTGTGCGTGAAGGCCAATTCAGCCACAACCCTATTTTGGAAGTTTTTGTTTTAGGGTTGATAATTGCCTTGTTGCACAAGAATTTAACCTGCAATTTTTAGGGTTTCTAGAATTCTCTTAGACTCTATAAATAGGCTTGTAAACACACAAAAAAAACACACGCAATTTGGGAGAAGAATTTACGGCTCTCAAGGAAGCAATTTTCTGGGTTTATTCTTTTCCTTTATTTTATTTTATGAAGATGAATAGCATCAATATTATGTGTAACTAAACCTTTCAGTAGGGCTTGATTGAAGCCCTGATCATGTTTATATTTTAATTCAATATTGGTGCCTTCGCGATAGTTGCATGATAGTATTTAACTTGATTATACCTATTTTCATGAATTCCTCATGTGTGTCTGCCTGATCAACATATGCATGTGGTATGGACTTGTTAGTTAAATCAATTTGGATGGCCGAGTCCTAGATTTAACATAAGTAGCAAAAGCAATCCACGCCGGGTTCTTGGATTAATCAACATGGGAAACCGGGAGTATATACTATGCCCTAGGTCTCCTGTGGTTGTCGGTTTTCACAGTTCTTATGCTTTCTTAGAGAGCAACTTAGTATATGTCATGCTAAATCCTTTAAGAAAGAAAAGAGTTAGAGTATATGCCATGCCCAATTCGTTGCTTAGGAAAACCAATAGCTTAAGGAGTATACGACATGCCCTTAGGTTGGCAACCATTAAATATATTCATCATGTAATTTAAGCACTTGCATATTGTTTTATTGTATAAGCATAATTAGTAGTGGAAATCAAAGCCCTACTCCTTATCTTTATTGAATTAGAAAGCAATTTTTTGTTCTCTTATTTTTCATTGCGAAATTAGTTCTAATCAAAATTTACCAATTTCTGTGGGATCAATCTTGCACTTGCACACTATGCTACGACATTGACTTTGTGCACTTGCAAGTAAAACTGCAGTTATTTGCCTATTAATTTAGGTAGATAATTTCACAACAAGAACCACCCAAATCCTGCACACGAACAAACTCATACTCAGGTTTCAAGCTAAGAAGGAACCAAACCACATCCACATCTTGGCATTGCTTTTCCATTTCTTCAAGTTAGTGGAGAGTGGCTGATACATGTCTCTCTCATCTACAGTTTGATTACCTTCCTCAAGCCTAAAGTATTGTTTGCACACCTCATAAATCCGAGTGATGTTTCTAGTACCAGAGTACATATGCTAGAGATGATCCCAAATTTCTTTTGCAGTAGGAAGATAGAGACACGAGGATCTAATGTGGGGCTCAATACTATTCAACATAAGGGATATAATTTGTTTGTCACCCTGATCTCAAAGGCTCTTGGGGCTATTTTCGGAGGTTGCCCAGATTCCAAGTGAGAAAACAACCTTTCCCACGCAAGTATACCTCCACAGATTGCAACCAAGTACACCTCCACGCAAGTGTCATAAGAGCAGGACCCATAGAAGTAGAAGTAAGTAAATCTGAAGAAGGGGCCATAATGTGGTAACATGATGTAAATAATGAGAAGATCCCACCAAAGAACGAAATACCAAGTTGCAAGAGGAAAAAAAATGCAAACAAAAGAGCCCCAAATCGAAGTAAAACTTGCTGAAAACAACATATGTCAACTGAAAACAACTCAAACCATGGCAAAATTGAGAAAAGTCGTCAAAAACTAACCTGAATCAAGCTGAATGTGAGCAAAATAGGGCTGAACCATGGTAAACCGAGAGAGATTTGAAGAAAACTGACCTGAACTGGCTTCAAACGAATCAAACCGGCCTGAACTGGCTCATAATTGCTTGAACCGGCTGTAAACTGGGTTGAACTAAGCTAAATGGGGTTGAATTGATGGCAAAACTGATTGAATCGTGGTGAACCGGACTAGGCTAGGTGAAACCAAAGTGTGGACATGCTTATCCAAGCTTGAGGATAAGATATCCTTATCCTAAAAACGCGACAGCAAATCCGTGGAACCAAACACCCATCCTTTTCTACAAGTAATCGTTGGAGTCTCGCCAAACCATGCCGGCGACACCCAGAACATGCCGAAACTCATCCAAATCGTGTTGGAGACACCCAACCTGTGCCGATGACACCCAAATCATGCCGAAAACCACCCAGATCTGCTGACGATACCCAGAACGCACTGGTGACCACTTATAACTTCGACGAAGAGAACTATCGTAGCTCACACCCATATTATATCCACTAAGAGAGACCAACAACACCATACAACCTGTCTATGGCGACCGCATAGAGTATTACCACCACATACAGCACCTACCGACATTGCCAACCAACCACCAACAATGACAACAACTTAAGACCCAGTAGTCACGAGTACAGGTCTGTCAACAACGACCAATCCAACCATGAAGATGACGGCGAGATCACGCCATTGATGACAGTGAACTCGGTGCCATCTCCTACCACGAGCCTGAAGCCCAATAATTCAATTGCCTTCTATTAGTAGCAAGATGAATGGGGAAAAAAACAAAAAATGAAATGGAGAAGTGAAAAAATATATATATATGAAGAAGAGGAAAACAAAATATCAGGAAAATGTATAAACCCTAGGCTCTGATACCATGTTATTAGGTTTACTAGAAAGAGAGGAGGCACGTATTTCAATACGTAGCCTACCTCAAACATATCATTATATAGGCTTAAAGAATACAGCAATAACTAAACTACCCTCAAACCCTAATACATTCTTCTAACATACCCAAACAAAAGAATCCAAAATTCACAAAGTAGCCACTGCGTTAGCCATTTCCGTCAAATTTGACGAAAAATGGCTCATGTGTGCTGCAAGTGCGTTTTTTGGTTTAAACTTTTCAAAACTGCCTCATGTTTTTTGGAGAATTCCAAAAATGCCCACAACTAAATAAACCGAGATAAATAAATAAAATAAAATAATGGGGAAAATGCATTTTACCCCTCGAAGTTTGACCTCATTTTCAATTTAAACACCCAATGTTAACAAATTTGCAATGTAGCCTCACAAAGTTACAAAATTTTGTAATTCGAGCAATCTATTATTGAATTTCATCTTCTCAGACAGAAAATCAAACACATGCCACGCATGTGAGGCTTTTTCTCCCAATCTTCCCAAATTGCCCTTAAAAAAAATTGGGGGTGGCTATGCCACTCCTATGGTAAAAGCAGGTGGCCAGCCACCCCCTAAATGGCCAAACATAGCCACCCCCAATTTTTTTGTTCTTTTAGGGGCAGTTTGGGAAGATTGGGAGACAAATCCTCACATGCGTGGCACGTGTTTGACTTTCCATCTGAGAAGATAGAATTTAGTAACAGATTGCTCAAATTGCAAATAGAGGCACTCTATAAAACCAGAAAGTATACAATCTTCATATACTTTGTCAGGAAATGGCAACGTGCTTTCAAATTGGCACAATAACCAACTTCCATTGTAAGGCACATATGCAATTCTTTAAAATCAAGTTTAGATGAATAAGGATGTAGTGTAAGAGGTGAAGACGGAGAGAATGAGGTAGGGGCAAAGTCATTGGCTTGCACACTAAGGAAGATAAAGATAAAGCAATTTTATCATCACCAACAAAAGTTTTCTCACACATTTCATAACCATCATTTTTTTGACACTTTCGAAAATGTCTTAATTTAGGTTTATGTCAAAATGATAATTAAGGCTTACAAAATTAAATTTATATGCAAAGGAAGTTACCCTTGGTTAGAGAAAAACTTTTAACAATTCTGAATAGACGTATTCTTATAGTAATTTTATTTTAAAAAGTGTTGTTTAATAGTTCCTATTCTTAGAATTATGACCTTTCTATTAAAGTAATGGTCAAGTGATTAAATTTACCCCTTCCTATCAGCTTAAGCTTTTGGGATAACTGATAATTTAACATGGTACCAGAGCCAAAGGTCCTAAGATCGAACATTGACTCCATCAATTCACCCTCATTTAAATTAAATATTCCACATGTTGGGTCTTATCTATTAAAAGGAAGTTTGAGCTCACACATGAGAGGGAGTGTTAAAGTAATGGTTAAATGATCAAATTTACCCATTCCTATCAACTTAAACTTTATTATAACTAGTAGTTTAACATGTAGTGCAAGTAACTCTCCAAGGCGTAGGCTTTCATTTCATCATTTTCGCCATCAGAAAATTTGAACGGCGGTGAGGGTTAAAAGGGATAGATGTTGAGAAATAAAGTTGTTAAGTAAAAAAAAGCTTTTTGACGAAAGCTTCATTTTTAAGCTTTGATAAAAGTGCATTTTTTTTTTCATTTTTAGAATAAAAAAGTAAACCAAACAAGTCACCTTTTTTGACATGACTTTTTAGATATTAAAAGTATTTTTTAAGCTTTTTAACGCAATCACAAACAGATCCTAAATACATATGAAAAAGGGTAGAATTTTTAGGTTTATATGTTGCACAAAAGGTTTTTGATTTGAATAAAGTGAATGTAAATGATGTGCACAAGTCTTTGAAATAGGTGTGTATGCTTATTATAAGAGGAAGAAAAAAAAAGTGTGTTGTCTTCTGCTTTATTCAGAAGACAAAGCAGCTTTAATGTGATCATGTGATCATGTGATCATGCTTTTCATCTTTAAGAAAAAAAAAACGTGTATACATATATATATTTTTTTGTTTCATTTTTATTCTTTGGTTGAGATAATGTGATCAAAAGAAGAACTCAAACTAGCTTTAATGTAAGAGTCCTTACAAGTTTTTTTTTGTTTTTTTTTTAATCTAGATTCTTATTGTAGTGCCCCGACTTTTCATCAATTGGTAGAATGATTTATCTAAATACTCGAGCGACACTACTTCATACATACGTCATTTGCAGCGGAAAATACTTTCTACTTTTACCATCAGAGTTCTCATCATAACATAAATATACCAGAGCTTCCAATTTAAACTTCACGTGTTGTTAAAAACATCATGTAACTAATCATCAAAAGTACTGCCACAAGCGGTGTAACTCACAAAGTGATAAAACCTTATTGTACTCATTAGCTGACATACGTAGTCTTCCAAATTACATAATTATCAAAACTAAAATAATTACACCACTTAACAACTTAGTTCTTCAGCAACCAAGGCCGCGTGTCTGTCCTATATATCAAGGTAGGATGCCCATATTGATATGTATCTTCCTTTCATTCCTCAATCAGATCTATAAAAATTTTATAGAAAAAGTGTGAGTCTACGACTCAGTAAGTTCAAGCAAACCAATCATTTATTATGAGCCAACCTTTACTTGTAAATGTGTCTTATCGCATATGTATATTAATTAGCCATGTATGTAGTATTTTCACAATTTTATTTTAATAAGTATTTGACTAATTAATAAATAGAAGCGATAAATAAAATTCATAACATATTAAACAAATCATCAGTTTGAATCAATGCACATCATAACATTATAGCATCATAACATCATTATAACATCATTACTTCATAACATAATAAGCGTAATTATACTCCCACTTATTCCCTGGAGTTTGCTAAGTGTTATCCCACTTAGCTGCAAGGTTGCTAATAATTTCCCCATCTCATAGCATTGAGGCGTTAAGTGTTACCCCACTTAACCGCAAGGTTCTTACATACATTCATACATGATTCCTTTTTTGTACATACGTTCATTCATTCAATTAAAATGGTTGTGCTCAATAAAATACATATAACATGCTTTTGTAAAATAATGTAGTATCAGTAAGTTTGAACTTACCTTAAGAGCTTAAATTCCTCATACGTAGTTTCCTTCGTACACTTTCTGCATTAACACAATACTTTATACATTATCAAGTATTCTTTCACTTCCTATTCATAAGCCTTATTTCAAATCCTAAGATCTCTAAAATACCTCGAAAACATTATTTTCTTGCTTTGCCTTAATTCTCCAAAATTTAGGTAGCATAACGCCATATTAAAATATATGGATACTATTTAGGTATCATAATGACATATAAAATATCTTACTATCATTTGGGCATTACAACTGCGCTATTGTGTAGTACCTACTAAAATTCTAGGCAACACAACGGCACATTTATAATATTTAAAAATGATGATTGAATATAATATCCTTCCCGAGATATTCAATCATACTTTCCCGACTAATATAAACAATATAATTTAATAACTAAAATTGACATAAATTAGGGATGAAAGAATTATACCTAGCATTCCTCTTGAAGTAGCTCCAAAACCTTACTACTAAAATATAACTATTTTTTTCAAAACTCTTAATACGAAATCTCTGGGAGAAAAATAGAAGAATTTCTGAATGAAGAAAACTATAATCGATCAAGCTATTTATAGGTAAAATATCGGGACATATCCGGCATAAAATATAAAGACAGCTTGGCCACCAGTCGTCGGCTAGTTCATTTGCTTCCACTATTATCTGATAATAAAACATACATCATTCACTCTTCATGATGATGTTTTCTTCATCATTTCTTCTTTCATCCCTTTTTCCCCACTTTTCTCCTAATAGCTTCGAAGGTTTTGGCTTCATGAACTTAAGAGTTTTTAAGAACCATTTGGAATAATATCCTGCATTGGGTCACCCCTCATGATGGCATTTCTTCTCATCATGGTTTTCTTCTTCCCATTTTTTCTTCTCTTCTCTTCTAACAACGTAGGTTCCTGCATTGGAGTAATATCTCTAGCTGCATGAACTAAAATCCTACATTGAGTCACCCCCCATTTGCTCATAATTTATACTATTCATATGCTCTATTAAGATCTCAAGAGTAATTATTATTATTGAATATTATTAAATAAATATTTCTAAAATAAGACTGTTAATGTCAAAACTAAAATTGTTTGCCCTTGGTTCAACATTTATAAAGATATAAAAATAAAAAAATAAAATAAATCAAAGCTATCACATATATAATTGTATAGCATTAAGATTTGTACTGTTGGAAGTGAATGTCCTTTGCCCTCACCAGTTGATCTAAAATCTACCCCCAACCCATTCCCCAACACCCTCGCGTGCACAAACCAACCACTTGACTGAATATGATCATCTCAATTTCAAATGAAGAGGGATTAAAGAAGTTAAACAAGTTAGAAAGGTGATTCAAAACTTTGTTGAGAATAAAGTTGTATATTGAATCAAACAAAATACTATACATAATGAACCTATATATGCAATTCAATAATGCAATGCACATACATACATAACCAATATAAGACATACACTACATATAATCTAAATTTTTTTTTTTCTTTTGAATCTTTCCTATTAAGTCGATTAAGTTAATTGAATATTTCATTTGTTAATGCTTTTTAGAATGTATTTTTATTTTTTAATTGTGATGTGATATAAAGATAAAATTAATTGAGTATTTTGTATATCGAGTTGTTTGTTAATACATTTTCTTTTACAACATAACAAAAAAATTAGCAAACAAGCCTAGCATCTCCAGCATAATATATATTTTTTAATTATAATGAAAAATTTCGCTCATGATGCAGTCTATGAGCTAGCTAATAACCCATAACAGCTAAATTAAACTATTATAAGCTATTTTTTTGTGTCCAACAAAGCTAATACTTTAACATTTTCTTATAGTATGAACATTAAACAAGCACTTCTGTTATGCCCATTCACTATTCCCAATACAAATTTTTACTCTTTCCCATTTTTTTTTTCACTCTCTCTAACACACAAAAGTATATTTAAAGAAAATTAAGAATAGAATATAAAATTTGTTAGAGTATATATAAAAAAATGAGTAAAAAATAAAAATCTATACGTTTTCGGTAGTTATTTTTGTTGGACCTAGATTTGTCTATATGGGCTCTACGGTTATCCTAGGGATCAAGCCCGCATGAAGGCCCATTGTTATATTAAACAAACCCGGGCTATCCGAAAGTTATATCTACCGTTGGATCCTCGGCCCCTTCGAGGGTTAGGCTCATTATTAAATCCTCGGGAATATCTGAGGATTATGTTTACTATTGGATCCTTGAGGATATCTGAGGATTAGTTCTACCATTTACACGTCTATTATCAAAATCCTCAGTTACACCGAGGATTCTTCTGCCAGCCAGGCAGACATCACCCGATGCTTATAAAAGGAGAGCTCCACCCCCACTTCCAAGGTATCAAATATTCTCCCAGTTCATCGTCTCTCCAAGTTATTTACTATCTTTGGAGTTCACATCACTGACTTAGGCATCAAAGCTTTTCCCGTCGAGACACCACCGGCCACTCTTATCCTATTGCTTTCTTTTGCAGCGAAGCTAATCTACACACAAATATCCAATCATCTACATACCGACCAATAGAAGATCAACACGTCATCCTTGGAAAACTGTGTTCTAACAGTTTGGCATCGTCTATAGAAAAAACGATTTTTCAAATCTGTTCTTGCTCTCAATTTCTTTCGAAGGATGACTATCCCATCACCATCACAAGTTGCCCAGCTAAAAACCTAAGGAAGACTCGAAGATCCAAATACTCAAATAGCCTCACTTGAGGAAATTATCAAACGTATCAGTGAGTCGATGGAAGCAATGAAGAAAACAAACAAAGATATTGCTTCTCGGCTACCTCCTCGAAAAGAGCCGGGGCATGAAGAAAGACGCAGACCAAAAGGAAAAGAAAAGATGCAAGGTGGACACAGAGAAGAGGAAAACTCGGTTCACGGCAATCACCATATTGTGGCCCAAAGCGAGAAGAGCTCGTCCAACAAAGGATCCCACCAGGCTAAGACGCCAACGCGGCAATCTAGCAAGGAGGAGTCTTCCTACCAACCGTCCCACCATATTCGATCCCACCATAGTCAAACTAGCAAAGCGGAAGACAGGAAAATCAAGGTCGATCAAGATGTCAAAGACCTCAAGGAAAAATACAACAAAATGGTTTTCTTTATGGAGAATGGAGAAGGCCAATCAAAGGCTAAACACCTAATGACGAAAACTACTTTGCCTTTTACTGATCAGGTAATGAGGTTTCCACTTCCCAATAAGTTTAAAGATCATTGAGTAGAAAAATATGATGGAAGCGTAGACCCTTCTGACCATGTGGAGTGTTTCTACGCTCATCTGGCGCTTCACGGCACCCCAAAGGAGATTGCCTGCCAAGCCTTTCCCTTAACCTTGAAGGGAGTGGCAAAGGAGTGGTTTGGTAACCTAAAACCCCAGTCCATCGATAGCTTCAATATGCTAGGACGTCAGTTTCTGAATCAATTCCTGGCAGTTCGAAGGAGGAAGAAAAATCCCACCTATCTTCTATGCTTGGTCCAAGGGAAGGTAGAATCTTTAAAAGACTATATGCAAAGGTTCAACCAAGAGAAACTCATGGTCGAAAGTCCAGACGAATAGACGATACTTTTAGCTTTAATGAATGGAACAAAGGCGGAAGGACCTTTAATGGCTGAGATGGCTCAAAGGCCAACGTTAGGTACTCTCTAGCAATTCATGAGGAAAGCTGAGGAATTCATTAACCAAGAAGAAAACATCAGCACATTAACCAAATACAAAATAGAATGTTTTCACGACCGACCCGATGATAAAGAAGAAGAGACTTCCATCAAAAAGAAAAGGAAAGCCACTAAGACATCCGAGAAGAAGATCGAGCCCTTTTAGGGAAAGAATCAATCTTAGGACAAAAGTGGACACCTCTGAACGCAACTCTTTCAACTGTGCTCATGGAAATCAAACAAGATCCCGCTTTTAGATGGCCTCCCAGAATAAGGACTCCCCTAGAAAAGCACAATAACCAGAAGTTCTATGAGTATCATGATGACCATGGTCATCAAACCAAGGATTGCATCATTCTGAAGAAAGAAATAGAAATTCTCATACGAAATGGGAAGTTAGTTAAGTTCGTAGCTAGCAAGAAGAGAAGCGATAACGATGCTCAGGATTCCCTGCAACAACAGAGGATAGCACCCCCACCTCAGAGAGCCCTCCTCAAAGATGGGCATGATTAGAAAGAAGGGCGAAAGCGTAGAGGAAAGCGCGAGCGGAGAAAGAGGAAGGCACAAGTAGGGGAGACCAACCGAATCCATAAAACCAGCTGATTGTCAGAGAGATTCACACAATCTCTGGGGGGTTGGCTGGTGGAGGCGCATCTACTTCCGTAGGAAAAGCCCATGCTCGAAAGGTCCGTGTAGAAGAAGTATACCAGATAGAAAGACCATTCAAAATTCAGAAAAAAAGATGCAGCGGTGGTATCCTTCTCGAATAAGGATGCCGAAGGGGTATCAATGCCTCATGATGATGCATTAGTAGTAACCATGACCATCGCCAATCATACCATTCACCGAGTTCTACTTGACAATGGAAGCTTGGCCGAGATCCTATATTGGTCGCACAGGACAAAATCAAGCCTTTCGGTTCCCCGTTGGTAGGTTTCACAGGAGAATAGGTCCACATAATGGGGCTCATTTCCCTACCAATTACATGTGGAACGTCACCTAGAGACTTGATAGTCATAGTGAATTTCTTGGTAGTCGACCGACCATTCACCTATAATGTGATCATTGGTCGGCCCATGCTAAACAAGTTAAAGGCGATCACCATGACCTATCACCTAATGATGAAATTCCCGACAAAGAACGGAATCGGGGAGCTCAAAGGAGACCAAGTAGTTGTGTGAAAATGTTACAATATCTCCTTGAAGAAAGTAATGGGCCAGGGATTCCTCCCAGTCAGTGTGGTCAGCAGCACGCAAAAGGTGGAGATCAAGGGCGAGCCCACGGAAGCACTAGAAGAGGTGGTAGTAGGAGATGGAAAAATACTAAAAATTGGTTCACAATTGGACCCAAGGAGCCAAAAAGGAATTATTGATTTCCTTCACGAAAACATGGAGGCTTTTGCATGGACTCATGAAGATATGCTGGGAATTGATCTCGAGAATATAGTTCACTGTTTGAATACCAACCCTGAAGCAAGTCCGGTGAAATAGAAACGAAGGAATTCACCTCCAAACAAAATTTAGCAATCGCAGAGGAGGTAGAAAAGCTACTAAAAGCTTGCTTTATCCAGGAAGTATACTATCCCGACTGGCTAGCCAACGTGGTACTATTAAAAAAGTCCAACGGCAAATGGAGAATATGTATAGATTTCACTGATCTCAACAAAGCTTGCCCAAAAGACAACTTTCCACTTCCTCGGATTGACATACTCGTAGATTCAACAGCAGGGCACAGGTTACAGAGTTTTATGGATGCCTTTTTTGGTTACAACCAGATTCGTATGCATCCGGCCGATCGTCGATCAAGAGAAATTGCCTTCATCACTGACCAAGGACTGTATTGTTATAGAGTCATGCCATTCAGATTAAAAAATGTAGGCGCAACGTTTCAGAGACCAATGAACAAGATGTTTCGGGAGCAGATTGGAAGAAACATGGAGGTCTATATGGATGACATCCTTGTCAAAAGTATATTTCCAATAGATCATGCCAGCGACCTGCAGGAGGCATTCAGAACCCTCAAGCGGTATCAAATGAAGCTCAACCCAGCGAAGTGCGCTTACGGAGTATCCTCGAGTAAATTCCTCGGATTTATGGTATCTAGCCGAGGAATCGAGGCAAACCCAGAAAAGATTCAAGCTATTCTAGATATGCAGCCTCCAAAGAATACAAACCAAGTGTAGCACCTGACAAGAAAAATCGCAGCCCTGAACAGGTTCATTTCTAGGTCCAAGGATAAGTGTTTGCCTTTCTTTAATGTTTTGAGGAAGGCTTTCGAATGGTCGGAAGAGTGTGAAAGAGCGTTCCAACAGCTTAAGGAGTACCTATCCAATTCACCACTCTTAAGCCAAACCATTCCGGGAGAACCCTTGTACCTTTACTTAGCTGTTTCGCCAACAACGGTAAGTGCGGCATTGATTCTAGAAGAGGCAAGTGTTCAGAAGCCAGTATACTTCATTAGTCAAGCCTTAAGAGGGGCCAAGGAAACGTATATGCAAATGGAAAAGATGGATTTCGCTCTAACAATCACGTCCAGGAAGCTTCGATTGTACTTTCAGGCTCACACTATAAAAGTCCTGACCGAATATCCATTGAAGAAAGTCCTTCGGAAATTGGACTTGTCAGGTCGATTAATAAACTGGGCCATTGAACTTAGCGAATTCGGTATCGAGTTTTTTTCTCGAAACGCTATCAAGTTGCAAGCGCTGGCGGATTTTGTGGCAGAATTTACGAGCATTTCCAAAGAAGAACCCCCAGGAGACAACTTATGGGTAATTCATGTGGATGGTTCATCCACGAAGAAAAACTGCGGTGCAGGGGTGGTGTTAAAAACCCCTAGTGGTGAGCAGTTGTGCAACTCCTTAAGGTTAGAATTTAAGGTCACAAGCAAGAAGAAGGAGAATACATTCTTCAAGAGATTCATGAAGGGGTTTGCGGAAATTACTCCGGAGCAAGAGTGCTGGCACACAAGGCGGTCCGAGCAGGATTTTATTGGTCGAACATGAGCTCAGATTCAGTGCAGATAGTCAAAACCTGCAACAAATGCCAACTCTTCACCAACATATCTCAACGACCACCCGAGGATTTGATCTCTGTTTCCTCACCATGTCCCTTCTCGCAGTGGGGGGTAGACCTAGTTTGACCTTTCCCTCAAGGAAAGGGGGGTGTTCGATTTGCAATGGTAGTAATTGATTACTTCACGAAATGGGCGGAAGCCCTATTAAGTATCACCGCCAAGTGTATAGAAAACTTCCTTTGGAAGAATGTCATATACTGATATGGTGTCCCACATGCGTTCATTACCGACAATGGCAAACAATTTGATTGTGATTCCTTCCGGGAATGGTGTGCTAAGCTCTACATAAGGAATTATTTCTCATCCCCGGGCCATCCACAGGCAAACGGTTTGGTGGAAGCAACCAACAAAACCATCTTCAAAATCTTGAAGAAAAAACTCGGTGATCGTAAAGGAGATTGGGCTGAGGATCTCCCCGAAGTTCTATGGGCATATCGAACCACGAAGAAAACAGCAACCGAGGAAACCCCCTATGCCCTCACCTTTGGAATCGAAGTTGTCATTCCAATCGAAATCGGATCAGGAAGCTATCGCGTTGAAACATTTCGGCCGAAAACCAATGATCAAGGCCTTAAGCTACATCTCGACTTATTACAAGAGAGATGTGACCAAGCTGAAGCAACGATGGCCACGCACCAAGAGCGGATTGCTTGATATTTTAATCGAAAAGTTCAGCGCAGAAGTTTCAAGGTTGGTGACAGGGTCTTGCGAAAGGTCACAATAGCCACCAAAGATTCGGCAGAAGGTAAATTGGCCTCGAGCTGGGAAGGACCATATAGAGTCACGAAATGTCGTAGAGTGGGGGCCTATCACCTCGAGAACTCCGAAGGAAAAGCTAATCCAAGACCATTGATGTGGTAATTTTCGAAACAAAAATTATCAATAACAAAATACCACTCGCAATAGGACGAATCCCGTAGGATAGGGCTATATTGAGGGTGTCAAACCTCAAGGACTGTGGGGGTTTCATTATTAAATTCGAAGAACAAAATTTAACCTAATTAAGCAAAATAGATTTGGTTGTTTGTAAATCTAACGTGCATGAAATTAACGCAAAATTAAAAGTGAATTATATGAGGGAGAGAGAGTAAGCTACCGATTTCACCACACTACGCACAACAATGGTAACCGTATTCAATTCTAGAAACTCATGATATGTATGTTATACAAGAACAAGAAAATACATATTAAAGGATAAGAATAATTTATCTTCGGTTGGCACGGATCGTGCACCTAACCACTAAGATGCGGCACGACCCGTCTTCCCTAGATATAAACTATAAAATCCCTTAATAAGTTTTATATGATTAACGGAAAAGTATAACCCATCTTCGGTTGGCACGGATCGTCTACCTAAATTATTCTAAACTAGGGTGTAGTACGACCCGTCTTCCCTAAGCATGGTCTATCTAATCCTATTAATCATATGCATATTAAAACCCATTGCATAACCATCAATCTTATGATCACAGAAAATAAGATTGATTTGAATTCAATACAGGCAAAATAATTTCTAAGACAAGAAGAGAATTTCGCAAATATTGATTTTGGAATTGAATAACAATTGCATTAATATTAAGAATAGAATTGAAAGGTTGCAATCCTCAAAGTTATGCAATCAACATACATAAAAAGAATTAACTAGAATCAAATACAATCATCATTGTGCTTGGAGAGGGTTACATCGATACCCCACAAAGGGGGTTTAGCCGCTCATGATGATGAATAAACTCCAATAAATTTTTCTGCAATTTTCGTTCTAGGGAAACAGACCCTTTTTACAATGTATAATAGCCTATTTATAGGGACTAAGAAAGCCCTAAAACCCTAAAAACCCTAGGAAATCCGTAGGTTAGTTTCCTTCTTCAATTAGGAGACTTGAAATCGGTTTTAAGCTGTCAAAGGCGCCTGCCGCGTTAAGTGAACCCCGAGTGCGTTCGATCGCAAGGATGGGCGATTGATTGCACTGCGATCGATCACAGGTGCAGCAACGATCGTTTGCCAGCACAAAATAGCTCCAACTCGTCCCTTTTAGTCCAATTTTCAATGGAACTCTTGTATTTGACCTGAAATACAAAAACAAAACAAAATCAAGCAAATAGCAACGCTAAGGAATGAACGTATGCAAGTTAAGGGGCTTGAATGTGCAACATTCAGCGTTTATCAACCATGGAATGCTGGGCATCTAAAGTACTTTATTTAGTAAAACACGCTTTACCCTGATATTACTAGTATAAAGTCTCTTTGTTAAAGCATTCGCATAGTAAGCTTTTCGAAATATAACTCTAAATGAGGATTACACTTGGAGGTACCTTCAAAAATTAAAGACCTACTTGAAACGTACAGCCTTTAAAGTAGGAGTGTTCCGAGAAGGTAGAGTCTATTACGAACTAACAGCCTCTGAAGTAGGAGTGTTTTGGAAATATAAGGCCTACTCGGAATGTACAGCCTTTGAAGTAGGAGTGTTCCGAGAAGGTAAGGCTCGCTTAGAACTAACAGCCTCTGAAGTAGGGGTGTTCTGAAAGTATAAGGCCTACTCGGAATGTACAGCCTCTAAAGTAGGAGTGTTCCGAGAAGGTAAGGTCTGCTTAGAACTGACAGCCTCTGAAGTAGGAGTATTCTGTGAACATAAAGCTTACTCGGAACATACAGTGAATGGTGCCAAATATTGTATATTGGACCCCCCTTAACTTATGTTTGTTAGGCTCTTAGTTTTGTTAATATCTAATGTTTTATGTTGTTTTAGTGTTTTAGTGTATTGTAGGTCCTTGGTGCAAATTGTGGTTCAAATGGACGGAATTAAGCAAAGATGGAAGTTTAGCCCCTGCCAGTGCGATCGAGCGCACTGCGCTCGAGCGCAGGAGGTGCGATAGAGCGCATGCCTCGTCAGCCCGTGAAGTCCGCGTTGCCCTATCCGGCCTAGCCTCCATTGCTTCAACACTTGCGCCATGGGAATTCTGAGGTAGTTATGTGCGATTAATCGTATATCTTGAGATCGAACGCACTGCGATCGAGCGCCATGCCTACGATTGAGGACACACGGCTACGATGCACTTGCGGTTGAACGCACTGCATACGATCAAACGCATGTGAGCCTGCGATCGAGCGCAACTCCTGCTATTGATTGCACCCCTGACCTGTAGCACATTTTATTTTGTTTATAAATAGGACCCTTTGTATTTTCGTGATTTCTATGTTTGGGAGGCGCCTTTAGGGCCTCAAACCCTCTGTTTTCCGCTGTAAAGCCCTCCTAAATTGTCATTTTAATTTATCTTGTTTTATTTTGCTTTTATTTAGTCTCTTATTCCCTTCATTATGGATTTGTTTATATATATATTCATGTTTAGTTCGTATTATTCTGTCGTTTAATTTTATATATATTCAGTTCAATACATTTTAGTGACAAAAGTGTGTTGATTGTTGTTTGTGAATCATTAAACAGCCAATATCCGTTGTGATTGAACCGGGGATACATCGGATGATTCTATCGATTTAATCGATTAAATATCCGTTGTGATTCTTTAACGGTAAATACATCAGATGATTCGCCTAGATTTTGTGCTTTATCGATAGACGAAAATATGAACAATGTGTTAGCGCTCAGAGTATGCCTAGTAGCATAGTCGTTATTGAGTATGAACTAAGCATGATTATATGTTGATTAAATTGTGGTGAGGTGGATTAGGGACCTTAGTGTTTTTATTTATTTATTTTTATTGCATTTAATTTGGTTTTTTTTTTTTTTTTTTTTTTTTTTTTTTTTTTTTTTTCTGCACGCCACATGCTTGATATTGGGACTAGGTTAATATAGGATTAGTTTAGGCAATTTAAATTGGTTTTTACATAAAGCTCGATTCCCTGTGGGTTCGACCTTGCACTTGCACTTGCACACCCGCTACACTGCATAACGACTCGTGCAATTGACGAGTACAATTAAATTTGTGCAACATACAGCCTCTGAAGTAGGAGTGTTCCGAGAAATAAGAACTAACAGCCTCTGAAGTAGGAAGATTCTGAAAACATAAAGCTTACTCGGAATGTACAGCCTCTGAAGTAGGAGTGTTTCGAGAAATAAGAACTAACAGCCTCTGAAGTAGGAAAGTTCTGAAAATATAAGGCCTACTTGGAACGTACAACCTCTGAAGTAGGAATGTTCCGAGAAGGTAGGATCTATTATGAACGTACAGCCTCAATAGAAAAACATTTCAAAGCAAACCTTTAGGAAAATAGTGGAGTTAAAGTACTCTCCTAAGGCAGAACATAATGTCCTATAAATTTAATACCGAAGAGTGATCAAGATTTTAGAGAAATTCACTACTTTCATTAAAATAATCGAAAATAATTACATCAGCAATGGTGGAGTACAACAGGAAAAATTCAAAAATATAATTCCTATGAGTATAATTCACTGCTATCCTTGGCATGATCCCATGATTCAGTAGAAGACTCTACCGACCTTGTGGAGTCAACATCTGAGTCTTCTTGGCGTTCAGCCCTAGGAGGAAGTCTGGCTTGGACCCGAGCTTCGGAGCTATATATCAGATGTGGCTTAAGCCCCATGCGTTTTATTCCCCGACAATATGGCATCTCTTCTTGACTGATAGATAGCACGTTTAAAGTCGTTTCTTTAGAGGGTCCAACATCCTTGGGGGCAACTGTTTCAACTTTGAGAAAGTTTCTAGGTTTCTTGAACCACTCTCGGAAGGACTCAAACCCTCCTATATAGCCTACAGAGAACCCTGTGTCTCATCTCCAAGAAGTAAAAGTCAGCTGTCGATAGAAACTCCGAGCTTTGTCCTTATATTAGCACAATTTTTCCTTGGCCCTACAAAACTTCATCTTCATATCAAGAATTGACTGCGATAAAGCCTCGGCCCTATTACGGCAAGCTGCCGTTTCATTTGTCACGTCCAAAAGTCTCGTTTTAAGCATATCAACTTCAGCCTTTGCAGAGGAAAACTTCACATGAATTACCGAATGATCTCTCAGCACACTCTCAGACATAACGTGCGCCGCTTAGAGCTTGCATTCTAGATCTCTAATCCTCGCTTGAACGGCTAGGTTATTCTCAGCAATTTCTTTCTCTCTTCTGGTATGGGACTCTTGGAGTTTAGCAAGGTTAGTGTCGGAATCCTCTAACCTCTTCTTTAAAAACTCATTCTCAGCAATAGAATTCTCATTGGACCTCCAAAATTTGAGGTAGAAGCTCATACCCTTCATAAGACCCTGTAAAATCAAAGGAACTTGCATGAATCTTCTGGGACTGACGATACAACCAAAATGGAAATAAGAAAACTTACATCTAGGAAGTGATGGATCATTCTCTCCATGGTCTCCTTGGGAGACAGTGCGACGGTATCCGCCGTTGAAGTTGTGGGAATTAAACTAGCCAACACCACGAGAGGGTTGCCTAGCCGATCATCGCCTAGTCGAGGTAGAGTTTCCTTAGATAACTTGATCATTTCCTCCTGAATTCGACTGCCTGTGGGTCCAGTAGCCATCGGAGTGTCAACTGAAGCTCGATGACAAGTCGAGCTCTCCTTCAGAAATTCCGCAGCCTCATCAATCATGAATTCAAACCGCAGTCGAGAGGCTCCACTTCCCTCAGTATCCTTGGCAATGAAAGGCTCTGCCCCCATCAATTCGTCTTGTTTAGGTTCCAGTGTTTCCCCTACTACCCGAGGCTCAAAAGGTATGATAGCCAAAGAAATTCGAGGTAAAGACGAGTCAGGAAGTGGCGCAGTCGCCAAAGACCCATCCTCTTCAAAAGGAATCGGGACCTCCCTTGACGGTCGTGTGCCAATAAGCAAATCAAGAATTGTTGTTTTCTCCCCCTTATTCGTTGCCCTTATCGCGCCAAGAGGTTCGACTGTTGTAGGACCTTCTGGCAGGTTATTGCTTACTTTGCTTTTTCCCTTGTCGTATCTTGATTTTTGAGGAAAAGTAGTTTGTTTCGAGAGAGAAAGTTGAAGAGTAGGTTGCCTCAGAGGTTCAGAAATCGCCCCCCGGGAAACCTCAGATGCATTTCGTCCTACAACTTCGACAGTCGGCTTACTCCTTGGAGGGGCAGAAAGTTTCGACCTTTTTGCCTCAGGCAGCTAAGATCTTGAGGTCCTAGGTTCAATATTTTTCCTCTTCCTTACCAACTACGCCTTTGGTTCCTCTGGCACCGTTTCGTCAGTCAGACCCTCGATTTGAGGATACCTCACGTAGGCATCCAGTACCGTTAGAGAAAAGATAACATTAAATTCTATTTTTGAAGGATTCTCCTAAGCATATTCCATTACCAGTTTATCCGAGCTTCTTCATCCGATCTAAGGTAGGTTCCTCTTGCCCTGCAACTGAGGGAAGGCGTGTCTCTCGAGGAATGTTTGGATCTTTGATTATTTTCGTGAGATAAAACTCCCAATCGCCTTGAGCAAAGAAAAATTTCTTTCTCCAAACTTTGTTGTTGGGATAACCAATCAGTCAAATGAACTTGGTTGGCTGCCGATCTTGAAAGTTGAAGATATATTCGGCACGAGGGTTCTCCATTAACTTGTATATTTTTAGAAACTCTCGAATCGAAAGATTTTTTCCTTCCCCAAGGACTTTGGGCCACAAAATTACGCAGGCAAAGAATATCCTTCAAGCATTAGGAGTCAGCTGATGTGGGGCTGTTTCAGATAATGAAGCAGTTCCCTTACTATCCTCGGGAATGGGAATCAAAAGCCCACCTTAAACATATCCTTGTAAACACAGACTTCATGTACATCCTTTTGAACTGTCGCACCAGTATTTTTTGTACCAAATCGTAGCTTTACAGAAGATGGAATGGAATATGCACGGCGAAGTCGAGGCTCATTGGTGCCAGTAATCTCGGTCGTCTAAGAGCCCGGATACAAACTACCTAATAGGCCGGCAATGTCGTCCTCCTTTCGACCCATTTTCTGTTAGGGTTCACTCCTCCAAAATCAGAGCAGAAAACAAGTGAATTGGGGGTTTATGAAGTACGCCACAAGAACGATCGAAATAGGGAGTTATGAGAAATCCTAGCCTCAGAGGAAGTATTGAGTGATGCGGTCCAAATCAAATCATGCCTAGCTCAAAGAGAGGGGTAAACAGAAATCCTCTTTTACGGGAACGATGCGCTCCAAGGTTCTCTAGGCGAGGAGAAGGCAAAAGGGCAGAAATTCAAGAATTGAAAGTTCGAAACCCTTCGAAAGCAATAAACCTCGTCCACATCTCAAAGTCGTCCCTGCATCACCACGTGTCTAAATATTGGAAGTTGAGTTTTCCATCTATACCGTACAAAGCCATAACCTCACAATCCCCTTTTGAATCCCTAAAAAACCTAAACATAAATTTCCTAGAGTCCTCCTGACCTGGAAATTAGGGGGCAACTGTAGGATCCATATTTATCTATATGGGCTCCACTATTATCCTAGGAATCAAGCCCGCATAAGGCCTATTGAAAATACTAAGCAAACCCGGTCCATTCGAAAGTTATATCTACTGTTGGATCCTCGGCCCTTCCGAGGATCAGGCTTATTATTAAGTCTTTGGGAGTATCTGAGGATTATGTTTACTATTGGATTTTCGGGGATATCCAAGGATTGGTTCTATTAGCTACACTCTATTATAAAAATCCTCGGCTACGCCGAGGATTCCTCTGCGAGCCAGGCAGACATCACCCGATGCCTATAAAAGGAAAGCTCTGCCCCCCACTTCCGAGGTATCCAATATTCTCAATTCATTGTCTCTCCAAGTTATTTACTGAAAAACGCTATGCAGACTCCATGTACTTATTTATCACAATTTATGTGGAATTAAAACTATGAAGCAATAAACAATTCAATCAACAAAATATCTAAAGCAATAAAGAATCAGACACAGATCTTTTGGTTACAAAGAGAAAACCTTTTAGAAACAGATTTAAAAGTAAAACCTATCTGGGGCAGCTAAACCCAGGAAATTACTATCAAAAGATTATCCAGAGATTACAGACACTAGGAACACTTACAAACCGATGTAAGACCTTGACTCTATAAGATCGACAAGCCTCCAACTCGTCTCCTTACTCACAATCTTCTTCAACGTGATTCTCCTTTACCAGATCCTCTAAGAGGAACAACAAGGCTCGCAATATTTCTCTCTAAGCACAGCCTCTCACGAACTCTCTGGGGTGAAAATTCATACCTCTCTCTTTCTATAGAGGTGTATTTATAATAGACCCATCATCCCTAGACCTAGGAAGCAGTTTCAATTCATTTAAAGCTGTTACAGGTAGGCGGCGTCCGGACGGGAACATGTGCCATCCGGACGGGGCAACAAAACACATCCAAAAAGTGTTTTTAACACATGCTCGTCTGTAATTTCATCTGGACGAGATTTCAGACGAGCTATTCTGCAGTTTCTCTTTATGGCCAGTTTTCACCTAGTAAAAATTGGAATTAGCTAAACCTCGTGGAACATGACTTTGTAGATCTTTGTGTTAGCTTTCCAACGCCATAAAGTTTGCTCCAATCAGAGGTCTAGAACTCTAGATATGATCTTTTTAATAAATGTCATCAGACAAAAAAAATAGGCGTCCGGACGGAATTCAGACGACACTGCATACGAGGCTCTCGGGAATTCTTGTTAATCGAGCTCGTCCGAACAGGCTTGCAAACGAGGCTCTCTAGAAAAGTAGAATTCTTTGAGCTTCCGAACGGCCTTTCTTCTCGTCCGAACGGCGGCACTTTTGATCACCATTTTGCTTACCAAATTACGTCAACAAGAACTTTCAAACTCCCCATTTGACAATTCAATGACAAAATCAATTGGACGAGTCATCCATCATTCCCCAATTTTTACTCCCCCTTTTTGTCACAAATTGACAAAAGGTATCATGTTTCCTAAAACACTCAACAAAACTCATCAAAACATATGTGGAACAGGAAAAATGCAAACACAAATCATGATCACAGATAGGAAAAACATGAAGATAAAGCAAGATCATGAATAACCGAAACTCTCCCTCAAAATAAGACTCAACAATCAACAAGAAACTTTTTTTTTAAAAAAAAAAAAATTCTCCCCCTCAAAAGTCAAGAAAACACACAAGATGCATACATTAAAAACTCATTATTTCAAGCAATGAATATTCCAAATTATCTCAAAAAATTTAAAATATACATAAGACTTATAAAGAACAAGAACACTTTTTGTTTAACCCAAGCAATGCATAAAAAATCCATTCAACCCATGCTTGTGTCGTATGTGTAAGCCAACCATTGAGTAACAAAAATAATTTATAAGTTGGGAGAAGGTTTCACCACGATAAAGGTTTTGACAAGCAAATCAAATCAAAAGTCAAACATTATCATACTAGGGCCTAGTCACTCTCATCCAATGCATTCATCTTTTGAAACAAAGCATAAGCTTGACACTGTGAAATAAATTCCTTTGGAATGTAATCTTTCAATTTTTTGTTTCACAAATTTTCTTCATGAAAATGTGTCTTTAAACATTTTGTGCTTTGAGAAATGCAAGAATTTATAAGCCCTAGGTTCAACTAGCGTATGGTCAAATTGATAGATTCAACTAATCAAAACTCTCATATAGTTGCCTCACACAACTCATATTTTAAGAATAAACTCAATTTTAAGCTTAAGTGTGCATAGTAGTTTAAAGCATGAGCAAAAACATACAAAATTAGCCTAGGCTTTAGGTAACCTCAGAAAAATGTCCATTGAAACAATATGACAACTCATGTATATTAAAAACATTTTAAGAGTCAAGGAAATAAATCCATGGAAGAAGCATGAGCACTTAATGGACACTCATGGTGCATCAGACAACAGAAGGAAAAAAAAATAACCAAATTAGAATATTTTTTGTCTTTTTTATTTTTTTTTTAAAAAATAAAATAAAATGCGCACACAAAAAATTGCAAAAATAATAATAATAATAAAATAACAAACAAAACAAAAATAATAGAAAAACAAACACGCTATAGGATATTCAAAAAAATGCAAGACAACCAATCCTAGGCATGTAGGTGACTCACCTAACACAAGGTGAGATCACCACCACTCCCCCTCAAGGGGTGAGTGGTATTTTCCTTCTTAACCCAAACTTTCTTCATTTTGGGAACAGAAGTGTGACTCTTAGCCAAGTCATTTAACTGGGTGATAACACCCCTCACCATGTTGAATAATTCATCATGACTATTCCTAGAATGAAAATAGTCTCTTTTTGACTCATGATTATTCAATTGAAAACATTTCGGGGGAATATGTCCAATCTTACCACAGTGATGGCACGTAGGAATGAACCTTTGAGAAGGTTGGTTCCTTGGCATATAAGCACGTCTCGGTGTAGAACGAGACACATAGGAATCAGTTAGAATTCTCTTACCTTTCTCACCTCTTGAAACTGGAGGAAGCATTTTCTTCTTCTTAGCCAAGTTTTATTCTTTACAAACAAGTTTCACAAAAATCAACTTTGAAGGAGAAACAACATTAGTAGAAGAAACAACAGATTTATCAAAGCCCAATCCAGTTATATCAAATGAATGTTTCTGATTATGCAACATGTGATTAAGCTTTTCATTAGAGAACGTTTTCAAATGATTTCTTGAATCATTAAGATCATTCTCTAAGGATTTCACTTTGGCAATTAAATTATGATTTTCAGATTTCAAAGTATCATGAATAGCATGTGGATCAGTTAAGGTACTAGACAGTTTATTATTTTCAAGATTAACTTCTTTAAGTTTTTGCAAGTGTTGCTTATTCAACTTCTTCAATTTACTGTATTCCGAAAATAAATGGTTATAAGCATTTTGCATATCACCCTCCTCTTTTGATTCATTATCACAAATACCATATTCACTATCTAGAGAGTTAGACTCACTAGCATCATCCTTACTATCATAAGAAACCCTAAAAGCTACATAATTAGCAACATTTTCAGCTTTTTCTTCTTGGTCTGACTCATCACTTTGAATCACATTAAAGGCCCTGCCTTTTGAATTGATTAAATTTCCACAATCAGCACGTATATGACCAACACCACCACACTCATAACACTTAACCTCACGACTAGGATTCACAAAACTTTTTGACTCCATACTTCTAGAATTTCCATTGTTTCTGAGAAATTTCTTAAACTTCCTAGCCATCATAGCCATTTCTTCATCATCTCCAAACTCCTCATCAAAAAGATCTACAAATTTACCTTTAGTAGTATTGATCTTAAGAACTAGATTTTTTGAATTTTGGGGCTTAGGTAGCAAGAGCTCAAAAGTCTGAAGTGAACCTACAAGTTCCTCTATTCTCATGGTTTCTAGATCTTGGCTCTGTGTTATTGCAGCAATCTGAGGTATAAATCTAGCACGCAATGATCTTAAAATTTTCTTGACTATCTTAGCATCAGTCATTTTCTTTCCAAGATTAATGGTAGAGTTTCTAATGGTGCTAAGCTTAGAATAAAACTCATCAAATGTCTCTTCCTCTTCCATCCTAATCTCTTCAAATTTAGACACTAACATTTGAATTTTAGAGGCTTTCACAATTTGAGATCCTTCATGGGTAATTTTCAAAGTTTTCCATGCTTCTTTGGCTATTACACATCGAGAAATTCTTCCGAATTCTTCGGGGCACAAGGATGTGTAGATGGCATGTAATGCTTTGTCATTCGCAGAAGAAGCACTCTTTTCATCCTTTGAAAATTCAGAAATTTCCTTATTAGGATTAATCCATCCAGATTCAACAATATGCCAAATATCCACGGATTTGAGATAAGCTTTCATACGAATTTTTCAAAACGTATAATTGGATCCATCAAAGACGGGAAGTGAGTTAGGTGCAACTGTGTGAGACATATTAGACGGAGTCTAGGATCACACTCAAGAAATTAATCCCTACAGAGTGAACCGGCTCTGATACCAATTGAAAAACGCTATGCAGACTCCAAGTACTTGTTTGTCATAATTTATGCGGAATTAAAACTATGAAGCAATAAACAATTCAATCAACAAAATATCTAAAGCAATAAAGAATCAGACACAGATATTTTGGTTACGAGGAGGAAACCTTTTAGAAACAAATCTAAAAGTAAAACCTCTCCGAGGCAGCCAAACCCAGGAAATCACTATCAAAAGATTATCCAGAGATTACAGACACTAGGAACACTTACAAACCGATGTAAGACCTTGACTCTATAAGATCAACAAGCCTTCAACTCGTCTCCTTGTTCACAATCTTCTTCAACGTGATTCTCCTTTACCAGATCCTTCCGATAGACTTCTTAATTACGCTCACAATCAAACTAACAAAGATCCTCTAAGAGGAACAACAAGGCTCGCAATATTTCTCTCTAAGCACAGCCTCTCACGAACTCTCTGGCGTGAAAATTCGTACCTCTTTCTTTCTATAGAGGTGTATTTATAATAGACCCATCATTCCTAGACCTAGGAAGCAGTTTCAATTCATTTAAAGCTGTTACAGGTAGGCGGCATCCCGACGGGAACATGTGCTGTCCGAACAGGGCAACAAAACATGTCCAAAAAGTGTTTTTAACACATGCTCATCTGCAATCTCGTCTGGACGAGATTTCAGACGAGCTATTCTGTAGTTTCTCTTTATGGCCAATTTTCACCTACTAAACATTGGAATTAGCTGAACCTCGTGAAACATGACTTTGTAGATCTTTGTGTTAGCTTTCCAAATCCATAAAGTTTGATCCAATCAGAGGTCTAGAACTCTAGATACAATCTTTTTAATAAACGTCGTCAGACAAAAAAACATAGGCATCCGAACGGAGTTCAGACGACACTGCAGACGAGGCTCTCGGGAATTATTGTTTATCGAGCTCGTCCGGAAGGGCTTGCAGACAAGATTGTAGACGAGGCTCTCTGGAAAAATAGAATTCTTTGAGCGTCTAGACGGCCTTTCTTCTCGTCCGAACGGCGGCACTTTTGATCACCATTTTGCTTACCGAATTACACCAACAAGAACTTACATTTACTATCTTCGGAGTTCACATCATTGACTTAGGCATCAGAGCTTTCCCCGCCGGGACACCATCAGTCGCTCTTATCCTATTTCTTTCTTTTGCAGCAAAGCTAATCTACACATGAATATCCAATCATCTATACACCGACCAATAGAAGATCGACATGTCATCCTCGAAAAACTAGGTTCTAACAATTTTGATTACTTTTTACTAGATATGCTATAATGGTGTGGTTGGATTGAAAATGAAAATGAAAATGGTGAAGTCCTCATTTGGATATGATTTTTTATGAGCCTAAAAAACTTTCTATTTTTTTTTAATATATTTCTGTACGAGGAAAGAGAAAGACACTACCTTTCCTTTTATTTCTTTCTTCTTCTTCTTTTTCTTTAGTTCTCTCTTTAGATGCAAAGGGATGCTAATGCATATCTTAAAATTTTGATAACTAATAATGCTTGTACTACACATTCTTGGGTTCAAAGTTATTTCCTTTTTTCCTAAGAAACCCCATTGCTCTCTCCTACACATAGTGGCGGATACACCCAGGGCAGAAAAGGGCGCCCACCCCTGGTAAAAGAAAAAGTATAAAATGGCCCTCCAAACTACCAGTAATTTGTAAAATAGCCTCCCAAAGTTCTAATTGGTATAAAGTAGCCCTCTAAACTACCAACTCCTTATAAAATGGCTCCATCCGTTAGATGAAATTGTTAAAATTGATGGAAAACCCAAAACCAAGTTGTTTTGGGATGCAGAATTACTAAAATGCCCTTGTTAAAATTAAAAATTAAAAAAAGCTCCTACAAAACGGCGTCGTTTTGCTCCTCAACAAAAACCCTTCTTCCTTCTTCCCCTCCCCCGTGTTCTTCCCAGCCTATAGCTTGCCGGAGACGACACCGGAGTCCAGCCTAGCTGTCTTCATGCTCCCCCTCTCTCTCTCTAGCGGTAGCAGAGATCTTGCCGGAGCCCAACCCAGATTTCGCCGGAGAAGACACTAGAGCCCAGCCCAGACCTCTTTGGTGCTCCCTTTCTCTCTCTCTCACTGGCGGCGGTAGAGAACCAAAGCCAAGATGTCGGTGCCCCTCTCTTTCTCACACAGACCAGCATAGAGAAAAAGTTTCTCAGTCACCAAAAAGCCAGATCAAATAATTGAAATCTAGTGTCAAAAAATTGCTGCAATCTTTCGTTGTAAAACCTAAATCATGTTTCAATCTCTGTTTTGTTCTTACTTGAAATGTATGTAGAGTCAAATAATTGCTTAAATATTGCCATGTTATATATCTTACTCTGATTTCAATTCTTCAACTCCTCCAATGAGAACTTGCATGATGCAGAATTAGATTCATAGCTTGAGACTAAATTTCCATCATCAGGACTATTAATTTCTGTATCAGCACCCTTATAGCCTAGGACGTTGAATCTGAGTTCACTGGCTTTAGCTAAAACATGAGAAGGGGATGTAGACCTGCAGTGGTAAAGAACATGGGGGAGGGGAAGAAGGAAGAAGGGTTTTTGTTGAGGAGCAAAACGACGCTGTTTTGTGGGGGTTTTTTTTTACTTTTAATTTTAACAAGGGCATTTTAGTAATTATGCATCCCAAAACGATGTTGTTTTGGGTTTTTCATTCATTTTAACAGTTTCATCTAATGGATGAGGCCATTTTATAAGGGGTTGGTAGTTTGGGAGGATAATTTATACCAATTGAAACTTTGGGAGGCCATTTTACAAATGGCTTGTAGTTTGGAAGGCCATTTTATACTTTTCTTTTTTCAAAATATATATATTGATGCCCAAATTTTCTACTGTCTCCTATAAAATCAATCCAAATTTCATTTTCTGACACTTTTAGCCCTTATAAAACTCAGTCTAGCCCAAATTTCAGCTCAAAAATCAGAGTAAACTGAAGGAAATGGTGTTATACCCTACTTTTTACCTACCAGGCTACATAATTTTTTTCTTTTCTTTTTGTGCTTGTTCATTGTTTTTTGCTGCTACTACGATGTGATTATGTTATGTAAAGCCTGTGTTGAACGCTATCCTGTTTGAACAGTGAGTCGTCTTCTGCACAACACAACTTCATTATATTTTATTAATTTTATTTATTACCTATTAAGATAAATTCATAGATCCGCCACTGCCTATATATATACTTTTGTTTCAAAGAACTTCTAAAGTTTCCAAGTGAATTGGGTTTTTTTTTTTTTTTTTAATAAAAAAATATATATTTTTAATATCATCATTGATATTGCCTTCAGATCAGAAGAAGAAAGATTTTGAGTGGAAATGATGGAGGAGGGAAGTTCCAAGACAAAGAGAGCAACAATTTTTAGTGATTAATTTTGATGCCGCTTGAATGGTAGACGGCATTATATACAATTATGTCATTTACTGTGCAAATGGCATACATTAATGTCGTTCGCATCTTTAACGACAGGAAATTAATTTATGACCAGAAGCTTAATGCCGTTTACTCAAATTCAAATGCCATTATTCCTCAAAAAAAAAAAAAATCAAATGCCATTACCTGTTTAGTACCATTTCTGTAGCATAAAAAAACAAAAACAAAAGAGCATTTACGTTTTACACCCAGCTAGTCCAAAGTTTATTTTTGGAAAAAAAAAAAAAATTTATCCACATTTGACTAGTTATTTTAACAAAAAAAATTTGGTGAAGTGCTATAGTATTCAATAAATTTGTTGAGTACCATAAACTCATCAAATGTTAATATATATTGATTAGTCGGATGCGAATACGAGAGGATGAGGAATTTTCATTTTAAATTTTGCTAAGACTTTTTGTTATTCTGCTTTCTAGTGGTTGTTTCCTCTTTTTCTATTACTTTCGAATTCGAATCTCAAAAAGTGATTTTTTTTTTTTTTTTTGCCTATTTATCACGCCAACAAGGGGTGCCAAACATGCGGATGCAGTGCATGTGGATGGATTGAAAATGAAATGGTGAAGTCCTCATTTGGATATAATTTTTTTTTTTTATGAACCTTGAAAATTTGTTGGGAAATGTTATTTAATAAATTTTCATACGACTATTATATAACTATAGTGATGTGGCAGTAAAAATCACACTGATTTTTTTTTTTGTTATAACTCTCGCTGATTTAAATGCTTACTTTTATTGTCACGTCACCATAATTATATCCAAATAGTATGAGTCTATGAGAGTCTACTAAATAGTTTTTCTCAAACTTGTCTTTCTTTTTCTTCTAACGATTTTACAATCGGAACCTTAACTGATTAATCATCCTATGATATAGTGACATGTGTTTTCTCTTTTCCTGCCTTTCAAAAGTTGGGAAAATTATTCCACGCAAGAACAAAAAATCTAGCTAGATATATTTTCGTACGAGGAAAGAAAAAGACACATCTCAAACAACAACTTTTGCATTTCCCTTTTGCTTTAATTCTCTCTTTAGATGGAATGGGGTTCCCCTGCACTATATACATTCCTTGTTTTATTTTTTATACCATCGTTGACATATATATATTGCCTGTAGATGAGAAGAAGAAAGATTGTGAGAAAGATATTGGAAGAGTGGAAATGATGGAAGGGGAGAGTTCCAAGACAAAGAGAGCAGCAGTTTTTAATGATCCTCGATCGCGGTTTCCTTGACGTCCCTTGAAGACATTTACGATGAAAAGCTTTACAAGAACCAGGTTTGATTTTATTTTATTCCGTGGTTATCTTCATTTTGGTTTAGTTTATTGTCTCATGAGATTTTATTGCAACTTTTTGAATAATTTATAGCATTTAAGCGATTGAAGAACAAGAAGAAGAAGAAGAAAAATAGATTCACACTCAGAGAATTATAGAAGAGAAACGAAGGCTAATATTGGAGTTGGAATACTATTCCGCCACATGGGCATTACTTTTTCAGGTATCTAAATATATTAGAACCCATGCAAATAAGTTTAATTATCCACTGCATGTGGATGTGTTCTATTTTTCAGAAAATTAATTAAGATCCCTGAATTTTTTTTTTTTGCGAAATAAATAATTTAAACAATATATAAAGGAGAAATGATGCACGTTTTTTCATCTGCTTTGAAGAAAAAAAAAAAAAGGTGTGTTGTTTTCTGCTTTATTTATTCAGTCTGCATGTTTTCCTTTTTTTTTGTTTTTTGTTTTAATTATTTTGTTTTTAGTTGAGATAATGTGATCATGCTTTTTTAGGAAACAAGAACCCAAAGCACAGTGACAGGGGGTACCCCCATTAATCCTTAGGGAAAAAAAAAAATTATATAGTAAAATTTTTACTTTTTAGCCTATTGCGCAGTACCTAATAAAAAATTTGGCCATATTCACTAATTTTTTTGGGGAACTCGATAAATATTTTGGTCCACTCAAGAAATCTTTTGGTTCTTACTAATTCAAACCAAGAAGCCCTAATTGTATAAAAATTTTTTAGTACCTACTCAATTAATCGCTTGGCTCTTACCCATTCAAATCTAGAAGCTCTAATCCTATAAAAATCTACAAGAAGCAAAAAGGCCAATCAAATAGAAATGAGAAAGAAATAGATTGATACGACATAAACGTGGGTTTGCTCATTTTATTTGGTATTTTATAAGAAATTATAGTTATTTAGTTGTTATTTAATAACTACAGTTATTAGATTGTAGACTGCAAATTTGTTTTTAATTTGTATTCGATCATTATTGTTTTTAATCTTTTTTTAAAAAAAATCATTGATATTGCCTCGAGATCGATGAGAAGAAGAAAGATTGTGAGAAAAGATACTGGAAGAGTGGAATTAATGATGGAGGGGGAGAGTTCCAACACAAAGAGAGCAGCAGTTTTTAAGAATCGTCGTGATTTCCTTGATGTCGTGCTTTCTTGGTCCCTTGAAGACATTGAAAATGAAAACCTTTACAATAACCAGGTTTGATTTTATTTTAATCCAACATTCTACTTGTTTAGTGTTAGTGTTGGTGGGCAACAGTTGTAAGGATGTTCTACTGCTTACTTATAAATGTGTTATTAGAATAGGAGTAATGGTAGCTAGGAAAGCTTTTTAACGTGCTTAATTATGAATGTGCAAGCAAAGATTATTGTTATTATTATTATTTAGATTAAATAGTATTTTTTTGCCTCGTGTGATTTACCAACTTTATTTTTTGTCCCATCAATTTCATTATGTATTACAACTTGTACCTCGATAATGGCTAAAAACATATATGATACTTTCGTCTAACTTTCTTTCAAAATTTAATGGAAATCAACATCAACATCCCTAAAAAGTTAACATATGTCCATATAACTAATTAAAAATAATAAAAAAATAACTAAAATGATAAAAAAAAAATATTAAAATTAAATTTAAAAATAAAATAAGAGGAATAAAGGTGACTCCAACCACCCCCAACTTGCAAAATCCCTAACGTTGTTAGCCACCCCTGTTTAGTTTCAGCCACTAATACGGCCCTTGGAGGTGGCTGAACCACCCCCCCAAGGGCCAACCCTAATTATTATTATTTTTTTTAACTGGCATTTTGGGGTGAAGTGGTTTGGTCACCTAGATTGGCCGGTTTGGGGTGGTCAAAACCATCCCAACTAGGCCAAACAGGGTTGGCATGGGGTGCTAATGTGGATTCCCATCAAATTTTGAATGGAAGTTAGACGAAGGTAACATCCCTATTTTTAGCTATTATTAAGGTATAATCTATGCCACAAAATGAAAACCGAGGGGACAAAATAAAGTTGTTAAACTATAGGAGCAAAAAAGTATTTAACCTTTTTTTTTTTTTTTTTTGAGAAACTTAACAAAATTTATAGGAGTTTTCACGTCTTTTGAAAGTACTTTTAAAGTTTAAAAACTCTTAATTAAGGGTATCTAATTTTCAATTACCTCATTCCGATAGAATTTTCCATTAAATATTGTCAAAATTTTTTATTTTTTATTTTTTTGAATTGAACCCTTGTTTGATTCTTAATTTATAGGTGGAACATATTCCAGAGAAGTTTAGGTCTGTTGAGCAGTATTTTGGGTCATATGTTTACCCCTTACTGGAAGAAACTCGTGCAGCACTACATTCAAGCATGGAGATTAAATCAAACGCTCCTTTCGCTGAAGTGATTGCATTTGATGAATCTAAGTCATATGGAACGATGTCGTATGACGTTGAGGTTGATTCTTGGATAAACAGATTGGGTGTTCCTGGTAAAGAGCCCTACAAACCTCAGCCGGGAGATATATTAGTTTTAGCAGACGCCATACCCGATGATGTTTCTGATTTAAAGAGAACAGAAAGGCAGTGGGCTTTTTTAACGGTCACTAAAATCCCAGAGGAAGAGGATGATGAAGAAAACGAGGAAGACGTCGAAGAAGACGAGGATAACAAGAACAACAGCTCATCTACTAGTTTTAAAGTCAAGGCTTCCAAACAAATTGCGATCGGCCAGAGACCATTTTTTCTCATTTTCTTGATAAATACAACCACTAACAAGAGGATTTGGAATGCTTTGCACATGTCTAAGAATCTGAAGATTATCAAAAACGTTTTGAGCACTAAATCTTTGGTAACTAATTTAGTTTTAAGTAGATTTAAAATAATATATTTAACTTTTTTTTAATTAATATTGTAAAGTAGAACCGGATAACACGTGGACTATTTTATTGAAAAATAGAGATAAATAGTAAAATAAATGTCTCTTACCATATTAAATTATTACTTATTTAAAAAATTTAAATCGATAGAAAGAGATAAATTAATAGTATTCTCTCCGCTTATCTTAGCTACGTATGTAAACTACTGTGAATTGTTTGGTTTGAGTTTACTATGACTAGGGGCCGACCCAATACTTAATTTTTACATTGTGCAAAACTTAATTTTTAAAAAGTTGTCTTAAAGTAGACATATTTATAAATTTGTTCCCTCAAAATTATACTTTTGTACCCGTCCAAAATAATATTTGTGTCCCTATTAATATATATTTTTTTCTAAGTTTTGCCCTCTCTTCTAATATATAAAAAAATAAAAAATTTAAATACCCCCATTTAGTAAGGTTCCTACATATTCTAGTTCGCTCATAACTAGAAACTCAATTTAGTTTGGGACTCTGAGTGGTTATTCTACAGTCATTTGAGTTCACAATATTTACTTTTGTATTACAAGTTAAATAGTTTAATCATTTATGATTGCACTATTATTTGACTCGATTTTTAGCATTGTTGTTGTTTGGGGCTTTAAGGGATTGTTATGAGAAAGAGTCCACGCTCAAAGGTATCTTTTCTTGGACTCAATAAATTATGTTTAGTTTATTTTGCTATTTGTTTATATTATTGTATGTTTGTAATGCCATAAAAGTTATATTTAAGATTTTTGTGCTTTTATTTTATATAAACACGCACAAACACACGTGCACAGAAATTATATGTATCGATGTGTTTTTGTACTTATGTAAGTCTATCTTCCTAATATACGTATATAAATCGTTCCCACACACCATAAATTCTAGTTCTGCCCCGATTATGACATGTCATACTCATATTTTAGGGAAAAATTCATACATTTCCTCAAACTATCACTTAATTCACGACAACTTCGTAAATTTTTAATCGGAACAATGTGGTTCCAAACTACTGACAACGCCTATAAAATGACCTTCAATTTTTTTTTCACAAGAAAACCCATATAAATTAGAAAATTATTTTTTATTTTTTACTTTTAATTCCCGGAGAAGCTACTCTCTTTGTTCCTGATGAAGAAATCGGTGGAGCAGATATGGAGCCAATATGGGAAGGTTGAGGTCTTCTCCCTAGAAAATTGGGTCTACCTACAGTTTTCGGTTCAATGTTGTTATGACAAGGGATGAGGTGGTTGAGTCGAGAATGTGGCAGCTGGGGATGCAAAAGAAAGCCCATACATATGAAATAAAGTATCCAAAACGATATCATAAACACAAAATGTACCACCTCTTACAAAGTTAACATAAAATTGTACCATACATATAAAATAAAATATCTAAAACGATATCATACACACAAAGTTGTACCAACTCTTAAAGAGTTAACAAAAATTGTACCATACATATGAAATAAAATATAAACAACCGATTCGCTTAGCAGGTCAAGTATGCGTACATCACTTAACGATTACCTACAAATGATGAAACCAAAAAATAATAATTTAAATTACAACCATATATTGATACACAATCATGAGAGATCAAATAGAATAAAATGAAAAAATAGAATAAAATGAAATACACAACCAAAAATTGATAAAATGAAATAAAATAGAATAAAGGAAAAAATATTTAATCTTCCTACCTCAGATTTAGCAGTTAAGACCTCTTCAAACTATTTCAAGAGTGTAGGCGGAGAAAGATGGTCAAACTCAGCTCCTAGTACTGCAATGTGAACCTTAACCCCCGAAAGAGAAATGATAATCTCAACTAAACCTACTAGAAAGAAGGAGCTAGGTTGGATAAAGCTGCTAATAATTTTGACTGTGAACTATACCTCCTCTAATGGCACTTAGTCAAATAGGTAGGTAACAAGTCTCCGTTCCCTCAAAATCAGCACAAATGCTTGCTTCCTTTTTGGCCGATTGCAGTGAGAGAATTCTTCTGCATTGATCATGATCAATAGCTCCAATATTGGATAAAGCTCAAGAAGTTCCATTTCCATTAATTTGGAACATATAATTGGAATATTATTGTAACATCTTAAAACTTTATAGTATATTCTTTGTTGCTTGATGTTTCTCCAGACAGTCTAGAGGGTTTGAAGTCAAGGAAAAGTAATTTAATTTGTCAATGTGCCATGTATGAAATCAATCAATATTCCTCCTGCAATAGAAAAGGATTCGAATATGATCCACACTAAAATTGACTAGTTTCTAGATCCCACTCACCCCACATAATTCTGTCCTGTTTTATTAAATCAGACTATATTATAAATATTGTGTTGAATAGGGCCAATGAATAGGGAGTCATGGCATAATAAGGGAAATGATCAAATAAAATAAAGGCGTGGAAAGTAAAAAAATAACACCATAGAGACAAGAAAACAGGTGATGATATTGGGAAGAAAGTCTTAGTTTAGGCAGGAAGAAATTGACAGGTTGATGAAGGAAATGGCCCACACATAATTTTCTTTACGGCCATGGTCAATCGAGACTATAAACTTAATGAAGAAAACCAAAGAACTGTTATTCATAATATCAAAGGAAGCAGTCTCTAACAGAGGTCAACAACTAAGATAATCACGAGAGAGAGAGAGAGAGATTTTACAGGGACAACTGTCAAAGGAGGGGGGAAGAAGAAAATGGAGGGAGAAATCACATGATTTCCAACAGCCATAGGGACCAGTCGCATCTAAGGTAGAACAGCAGCATCTAATGAATTTGTATTAACACCAAACAAGAAATACACCACACTCTAGAGCAACTAAGGTAGAACAACACCATCTAATCCAAATTAAGCTTCCTAAACCAGCTAACAACAATACAACCAAATCTCTATCATCAATACATGGACCATATCTTATATATCTTGGGTTGATCAAGATTATCTTGTTGCTGCTATATATCTTATAATAGAGGACACCCAGGATTTTCCTTCAAGAATCACACAAATTATCAACTGAGAGAAATTCTCTCATTACCGCAAAATCAGAAACTGAATTTGGGGAAACAAATTCAGAAACTGTATTTGGGGTTTTACATACATCCATGCCCTCTTCTAATGTAATCCCTCTACGTTCCTAAATTAGCTAATGCAGCCAACAAATTTTTATGGCCACTTTAGGTTGTTTTGGGTAAACACAATGCACCCATATGACATTAAACTTGTGAGACCTCACCCTCTACCCTTGTTTATGGGGGGAGGATTCAATTTGGTCCAAAAACCATTGTCTTTATTGTTAGGATAGAAAAGGCAAAAGTTCAAAACAAATCCTTTTTATATTTTCATCATTCATCCAATAAATTGCCTCCCACCTAAAAGTGTTCATTATTATAATCATGGCAACTCCTAAAACAAAGGATTAATGTTGAACCATTGAACTACTAAATTCTTAGTAACGTCACACTAGTGAAAATATGCATATAATTTCAATTGCAAGCAGCATCAAACACTCATGCACAGAACATTTTAAACCATAAAACAGAAGCAAACACAGTTCTGCCCAGTCCAGAGAGGCATTCGATTTTATGGACAATACATTGAATCTTGTTACAGGTAAAACAATATTGAAGACGGTAAAATATGAGCACAAATAACCACAAAAATCATTGCCGGTTAACACAATCGAATAGCAAATGTATGATGACCACACCTGATTTGCAGTGGTTTCAACTGAAAGCTTCTTCTGCTCCTAATCAAGAGCAAGCCACTGTCAAGAATTCAAATATAGTACAGATCATTATAATTGTTCCTAAAATGAGCGAACAAATTCCTTCATTTTATCCAATGGAAATTAAGTGCTTGCATGACAATCTGCTACTACAACAAATCGATCAAAGAATGACAACCAAAATCATCATAATAATTTTCATTTTTGGCCAGAAAACCTAAATTGTTTACATATAATTAATCAAAGCCACAGCAGCTTCCTACTTCAAAAAGAAGAAGAGAGAAAACAAAAAACACTGGGAAAGAGGATTTACCTGAAGAATCTGCCGTAACAGAGTATTAGCCCACCCACCTCCTACGATGACCGGAACCACCATGAACAACTCACTCCAAGAAGCAATAAAACCTAAGATGAGAAATACCAACCAGAGAGATATTTCCGTGTGAGATGAGAGATTTTTGCGAGAGAGAGATTGAGAGATGGGAAATACCTGGGCGCCGGGGAGAGAGAGAGTGAGGGGGGACACTGGTCAAGGGAGGGGGAGAGGGAGATGTGGCTGCTGCACCGGGGAAATAGATAGAGAGGAGAGAGCGATGATGAGGGCCGCGCGAATTAAAAAAGAGATTTCGAGGGAGATTTTCCCTTGTGTGATCATGTCCCGCGCGAATTAAAAAAATAAAATTAGGGCATCTAGCCGGAGAACGCCCCTATTTTGGGGCGCCTTCAAGGCAGCCACACCGATTTTCTAGACGCTGGCCACCTAAGCATCACTATTTTATTAATTGGGGTGCTTGTCTTAGTGGAATGCCTCAAGTTAGGGGCGTTTGTTTGTATAAGTGTCCCTAATTTAAAGTGGGAGCACTTACACACTAAAACGCCCCCAAAAGAAGGCGTTTTATTAAAACGTCTCTATTTCAACCGTCGCTAAACCCTTTTTTTTTTTTTGTAGTGATTGTCATCTTTGGTTGCGGCATTTGTGGTAGTCCATCTGGCGGGAATGGAGGAGATTCTCCTCGCGGTCGTCTTGGTTGTGGTCAGTGCGATGGTCTAAAACCTCCGAGGCCTGATGTTTCTGAAGTTAAGCAAACCCAATGTGTTTGGTCGTGGTGACTATTCGATGCCTATACGTGGTCCTCCTAAGTACTAATCCTGCTGGTGGTCGTATTTCTGGGAGATCTGCTTGTCTATTTATATTGAGAAGTCTCTTAACGTTGTATCACTTCTATTTTTACTTCATGTCTAAATGACAATTATACCCAATATGTTCGCTGATGGACTGGATTCGAAGTCAAATAGGTAGCTTCAATATTATCACAATACAGGACTGGAGGAGCCTTATGATAGTTATTATAAATGGGCGTGTTTCTAATGTTGTTTCCATTTCATCTTTTAAAATTAAAGTTTGAAGTATAATGAATCAATGGATGAAATTTTGATAACAATATCCACTCTTCCTCTCTAGATCTCTCTCAGACTAAAGAAAGTAGACAAATGATTAATGAACAATGATAGAAGGTTGTAATTGGAAATTCAATGTAATTACTGAGTTATTTATGAAGCGGAAGTAATTAGTTTGAATTCCTTTCTTCCTTTTCGCTCCCTTGTGTGGATATGTCAAAATATATAAACAAATAAAATCTATGAACCTATGAACTAATGTTACAAGTCTTATACTTCTGTTCCTTTTCAACTAGTTTTGCGCCTCATGTTCTTTATTGTTGACGTCTTCTACATATATCTATGCGCCTCCTGTTCTTCCATGTGTTTAAAGAGAACCAGTAATGAGCCTGCTTTCTGGGGATCAAAATGTTCAAAATTCTCAGTTCAACGGAGAACATGTGTAGAGTTAAGGAAATGTTTTAAGACTTTAAGGCCAATTTGTAATGATACCAAAGACAAGGCTCAAGTCACCCTCTAACGTCGCTTTCTCTTGTCAATCAATAAGTTTCCTGCTTTCCTCTGCCTTTGATTTCTTTGATTTAGTGAGATGGTGTGGATTCCACCACGATTGGCCAAACTGATCAAGGAATCAAAAGGAAATCTCTTTTCATTATTTAAAGAGAAGGAACGAAACAAAGCAAAAAAGATTGTTATATTAGGTGTAAAGCAACGCACATATTTGACATTAATGAGCATTGTCACCGCATCCCATTACTTTATCAAACTAATTATTTCTTTTACGCGTCCAACAGCCCAGCAGGTAGCTGTTTCCCACTTCCTTCTTGGGTGTAAAAGTAATTCCATGATAGAAATTATTTAATTGTCTTTTAATCAAGCGATTTCATTCTTTTGGGGTATATCACGCGATTTCATTTTTTTTCCTCAAAAGGTAGCTCAATCGGCTGGGACCATATCTAATGAAGCGGAGGTCACTAGTTCAAATCCCCCTCCCTTCTCTTGTGTGGACATGTAAAAAAAAAAAAAGAATATATGGAAGCGGTTAGCAATATGTAATTAAATGCTAATTAACAATATAAATTAGCAACAGAATAATTAATTATATAAATACTTCTGGCTATTGCTTTGCTCAAGTGAAATTAATAAAACATTTTTGCAGCAATCCAAGATTCTATAAAACTGAAATATAGATAGAGGTTCTTCTGACCTATGCCTATCAGTGTCAATTGATGGAATATATATGCTTTATTTATAGGTAAGTTAGGCACTATCAATCAAAATTGTTACCTTATTTATTCCTCCCATCAAAGAATAAAAATCAAATCAATAATCAATTCAAAATATTTGATTCCACAGTATTTTCTTTATTTGGAATAAATCACTGAGCACCGTAATCATATTTACTTTATAATTATAATTATGTGGAACACCGTAATTGTATTTATTTTATAATTACAGTCGTTATGAAATTTTAAATGTACTTGCAAGTGCACGAATCGTTTTGAAATATAGGTTTTGCAAATGCGAGGTCGAACCCACTGAGACTTGTATAATTGTTGGAAAACTAACTAAATCTTAACTAAATAAATCCTAATCTAGCTCAATAAAGATGTAATTGTTGAGAAATAAAAAAATAAATGATAAACTCTAAACAGATAAATATCATAGTTTATGCGGAATTAACCATTATTAAATATAAGCAAACAATCACAAAAAATAAAAACAATCACACACAAGGACTTTGATGACGAAGAGGAAACCTTTTAAAAACCAATCTAAAAGTAAAACCTCTTCAGGGCAGCTAAACCAAGAAATCACTATAAAAAGATTATCTAGAGATTATAGACACTAGGAACACTTACAAACTGATGACAGACCTTGACTCTGTAAGATCGACAAGCCTTCAACTCATCTCCTCGTTCACAATCTCATCAACTTGATTCTCCTTTACCAAACCCTTCCGATAGACTTCAATTAAGTACAATGAAAGTAACAAAAAATCCTCTACAAGGAATAATAAGGCTCACAACAATTGATCACTCAAGCACAGCCTCTACGAACTCTGGTGTTCTAAAATTTGTGACTCTTTCTTCTATAAAGATGTATTTATAACATCTACAAAACCCTAGACCTGGGCCCACAGAAAACAGACGTTTTGGGCATAATTTCTACGGGGTGTTCGGACAGGTTTAGTGCCTGTCCGGACAGGGCCTTGCGAGTGAGCAAAAACATGATTGCTGGAATTGGTGTTTGGACAACCTAGCAGCCTGTCCGGACACCTCCTACAAATGAGAGTTACTGGACATTGCTTTGGTCTTTGATCAACAGCTTCGATCGATGAGTGTTTGTAGTTCAATTGAACTGAAACTTTGCGAGGACGTTCATGACACATGAATTCACATTATGAATGGTGTAGATTGGATGCTGAGCATTCTATATCAGTGTTTGAGCCTATGGACAGTAGCCTCTGCATTTTGGAACCAAATTAAGGCATAAAAAATACTAACAAACTCCCATTTTGGCAATTTGGTGACAAAAATCAATATGCCGAAACATTCCATCATCTCCCATCATTACTCTCCCTTTTTGTCACAGATTGACAAAATGTCTTCATGTTTCCTGAAACACTTCATAAAACACATTAAGGCATATGTGGAACAGGAATAACACAAACTCTTGATCACATATAAACGAAAAATGCATGAAGTTTAATGTAGATCATGGAGGCACATCAACCCAAACTCCCCTTCAATGTATGACTCATTTATCAACAAGAGGCTGGAAAAGAGAAACATGTTTCTCCCCCTCAAAAGTCAAATGAACACACATGATACAAACATCAAAGACTCATGTATTTCAGCAATGAATATCCAAAGCATGCTCCAAATATGCAAAATATACATGAGATTTGAAATGACAAGAACATCATTTTGTTTAACCCAAGCAAAGAAAAATGTTCCACTCAACCCATGCTTGTGTGTTGTATGTATAAGCCAACTAATGAGAAAAATTACCAACATACAAAATGAGGAGAAATTTTCACCAACATAGGTTTTGACAAGAAAAATTAATCAAAAGTCAAACCTTATCATATTAGGGCCTATCCACTCTCATCCAATATATTCCTCAATAAAAAAAAAAGGTAATTATCTTTTACCCTCATGAATCACAGCGCCTTGACATGTTCACCCCCATGAACTACCAATTATGACACTTAACCCCCTCAAACTACCATCTTATAACACTTCTCCCCTTCCATCAATCAAAGGGGTTAAATCTAAAGGTCAACCATTTTGAATTTTTTTCCTTCCATTTTTGCCCTCACTTCAAATCAATAAAATGATGCTTATACCCTTTTAAACCCCTATAATCCAAAAATCTGAAGTGAGGGCAAAAATGGAAAGAAAAAAAAATTTTTAATGGCATATGCAAGTCACATGACCATTGACCGTTAGTTTTAACCCTTTTGATTGGCAGAATGGGAGAAAGTGTTATAAGATAGTAGTTTGATGGGGTCAAGTATCATAGTTGGTAGTTCATGGGGGAAAAGTGTCAAGGCGCTGTAGTTCATAGGGGTTAAGGGTAATTAGCCCTAAAAAAAATAATTAGCACACGTTTGACATATTGAAAAACAATTCCATAAGGAACATGATCTTTGATTTTTGTTTCACTATTTTGATTATTTTTCTCTTTGAGAAAGTGTCCTTAAACTTTTGGTGCTTATCACAAAAGAGAAAGCATGAATTTTTAAGCCCTAGGTTCAACTAGCATATGGTCAATTTGAAAAATATGTTTAGTCAAAAACCTCATATGGTTACCTAATAGACCTCACAAATAAATTTAATCAAAAACGTCAAAATAAGCTTAATTGTGCATAAGAGATAAAGCATAGGCAAAACGTACCACATAAGCTCAGGTGTTAGGTAACCACAAAAACAAGTGCATTTTAACAAATTTTCATCTCATGCATATTAAAAATATTCCAAGATGCAAGGAATTTAATCCATGAAAACAAAATGAGAAATTAATGAACTATCTATGTGCATAAGACAAATGAGAGAAAAGAAAAACAAAGAAAGTAAAATATTTTTGTCTTTTTGAAATTTTTCCAAAATGAAATGCACAAAAAAAAAAAAATAAAAATCAATGCAAAAGGAAAAACTAAAAATAACAAGACAAAGCAAAAGAAAATAACATGCTCTAGGATATTCATAAGAATGCATGACAACCAATCCTAGGCATGTGGGTGTAGTGACCCAAATTATTGACTAGGTGTAAGTAGCTTAGTTGAGAGAATTAATTTGGGCTCTAGGTCACAAAGGACACTAGAGAGGCAATTTGGACCTTTGGGTAGATGTATGCTGCTGTTTGTAGTGTGGACGTACAAGGGGGGACCACGGGACGTATGCTCTGCAAACTGTACAAGCGGACATATGTGGGGCCATCAGACGTATGCTACTTTTTGAAATACCCTCTGGTTAATATCTAGATGTACGAGGCAGCCTTTGGATTACTGGGGAATAGTATTGGACGTCTGCTACTTTGACAAGGAGTTGGTAGCAGCCCTCTCTTATAAATAATAGCCCACAACCCCCCTTCATTCCTCACGGTTTTTCAGACGCCCCCATGCTGCTAGTCTGTGCTTATGAGTCTTTTGTGAGCGTGTGTGAGGCGTTTGTGTGTTTCGGAGCTTTGGTGAGGGAAAACTGTAACAACCCACAGAAAAACGCTAGCCACATCTGCACTATCACCTCAAAAGGATTAGTCAATTTGGAGTTTCTCTAGAATTCATTATAAAGTCCAATTTCACCTAGTAACTAAGCAATGTGGGATTTAGCACTCATGAATATCTTTATAAACTACCCACTCTATGTGGGCTTCTTCTCATCTTCCTAATATGGGACCGTGGTGTTATAAACTCCAATACCACATGACCTGGCATTACTAGGTGACTCTGACACCACTTGTAATGACTTAGAGAAAAGCACTAGCCACATCTGAGCTATCACCCCAAAATGACTAGTCAATTTAGAGCTACCCTAGAATTCATTATAAAGCCCAGTTTTACCTAGTAACTAAGCAATATGGGACTTAACGCTTATGACTATCTTTATAAACTACCTACTCTACGTGAGCTTCTTCTCATCTTCCCAATATGGGACCGGAGTGTTACAGGTTGTCCATTATGCGGACACTCAATAAAGCTTTGGTAAATACTTATAGGGCAGACTGGAAGAATGAAGAGGACTACATGTCACCTGGTTGTTTTTTGTATCTTGTTGAGCTCCTACTGATCTTGGCATCATACTCCCAGGGTTACTTTTCTCTTCAAAATCTTCTTTTGCTGAATGGTTTATCTACCGAGAGGAAGATACCAACCCAGATTCCACTTCAGTGGCTGAAGTGCAACCATTGCGTAAAAGAATCTACGACTTTGTTGTCAATGAAGTTGTTGTGCCGCTTCTTTATAATAAGAAGGATACAATGGAATGGATCAAAAAGTCTGCTATATATGCAAAAGACTTCTATCCACTGCTGGTGTTGAGATTGGTTGCCATAATATCATTAATATGTTTGGTTCATCTAAACTGTGCGAATTTTTCAGATTTACTTTTAGATTTGCTTCGTAGGAGCTCTATTACTGAGCAACTTCCATGGGACTTTTATGATGTCCTTCGGAGAAGATTGAAACATTTCCACAATGTAAATGTGCTTGCTGAAGCATTTAAAAATTAACAATCCTCTTGTAATTGTGAGTTTGGGAAAAAATTGTTCACAATTTCAATGTCCTGATACCATTTTTGTGGACATGACGGTAAAACAGTGCAGGGAGGACATTGTAAGAGTCTTGTTTCCAACGACAGTCAAAGCCTTGCAAGGTCAAACTGGAATTATTCAAGTGGAAACAACTAATTCGTGCAGTGAAGTTCTTTCTTCAGGCAATAAATGGAAGCAAGCTGCCAATGAATTGTAGTTACTTTTGGGAAATGCTTGATGCATTGAATTCATTGGAGAATGGTAGAGATCCAAACAGCTTTTTTCCCAGTGCTCAAGTAATGAAGGTAATGCAAAATTGCTTCACATTATTTTCGACTTTAGCGAAAAGCATATGCACATGAGATCCATACTGAATTTTCCTGTGTAAATATCAGGTGCATGTTGACAAAACTATTCTCCTCGTAAGTACTGGCCTTCAGAACACTATTTACCATGATGATGAAAACCTGTTGCAGGAAGTAGCCTGCATGCTTGATGAAATGAATCTACTTTCTACTGCATTGGGTGTTAGGTAAGTATAATAGAGGTTGATATGCCTTGCCTTCCTAGGCTTTTTTCCAAGGGATTTTTGTCCTCTTATGGTAACATCTTAAAATGTCTTTTAACTTCTCATGGATATGAATCTAACTCGAAATTACACGACTAGGTCGTCTCATACATTGCGATTTTATTTTATTCCCCAAAAATAATTAATAGACTTTTAGATACAAAAAATTTACTTGCTACTAATAGAGTCTAGCCTTTGTTCTTCTTTAGATCCCTTGTTTCACTCTGATAGTATCATATATCATAAATTGAGTCAATGGAAAAGAAATCAATTCATTTCCTTACTATTAAGTAAGTGAAATATATAAGACAGAATCTACATTATACCACATTACTTATTCTACTGGATCTTACAGAGCTAGTTCACGAACAACATGATCATGTCTGATTATAGAAAATATTTTCTTCAAGTGAACCTGCCTTTTTTTTTATGGGGCTTACACTATAGTTGAGACATCTGATGGCAACGTACAATAATTGTTTTGAATTGATTATGAACCTCTCATAATTCTCATATGTTACATATTGATTATGTAACTCTTCTAACTCTCCTACATTACATATTGATGCTATATATGATCAGTGTTTTATCTTGCTGGCTTGCTCTTTCACATTCTCAGTGAACCGAAGCTTGGGAACAACAAGTCAACAATTGGAGAGCTTTCCAAGAGATTGCTGTCAAGAAGGCCAAATATGGAACCTATCTTGAGTCAACAATTCTTGCAACAAGGCACAAACATTCTGGTATAGACATCAGAAACTAGAAGTACATCTGTTGACCAGGATGATGAGGATAAGACAAATAGTAGTGCTGAGCATAAGGGTTAGTCAAAGGCTTTAGAAGCTGATTTTGTGTCTGCAGCCAATAGTACAGAAAACAATCAGGAAAGAGAAAAAAAGGGGAAGGGGAACAAGTCCAAGAAAAAGAAGTCTGGTAAAGGAGGCAGGAAGAGGTAAATAGCTGCACACGAGCTGGAAGGTGCTCTGACATCATATGTTATAGAAATGTTCTTCATATGCAATTTAAAGTGTTGAACTGTATACCATTTTATAACAGATTATAGAAGATCAATATTTGGTTGTATTACTGTAATTGGCAATGCACTTGTAATTTTAGGGCAATCTTTTTGTGCGGTAAATATGATGTGGTTTAGAGCATCCATAGCAGTCTCTTCAAATTTGGCTCTTCAAAATAACAAAAAGTACACTTTTTGTTATTTTAACAACTCATCTTTTTAGGACACACTTTTCAGCCTCTCTACTTTAACAATTCATACTATTTCATTAAAATATTATTTTCCAAATATTTGTTTATTCTTTCTTTAACTTTTATGTTTTTGAATATTTATATTTTCCTAATGGTCTATTTTACGAATATTTATCTTATACTAACGGTAATATTTTTGAATATTTGTAATGCTCAATAGTGCCACTTTGGTTGAGATGTTCAATTTGATTATGGCACGCAATAAACTTGGTAACTGCTTTTTTAATAACTGACCACCTATTCATTAGGGAGGCACAACTTCGTTCAGAAGGGAACTCCTTATATTGATGGAAGTTTGTGTGAACTCTTTCCCAAAATTGGTGCTGTTTTTGGTCAGTCCCTTGCACTGCATCCATGCCTATATTTAGCCACGACGATACCAAAAGCTTGTCTTCCTCTATAGAGAAGTTGTTACCCCGTTGTAATTTTCTAGTGTGAACCACATCAACTTGGGGTTGAGAGTGATCAATGGAAGCTGGAACTTGTTGTGATTCACCCAAAAATGAGTTGTCCATTCTAATATCTCCTTCTAAAAGATTCACGAAGGACATATCGGGTTGCTCTTCGGAATCCATCCTAAAAGCAAATGAAGCAATCAAAAGATAATCCAATAAGACATGAGAGATGATTCCAATCTCCAAACCTATGCATAGGTGGAGAAGAGAATACCTATGGATTATGAAAGTGTAATGCAAGACCACACAGTAAGCACAAGAAAAGCATTAGAGCAAATCATTGCATAAGCATAATGATATTTTGATTATATACAAGTTTTGAAGCTATGCAGAGCTTCAGTGATAACAAAGTGCAACTAGAATCACAATCTGAATTCAATTCCTAGAAGAGTAATAGTAAACTATTTTTTTCCCCATAAAAAAACAGCTCTATATCAGAATCCCTGTGCATAAATTGTTCTCTCAAAGCTTCCAAATCAAATTTCAGTTCTTCAAATTAACATAAAAAACTTCATCCATTAGTTTGACTATAAAGTAAACTATTTTTTTCCCCATAAAAAAACAGCTCTAAATCAGAATCCCTGTGCATAAATTGCTCTCTCAAAGCTTCCAAATCAAATTTCAGTTCTTCAAATTAACATAACAAACTTCATCTATTAGCTTGACTGTAATAGTAAACTACCACTCAAGTGGTCTCCATTGATTAATCCAAATTCAACTTTCCACGAGTTCTTTTCTAAGTTAACTCAGTACAATTTCCTAATCATTTGAACCAAACCCTCATATTAGTGATTTTGTGAGATTCCACTGTATTACATATGAAGAAATGCAATCTTCACGAATACTGTTCTTCAAATTTGCAAAACTGATTAAAACAAAAGAAGTAATATCCATTTAAGTCCAGCATTCCAGCTCAAGCATCTAATTTTGTATCAACACATCCCTCTCACTCATTCAACCATTCAGATGAGGATCGAGTGTCTCAAAAATCAAACTTATCATCAAGCGCATTATCTACATTCAGAATGCAAATGATGCCATTGACCTTAAAACACCCTCTACCGAAAAAACCCCAACCATGTTGTCATATTTGCCACAATTAAAAAAAAAAAAAAAAAAAAAAAAAAGAAAAAAAAAAGCAAAACCAGTAAGAGATATAGTCCGTGAAGAAAAAGATTGAGCGGCGCATTTAACTTAGAAATCAACATCATCTTAACCACTTATTTCTCCACTTATTAGCATAATCTAAATAACTTATCATGAAGCCCAGATTATTTATAGTGATGAACAGTTCGGTAGATAATCAAACAGATACAGAGTCACCAACCAAAACGCAAAGATAAAAACCTAGAAGACCATAACAGAGTGACCATAATAGAAGACCACTACAGCAATTCCTCTGATACTCGCTCCAGACACAACGTTTGGGGTATGAACAGAGCAAAGTGACTAAATGAGCTAAATCAAAGAGATAAACACAAAATCCAAACCTAAAATCCAAACCGAGAGATAAACACAAATAATTTTAACATCTAAAAAAACAGAAACCTAGAGTTCAAACCCAAAATGAAGAACATGGAAATCCTTACCCAAATCAAAATGATGAACTCGACGAACGGTGAGAGTTGGCGGCTTAAGACTCCACGGACGATGACGACGACGAACTCGACGGACGGTGATGGCGAGACTCGAACCCAACTCACCTCTTTGGCGAAGAGAAATGGAGCTCAGAGAGAAAATGGCGCCAAACACAGAGAGGAAGAAAGCTGAGAGAGGGAAAACAAAAAAAATAGGTCTGCGAAAAGAAAAGAAAGGAGAGAGAAATTGAAAAGGAAAAAGGAGGGGAGAGAAAATATAATTGTTTAAAGAGTAGAGAGGGAATAGTAATTGTTAAGTTTGAAAGAATACTGTTCACAATGTTAACTTTTTTGTTAAAATGAAGAGGCTGAAAAGTGAGGTTTTTAGTCCTTTTTGTTAAATTGGCTTTTCAAATTAACAAAAAAATAGGTTTGAAGAGCCTGTAGTGAGTGCTCTTAGACGTTCTTTCTCAAATTCTAATCCCCCAACTAAGTAAACTCCATGCCTAATCAGATGCATAAAAGGGTCCTATATATTATAGCTGAATCTCAAAATGTTAGGCTTATCCTAGGTTCACTACCAAAAAAAAAAAGAAAAAAAAAGAAGAAGCCATTTTATGCCTTTTTTTTAATGCCGCTTTATGCTACAGAAATGGTACTAAACAGGTAATGACATTTGAATTTGAGTAAACGGCATTAACCTTCTGGTCATAAATGAATTTCCTGTCGTTAAAGATGCAAACGACATTAATTTATGCCATTTGCACAATAAATGACATTATTGTATATAATGCCGTTTACCATTCAAGCGGCATCAAAATTAATAACTAAAAATTGTTGCTCTCTGTCTTGGAACTTCCCTCCTCCATCATTTCCACTCACAATCTTTCTTCTTCTGATCTGAAGGCAATATCAATGATGATATTACATTTTTTTTTTATTTAAAAAAAAAAAACCACCCAATTCACTTAGAAACTTTAGAAGTTCTTTGAAACAAATGGTATATATATAGGCAGTGGTGGATCCAGGAATTTATTTTAATAAGGGATAAATAAAATTAATAAAATATAATGAAGCTGTGGCGTGCAAAAGACGACTCACTGTTCAGACAGGATAACGTTCAACACATGCTTTACATAACAGAATCACATCATAGTAGCAGCAAAAAACAATAAACAAGCATAGAAAGAAAAGAAAAGAATTTCGTAGCCTGGTAGGTAAAAAGTAGTGTAAAACACCATCTCCTTCAGTTTACTCTGATTTTTGGGCTGAAATTTTGGCTGGAATGAATTTTTTAAGGGCTAAAAGTGTAAGAAAATGAAATTTGGATTTATTTTATAGGAGATAATAGAAAATTTGGGCATCAAAATATTTTTTTAAAAAAAAATTACAAGGGGTGGGCGCCCTTGCCCGCCCTGGGTGTATCCGCCACTATGTGTAGGAGAGAGAAATGGGGTTTCTTAGGCAGAAAGGAAATAACTTTGAACCCAGGAATGTGTAGTGCAAGCATTATTAGTTATCAAAAGTAAAAGATATGCGTTAGCATCCCTTTGCATCTAAAGAGCGAACTAAAGAAAAAGAAGAAGACGAAAGAAATAAAGGGAAAGGTAGTGTCTTTCTCTTTCCTAAAGAAGTTGTTTGGGCAGTGTCTTTCTCTTTCCTCGTACTGAAATATATATAAAAATAAAGGAATAAATAATAGAAAGTTTTCGGGTCTCATAAAAAATCATATCCAAACGAGGACTTCACCATTTTCATTTTCATTTTCAATCCACACCATTATAGCATATCTAGTAAAAAGTAATCAAAATAACTACCGAAAACGTATAAATTTTTAGTTTTTACTTATTTTTTTATACACACTCTAACAAATTTTATATTCTATTCTTAATTTTCTTTAAATATACTTTTGTGTGTGAGAGAGAGTGAAAAAAAAAAAAAGAACGGGAAAGAGTAAAAATTTGTTGTGTGAATAGTGAATGGGCATAATAGAAGTGCCTATTTACTGTTCATACTATAAGAAAAATAGCTCATAATAGTTAAATTTAGCTATTATGGGTTACTAGCTAGCTCATAGATCACATCATGCGCATAATTTTTCATTATAATTAAAATATATATATTATGCTAGAGATGCTAGGTTTGTTTGCTAATTTTTTTTTGTTATGCTGTAAAAGAAAATGTATTAATAAACAACTCAATATACAAAATACTCGGTTAATTTTACATCACATTTAAAAAATAAAAATACATTTTAAAAGGCATTAACAAATGAAATATTCAGTTAACTTAATCGACTAAATAAGAAAGATTCAAAGGAAAAAAAAAAAAAAATGTTAGATTATATGTAGTGTATGTCTCATATTGGTTATGTATGTATGAACAATTGAACATTGCATTATTGGATTGCATATATACTAGGGGTGTTAGGTATTAAAAAAAAATTAAAAACAAAAACAAAAAAACAAAAAACAAAAACAAAAGAGCATTTACATTTTACACCCAGCTAGTGGAAAGTTTATTTTTGGAAAAAAAATTATCCACATTTGACTAGTTATTTTAACAAAAAAAATTTGGTGAAGTGCTATAGTATTCAATAAATTTGTTGAGTACCATAAACTCACCAAATGTTGATATTGATTAATCGGATGCCAATACGAGAGGATGAGGAATTTTCATTTTAAATTTTGCTAAGTTTGGCTGTTTCCTCTTTTTCTGTTTACTTTCGAATTCGAGTCTCACAAAGTGATTTTTTTTGCCTATTTATCACGCCAACAAGGGGCGCCGAACATGCGGTGCACGTGGATGGATTGAAAATGAAAATGGTGAAGTCCTCATTTGGATATATATATATATATATATATTATGAATCTTGAAAATTTGTTGAGAAATGCTATTTAATAGATTTTCATACGATTATCATATAACTATTGTGATGTGGCAGTAAAAATCACACTGATTTTTTCTTGTTATAACCCTTGCTGATTCAAAGGCTGACTTTTACTGTCATGTCACCATAATTGTATCGAAATAGTATGAGTCTATGAGAGTCTACTAAATAGTTTTTCTTAAACTTGTCGTTTCTTTTTCTTCTAACGATTTTACAAACGGATTAATCATGCTTTGATATAGTGACATGTGTTTTCTCTTTTCCTGCCTTTCAAAAGTTGGGAAAAATATTCCATGCAAGAACAAAAAAGCTAGCTAGAAATATTTTCGTACGAGGAAAGAAAAAGACATATCCCAGACAACAACTTTTACATTTCCCTTTTGCTTTAATTCTCTCTTTAGATGGAGTGGGGTGCCGCTTTAGCATATGCATTCCTTGTTTTATTTTTTATATCATCGTTGACATATATATATTGCCTGCAGATGAGAAGAAGAAAGATTGTGAGAAAGATATTGGAAGAGTGAAAATGATGGAGGGGGAGAGTTACAAGACAAAGAGAGCAGCAGTTTTTAATGATCCTCGATCGCGGTTTCCTTGATGTCTCTTGAAGACATTTGCGATGAAAAGCTTTACAAGAACCAGGTTTGATTTTATTATATTCCGAGGTTATCTTCATTTTTGTTTAGCTTATCGTCTCATGAGATTTTATTGCAACTTTTTGAATAATTTCTAGCATTTAAGCGATTGAAGAACAACAAGTAGAAGGAGATCAAAATTCACACTCAGAGAAACGAAGGCTAATATTGGAGTTGGAATACTATTAATTCCGCCACATGGTCATTACTTTTTCAGGTATCTAAATATATTAGAACCCATGCAAATAAGTTTAATTATCCACTGCATGCATGTGCTCTATTTTTCAGAAAATTAATTAAGATCCCTGAATTTCTTTTTCTTCTTTTTTTATTTTTTATTTTTTGCGAAATAAATAATTTAAACAATATATAAAGGAGAAATGATGCACGTTTTTTCATCTGCTTTGAAGAAAAAAAAAAGTGTGTTGTTTTCTGCTTTATTTATTCAGTCTGCATGTTTTCCTTTTTTATTTTGTTTTTAGTTGAGATAATGTGATCATGCTTTTTTAGGAAACAAGAACCCAAAGCACAGTGACAGGGGGTACCCCCATTAATCCTTAGAGGAAAAAAAAAATTATATAGTAAAATTTTTACTTTTTAGCCTATTGCGCAGTACCCAATAAAAAATTTGGCCATATTCACTAGTTTTTTTGGGGAACTCAATAAATATTTTGGTCCACTCAAGAAATCTTTTGGTTCTTACTAATTCAAACCAAGAAGCCCTAATTGTATAAAAATCTTTTAATCCCTACTCAATTAATCGCTTGGCTCTTACCCATTCAAATCTAGAAGCTCTAATCCTATAAAAATCTACAACAAGCAAAAAGGCCAATCAAATAGAAATGAGAAAGAAATGGATTGATAAGACATATAGAAATGTGGGTTTTCTCATTTTATTTGGTATTTTATAAGAAATTATAGTTATTTAATTGTTATTTAATAACTACAGTTATTAGATTGTAGACTGCAAATTTGTTTTTAATTTGTATTCGATCATTATTGTTTTTAATCTTTTTTTTTTAAAAATCATTGATATTGCCTCGAGATCGATGAGAAGAAGAAAGATTGTAAGAAAGATACTGGAAGAGTGGAATTAATGATGGAGGGGGAGAGTTCCAACACAAAGAGAGCAGCAATTTTCAAGAATCGTCATGGTTTCCTTGATGAAGTGCTTTCTTGGTCCCTTGAAGACATTGAAAATAAAAACCTTTACAATAACCAGGTTTGATTTTATTTTAATCCAACATTCTACTTGTTTAGTGTTAGTGTTGGTGGGCAACAGTTGTAAGGATGTTCTACTACTTACTTATAAATGTGTTATTAGAATAGGAGTAATGGTAGCTAGGAAAGCTTTTTAACGTGCTTAATTATGAATGTGCAAGCAAAGATTATTGTTATTATTATTATTTAGATTAAATAGTATTTTTTTG
>CM017324.1:21779790-21827405 GCA_006937295.1 Carpinus fangiana
TTAACGTTTTAACTTTTTATTATTATTCAAATAAAAAAAATTACTACAAAACAAAACTTTTTCACTTTACCATATCACTTTTTCACATTTTTATACCAAACATTCTTACTTGTTTTTCACATTAATCTACATCAACTACAGTTTATAAGTAAAGTGCTTGTGCAAACAAAGCCCACATTTAACTACCCAAATAACAAGCAATCTAAACAACTAATTACTGAGATCCCATCCTTTTCCACAAATGATATTAAGGGGAACAAAATGACACACAAAATGGAAGCTTTGGGATGGCCAAGCTAAATGGACACTGTCTCTCATATATATATATATATATAATGCTAAGGGTCTATAAGTTTTTCATATTCGGCCCACATTTTCCTACAAATACAATATATCAACCATTAGATTTGTGGGGTCTACCATTAACTTATGTGGGGCCTACATAAGTCCACAAATTTAATGGTTGATTTGTAAGATGAGATGAGCCACATATGAGAGCTTATTGACCCCTAGCATTTCTTGTATATATATTTTCTCCTTTTTAGTGTGTGTTCTTAATATAAACATTGTCTCAAAGAGGGAAGAAGAAGAGTAAAAAAGGGCCGAGGCCTAAAATTATCAAGCACATGAAGGCAAAGTGGGCTAAGAATAGAAATGGTAGCAAAAAGTAGAACTCCTTTTTTCTTTCTTTTGTGTGTAAATAAGCATCTCAATGTTTCATGGAATTAATAGTAAATATGCTATAAATTATTCAAAAAGTTCCAATAAAATCTCATTAAACAATAAACAAAACCAAAAGAAGGAAAATAACGTTGGGTTAAATCAAACCTGGTTCTTGTAAAGGTTTTCATTGTAAATGTCTTCAAGGGACCAAGAAAGCACAACATCAAGGAGACCACGTTCATTAAAAACTGCTCTCTTTGTCTTGGAACTTTCCCCCTCCATTTCCACTCTTTGAATATCTTTTTTTTTTTTTTTGATGAATCACTCTTTGAATATCTTACAAGCTTTCTTCTTCTTCTCATCTGCAGGCAATATCAATGATGATGATATTAAAATAAAAAAAATAAAAATAAAAATAAAAACCACCCCAATTCCAATTCACTAGGAAACTATAGAAGTTCTTTGCAAGTACGTAACAGAGAGGAATGAGATTTCTTACGTAGAAAGGAAAGAACTTTGAACCCATGAATGCATACAAGCACTATCAAACGCAAAAATGAATTATATGCATTAGCAGTTATTATTTTTTTTGGCATTTTGTTCATAAAATTTTCCACATTCTTAGTATATAGGCGGGAAAGGAAAAAACACATGTTACTTTACCATCATCCGGTTAAGGGTTTGTCATTTTCCTTCAAATTATATCAAATTTCTTTATATTTTCTTCAAATTCATACCAAATTTGCGTTGAAATTGTTTGAAGCGTTTTGCGTAGTGATCGTGAGGTGCTTGGGTGTTTGGGAATGGGTTGGGGTTGGTTTTCAGATCAACCGCTGATGGGCAAAGGACTTTCGCTTCCAACACAAAATATATATAATATTTGGACTGAATGCTTTTATGACCGTTTACTTTTTTATTTTATTTTTTTGAAAAATAGTGTTATGATTTAATACAACGGTAAATTACAGTTTGAATATTTGTGAGTATTTTAAGTAGATTTCAAAGGGTATTTAATCGGTTAGAGATCATGCTTCGTGAAGCGAAAGTTACTAATTCAAATCTTTTTTCACCTTTCAAAGAAAAGTACATTTTTTTTTTAAACTTTTAAGTGATAACTTGAGATAGATGCAAAGAGCCAAGAGTAAGTGTTTTAAATACCTACTCTTTTGTGTTTTAAATGCTTTTGTTAAAAAGAAAAAAAGAAAAAATGAAATTGATTAGCACTCCTAAATTGATTAGCATTACTTTATATTTAGCAATTTGCACCACCTTCATGAACATGAGCAGTGATATCTATCATGTCAGCGTGAATGAACAGTACTTACATTAGCCTAATTTTAATATTAAAATAAGGTCAACGTGAATTCTGTTCACTTACGCTGGCTTGATGGATATCACTACTCCTTGAATATATATATATATATATATATAAGAAAAATGAATAAGGAATGCTGCTTTGGGTTCTTGTTTACTAAAAAAGCATGATCTCATTTATCTCAACCAAAAAAAAAAAAAATGGAAAACATTCAGACTTAATAAAGCAGAAAACAACACACCCTTTTTTTGTTCTTCAAAGCAGAAGACTACACGCCTGTTTCAAAGAGTACTAGTGCTCTCTCATTTCAAAGAATTATACACATAATTACCCTTTACTCTATTATATAACAAGTTTTATATTTACTTTATTGAAATAAAAAACCTTTTGTACTATATATATATTAATAATTAATCTTCTATCCCTTNAAAAAAAAAAAAAAAAAAAAAAAAACTATGGAAAAAAGAAGAAGAGAAAGAAATTGATCAGTTTATCCAGTGCACTGAAAAAGTATGGAACACATGCACTGGATAAACTTATTTGCATGGGTTATAATATCGATCTTTACGTACCCGAAAAAGCAATGCCCATGAGGAGGATTATTAGCCTTCGTTTCTCTTCTATGTATTTCTCTGAGTGAAGTGCATGTGAATCTATTTTTCTTCGATCTTCTTCTGCTTCTTGTTATTCTTCAATCGCTTATAATAAAAAGGAGAATTGGAGAAGTGTGAAAGGTGGCGACGGTCTGCGTTCCCAAGAGAGCAATGATAGGCCACAACATTAAGCCGAAGCTCAATGGTGCAGGAAAATAAATTAAAGATTCTGTTTTAATAATGGTTACATGTTTAATTAGCAGCCAAAATGAACAAAAAACTGAATTAATCGAGATTTATCGTAATCTATTTTTGTTTTTTTTTTTTTTTCCTTTTTTAATTGAATTTAGAAATAATACATAATAGGAATACAAAAGAGTCCACTTCAAATTTGCACTTCCAATTATAATAAATATATTTTTAAAAAATTGAAGGGTGATGATTTAATTAAAGTAATTAAAATGTTTAGATCTATCATAGTATAAATGGATCTAGTTTGTATGTTGTAGTTTTAACTACAACATAGAAGCCATATCCTTCAAGTAGTGAATATTATTTGGATTTTGAAAGAAAATAACTCTCTTTCTATCAAGTATCAAATTTTTTGGAAAACTATTTTTAGTTCATTTTTCAAAATACTTCAATAATTGGTACATGCAAGAAATAAGCCAATTCAACAACTTTTTTTGCTAAATTTCTCATCATGATTACGAGTCAAGGGAGAATGGCCCCATTGCCTCTGATCTCATACTATTAGATCTAATTAATTGCTTTTTATTGATATTGAAAGACCCTAAGCAGACTCCAACTAATTGTTTATCACAATTTATGCGGAATTGAAACAATNGTAACTCTCATAAACTAAAACTCATATGATGTGAACTTTTAGGAGTAATTCCTCGAATTTCTTAGATCAAAAATAATAACATCAACTTCGTATGATTACCTATAGATATCTTAGTGTAATTTGGATTAACGCGGCAAAATTTCATAAATGTGTGTGCATATTAATAATATATATTTCTGTCAGTTTAAATGTAGTGAATGGCCTCTAAGAGTATTATTGATGACTTAAAAAGAGAGAAATTGGATGGGGACAATTACGACATTTGACATCAAAAGATCTTATATGTCTTTAACGAATAAGAGGTCTTGGAGACCATAACCCACTAACCCTCAGCAAGGGGATACTCGTGCCCTTCATATTTAAGCAGTACGAACAATGATATTGTAGGCAAGTTTGAGGAGTATTAGACTAACCATGACATGTGGGAAGCCCTCAAGTTGAGATATGGAGGCACTTTGGCTGCTAGGCAGCGCATATTGACAATGAAGTTAATTTGACTCATATATACTTGATGTGCTCTAACCATACAATGAAGGAACATTTAAGGGTGATGTCGTCTATGATTCATGAGCTTAAAGTTGTTGAAAACAATCTTGCTGTAGGTCCAAGTTGTCATCCAGTCTCTTCCAAAATCTTAGAAAAATATGAGCCAAAACATGACACCTAATGAAAATATTAAAACATTTGAAGATGTAGCACATCATCTTAAACTAGAGGCTGCTAAACTTGAAGCATTTGCTAATATGGCTGGAGAAGGCCTTATAGGCTCGCTCGCTAAAACATCATTGCCCACATGTGAACATTGTCTTATAGGGAAATTAAAAAGAAAACCATTGAGAAAAGTCACTAGGGCATCTTTTCCAATGCAACTAATTCACTCACACATATGTGGCCCAATGAATGTGAGGGCAAGGCATGGTGGTTCTTACTTCATCATATTTTTTGATGATTATATGCGATATGGTCATGCCCATTTTATCTCCCACACGTTTGAAGCTTTAGATTGCATTAGACATTATATGATTTTGATTGAGAACCAATTAGACAAGAGCATGAAAGCTCTTACAACTTACTCGGGATGTGAATACCCATTTGAGAAATTTAAAGTGCTCTATGAAGAAAAAAGGAATTAAAAGGCAATTAATGATGCCTGGTAGAACATGACAAAATGGTGTGGTGGGAAAGAGAAATCGAACTCTGCTAAAAATGATTATGTTAATGATGGCGCAAGCAAACTTACTAATATCCTATTGGGGGATGCACTTATGACTATAACCTACACTCTTAATTGAGTTCCCTCAAAATAAGTACCTTTCACATCTTACGAATTATGGACTGGCCGGTGAAAAGCCCAATTTGGGAAATTTACGACCATGGGGCTTGACAGGTTTCATTCATGATACTTCTCATAAGTATGGGAAGTTATGCTCTAGAGGAAAAAAGTCTACCTTATACGATACTCAGAATATTCTAAGGGCTACGTGTTAATAGGCAATCAACATGATGGAAGAGTTGAAATAGAGTTGCAAGATGTCGATTTCATCGAGGATGAATTCCTAAGCAAGGGTGAAGTTAACAAAGATTTGGAACTATATGAATTAGTGGATTAAGAAGGCTGTGATGTCCCACATTGCTTAGGTGTGGAAAAGATGATGTGTTTATATGGAATATGCTCTCTCTAAATGGTATGAGGCATTTTGGAGGTAAACCCAATACTAAAACCGTGCGGCCTTAGCCCAAAGCAGACAATATCATATCATTTAGGGTGGTGCATTACATATGGTACTAGAGCCATAACCTAGCCTGAGATGGGGGAATGTACACAAGCGTATAAGAGTCGCCAGCGAGGACGCTAGTGTAGTGACCCAAATAATTAACTAGCCTTAAGAAGCTTAGTTTGAGGGTTAATTTAGACTTTGGGTCACTAGGATCAGCCATAAGGGCATTTTGGGAAAATTATACTTTTGGACCGGATGTAAGCTAGGGTTGGCAGACGTACGCTTCTGTCTTTTGTGCGGACATACATGGAAACACCAGACGTACACCGCTGTTTGTAGTGCGGACGTACGGTGGAGGACCACCGGACGTACGCTGACAGATAGTATGCCATACTCTATGAATAGTACATGGACGTACGCTCAAAAGTACCGGATGTATGCTACTTTTTGGATTGACCGTTGGGTAATACCTAGACATATGAGATAGCCTTTGGATCGCTATGTAAAAGTACCAGACGTACGCCCCTAGGACTGGACGTTCATTGCTTTTTGGCTCTATAAATACCCCTCACCCTTCTCGCCCATTTCACATTCAATCCACCCTTAAACCACTTTGGAGCCCCCAGGCTACGAAAATCCTTTCCTGTGAGTGTTTTGTGAGGTTTTGTGAGTTCGAAGCTAGTGGAGTGGAGGTTCTTGAAGTTTCGCTTCAAGGAGGTAATGCTTGGTTGCCTAGCTCTTTAATAACGTCATTATTCTGCTCGATTATTGTCTTGTGTTGATAGTCGTAGTTTTAGCTTTAGTTATGCTTTAGATCTTGTTTAGATTAGTGTTGTGTTAACTTAGCATGATCGCGTTGCATGGAGGTTTCATTTCGACTTAGGAGACCTTTGGTAGGCTTAGAAGTTGGTTTAAAGAATAGGAGGACAAGTGGAGAAAATGAGGTTCTCCCTGAGAACCTCAAAGCGGACGTACGGCCCAAAGTGTGACAGAAAACTTTATGGAGCCTCAAAGTAATTACATGGAAGAGCTTTTCGACCTAGGTGAGTACAAACTCACATGGATGCTTTGTTATTGCTTTTCTTGTATTGCATATCTATTTTATATATATCAAATATGCATATTTTGCAACTCTCATGAAATGCATTTTGGAACTACTAGGAACTCTCTTTTGTGAAAATGTGTGTTGATTAATAAGATAATAATGAGACTTGTAAAACTATGCATGTAAAAGATTGATAAGACTAATTGCATCGTAGGACATGGTATACCGGTACGTGCTGTATAATGGCCATGAGCTTACTATACGGGTTAGCTTGATGGTCAAATGTATATGTGTGGGCTTTGGATCTAATGGTTTTGTGACCAAGACGCAACCATTCCCAATGGATGGTCACTACAGGACGGACATCATTAGCAGTGTGGGCCACCCGAGGTTGGACTCGATCGTGTTGCTAGTGTTATGTACGGTAGCTGTACAATGGCTAGGACATTGGCATTGTATAACAGGTCCCTCAGGACAGCGTCAACCCTATTGAGAAGGGATTATATCTCAGGTAGATTATATTGTTGAACTATCACTGTTACTCATGATTATAAGCATATATATATCACATTCATGATAAATTGTCATCTCATAATATTGCATGTGCTTTATAAATAAATGAGTTCACCATTTAATGATGGGTACATCATGTGCATTTCTACTCACTAAGTTGTTGGACTTACACTTATATTATTTCCCTTTTTCTCCATATGTACGACTATGCTGTTATAGATAGTGGATACCGCAAAGCATCTGGTTATGTTGGAGGATTCAATTCGGGAGATGCTTGAGGACTTATTGCAAGCTTAAGCAGGTACTCATAGTAACTAGTACTTTTGAGTTATGTTGTAGACATTAGAACTTGATGCATGACTGCATATTAAGATATAGCATAGATTCCTTATAACGATGATATGTATAGTGTGATTTCTGTTCCTTTGATGATTTTTGGCTAGATACTCTGGTTATAATGATTAATGTTATAGAACTTTATTACTTTTCGCTATGTAGTATTGATTGTACCAAATTAAGTACTCGCAAGTGAACGAACCGTGGTTCGTATAGTGTTTGCGCAAGTACGAGATCGTATCCACAGGGAAAGGAGCTTGTCTGAAATTGATTTTATAATTAAACTAACCTATTTTAACCTAGTTCCGAGTTTGGTCATTTGATCGAACATAAAACTTGCAAAAGTAAGACTAGTCTAAAAAGCGTAAATGAATGGAGAAAACTAACTAAGGTTAAAGACTAAACCTCACCCAATAAAAATACTTGTTTAAACATAAACACACACTTCTATCTATCGATTTGAACTTAAGTCATATTCTATTGCTATTTTGATACTAGCTGAACCGCTTGATGTGTTTACCGTTAAGGAGCTACAACGGATAGTGATTCTCAATAGAATCATCCACTGTATCCATGGATTACAGTGGATATTTAATTGAGTTCACTCATCCGTTGTGCACCCAGCTTGGAATACAACGATGGTTGGACTTTCAAAGCATTGCAACGACAATCAAAACAACTTTGTCACATAAATTGAAATGAAACGAACATGAACTGTAAATGATGGAAAGTAATGCATTAAACGTAAAAGTATCAAAGAAATGCTAAGGGTGAAGCTTCATCTTCAACCTTAGTTGAAGATTTAGCCACCCATGTATAAAGAAAGTAAAGAATGATTAAAGGAAGGCATAAAATTAAATTTTAAAAAATAAAGTACTACAAATAAATGGGCAAACCAGGGCCTAAACAAGGGCAAATGCTCTTAAAAACGCGCCCAAAACAAGGATTTCGGACAAAATGCACTAAGGGGCCTATTTATAGAAAATTGGTGTGCTACCAGGTCATAGGTCTGCGTTCGAACGCAGGCCCTGCGTTCGATCGCACTGATGCATGTGTTCGATCGTACACTCTACGATCGAACACAAATAACTGCCACGGCGCCAGGCTGGAAGCGATGGAATCGTAGGGCCGGCTAGGGCAACAGCGTGAGACGCGGGCTGACTGGACCTGCGTTTGAACTTACTCCATGTGTTCGACCGCAGTTGCTCTTTCTCACACCAAGTACGTTCGAACGCACTGGCAGGAACTTCATGACATCTCTTTAAGTCCATTTTTGCCTTTGTTAGCCATGTGTTGATGTAATGACCTGCACACCATAAAACACTAAAAACAACTAAAAATGTTAGATATTAACAGTGCTAAAGGCTTAGCAAATATAAGTTAAGGGAGTCAAATATACAAAATTTGGCACTGATCAAGTATCCTCTGTTTTTGAGGAGTAGAGGTCCCTGAGTCTTGTTCGGAGTGGAATAAGGCTGAGAGATGAACCGTGGAATTAATTACCAGTTAATTAATTTTCGGGGCGTTACAGCTGGGTTCTAAAAGGGGGTGATTGTGACGTCCCACATTGCTTGGGTGTGGAAAAGATAATGTGTTTATATGGAATATGCTCTCTCTAAATGGTATAAGGCCTTTTGGGGGTAAACCCAACACTAAAATTGTGCGGGCTTGGTCCAAAACAGACAATATCATATCATTTAGAGCGGGTATTACATAATAATTTGTATTAAGTACTCTAATAGACCTTATAGATCTTTGCAAAAAAAAAAAAAAATTGCCGTAAAAAAGAGAAAGTGGCAAACCTAGCCATAACGAGTTGGGGTGGCCATGAGGTTGAAGGATTGTAGAATTAGCCAAAAGGGATGTTCTTGGAGAATTGACTATGGTTGAATGGTTAATTTTGAGAGAAGATTGGAGATGATTTTTTGATGAAAGTTGTCTTGAATTCCTTTAAAGTAGCAATGTGTTTGTGTTTGGCTAATTAGAGTAGATGAGTGTGTGTTTGTGTGTTTAGACGGTACATGAGTGTCTAGGGTCTTTAATGAGGGTTTGGTGAGTCTTGATCAGTAGGTAAAGTAGGTGGTGAAATTTGTGGAATGCTTGACTATAGGTTGGTTTGAAGGATTTGGAGTGTTGGAAGAATGTGTGAACATGTAAGGTGAATATGAATTATAGAGAGATATAAGTGGAAGTGGGTATGAGTATGGGTATGTTTGATTATAGGTTCTTTTCTTCTCATGGTATTTTCATAGAATAACATGTCCTCATACTTCCCAACAAAATGGGATAGCAGAGAGAAAACACAGACATATCATAGAAATTGGCCTTACACTTCTTGATCAATCTCATTTACCTTCTAAATTTTGGCTTGAGGCTTGCCACACAACCGTCTATCTGATTAACTGATTGCTGATGAGTGCTTAAAAGTGCTTATTTGAACCCCTTAATTTATATTCGTTAGGCTCTTAGTATTGTTAATTTCTAATTATTTTTGGTGTTTTTAGTGTTTTGAGTTGTGCAGGTCTTTACAACAAAAGTTGGCCACAAGAGAGCAAAAAGACACTAAGTGAAGAATTGGACCCCTGCCAAGTGCGTTCGACCGCACTTGGTGCGTTCGAACGCACTCACGGTCGAACGCAAGGACACGGTCGATCGCAGTCCCCGTCAGCCCGCATCTCGCGCGGGTGCCCTAGGAGTCCATCGCTTCAGCCTGCGCCGTTACGGTTTTCTGCGGTCGAACGCACATTGTGCGATCGAACGCACAACTCAGCAGTACGTTCGAACGCACCTCATGCGTTCGAACGCACTCGTAGGATTTTGTAGCCTATAAATAGGACCCTAGGCCATTTGGTCGAACACACATTTCTTTGGGGCGTTTTTAGAGAGCATTTTGCTTCTGTTTGCATTGCTCCGCCCCTTTTAGTTGTAAGCTTTTACTTTAAAGTTATTTTTAATGCATTATTTTAATTCAATTATGCTTTGTTATTCAATGGGTGGCTAAAATCTTCAACTTAGGTTGAAGATGAAGCCTCACCCTTAGTTTATATTTCTTGCTTTTACATTTTATGCTTTATTTTCCGTTATTTAATTCCGTACTCGTCATTTAATTTCTGTGACAAATAATTGAATGGTTGTGTGTTGTTGATACATTGATAGTCATCCTGTGATGTGTTCCAAGCCGGGTGCACAACAAGTTATTGGTTGTGATTCAATATCCACTGTGATCCAAGGATACAGTGGATGATTTTATCCATAATCAATACTCATTGTAGCTCCTTAACGGTAAACACATTATTCGGTTTGACTTGTGTCAATTACCACAATAGAGTGTGTTGAAGGGTTTAAAGTTTAAAAAACGGAGAATGAGTGTTTAATGTATTAAGCTTATTTTTATTGGGTGAGGTTCGTCTTTAACCTTAGTTATTTTTATCCCTACATTTACACTTTAATTTAATTTCTGCACTTTTCATTGTTCAAAAATCACTTCTCACTTTGGGACTAGGTTAAGATATATTCAATTTAAGAGTCGTATTAGTTTTTAATTGCAAAACGCCGTTCTCTGTGGTTCGATCTCGGTACTTGCGCAACGCTATACGACCTAACGGTTTGTTCTCTTGCGAGTACCTAAATTTGGTACGATCAATTGCCTACTCAAACTATAAAATGGTTTACTCATTATAAACTTTACAATATGGAACTAGATTATAGTAACTTAAAGGTATTTGGTTGTGCTTGTTACTCTCTACTTCGTCCTTATAATAGACACAAACTTGAATTCAGAAGTAGACAACGCATCTTTCTAGGATACTGCTTAAATCACAAGGGATATAGGTGCCTAGATACCTCCACCAAACGTATCTTTATCTCTAGGCATGTGATTTTTGATGAGAATTTGTTTCTTGCACAAGGTATTGCCTCCCACATGGCTTCAACAAGTAACTCTCCTTTGAACCAAGGTATTGTTCTGTTACTCTCTCAGATTAATGAGGTTAACAATATGTCACCTGATTTTGTCACAACTGAGCCACTTTCTATTGAATCACCATCCACTCCTATTGCTCCAATTGCAGTAATACCAACACCAAGCTCTCTACCTGCAGAATCCACCCCAATTGTAGTAGCATATTTTGTTACCCCGACTATAGTGACTCCTCAAACTAATTCCTCATCTAGTTCCCCATCTAGTGTCACACCTACTTCACCTACAATTGTTGATTCCACTATAGAATCAACACCACCACCTACCTTTGACTCTGTGACATCCCGCTCCCATCTTAGAAGATCATATTCCTTCCATTACTACCTACCTTGATTAATCCACCCATCTCACCCCATATTGTTACTAGATCTCAAACCATCAGCCTAAGACCCAAAGTGTCTACTGATTTCAAGCTATACTACTTAATGAAACATCCTCTAAAAGCCATGTATACATCAACCTCTCTTCCTAGTGAGCCGAGCACCTTTGCTCAAGCAACCTCAAATCCCCATTGGCGGCTAGGGCAACGCGGACTTTACGGGCTGACGAGGCATGCGCTCGATTGCACTGGCAGAGGCTAAACTTCCATCTTTGCTTAATTCCGCCCCTTTGAACCATAATTTGCACCAAAGACCTACAACACACTAAAACACTAAAACAACACAAAATATTAGATATTAACAAAACTAAGAGCCTAACAAACATAAGTTAAGGGGGGTCCAATATACAATATTTGACACTGATAAAATACCCTCAAACTTACATTTTGCTAGTCCCTTAGCAAAACAAAACTGAAAACATAGTGAAAACAAGAAACATAAATCCCCTTTCGTGGGAGAAACGATTGCACTTAGCGTATGCAATAAGCCTTTTAAACCCCTAGGCATCCCTAGTGGACGAGTGAAGTCTCGTGAGGGTTTTCCAGGAATGACACCCACAAATAATTATTGGCACTATGTTATTAATGGACAAAGCTCTTCACACAAATACATGGTTCATACATCATTAGTAAATTTAACATGTTGAATATACAAACCACATCATCTAGGTATCCAAACATCATCTCACTCAAGGTTGGAAAATTGAGACAGCACATGCTCCATAAAGTGCAAAGTGAACTAACACAAGATCATAGGGTTTCAATCATTCTCAAAAGATATGTGTCCCAAAATTCGAAGGAAAACAATGTGATAAATACAACCAAGGTTTGAATCGAAAGATGCAATTTTTTTGTGTAGGCTGTGCAATGCTTGACTCTCTTAAGCTTCTAAATGACCTATGTAATGAGCGTTGGGCCAGTGGCTCCTAAACCAGGCAGTTTTAGGGTACTAGATGTAGAGACATCCCTAGGGCTTAATTACTCAAGTCAAAAAGAGCTATGAAGCCTAAACTAGCCATACAATTACTTAGTTGAAATTTCTCATCTTTTTACGCAAACACTCAATGCTTGATGAGTTGAAATTTCTCATCTTTTTACGCAAACACTCAATGCTTGATGAGGCAAGATGTTCGGTTACTCAATGAAAAGCTCACTTTATTATGATTTTTTGTTTATTTTTTTATTTTTATTAACAGCCAAGGTTTTCATCATCACATCGCAAACCTATAAATCTCAAGACACACACTTCAAAGTCAAATCACATACCTCATAGACCCTATGCTAGTGTGCATGTGAAATATTAATCAAATAAGTGGAGTCTCTCTAATCTAATACATGAATCAAAAACTGGGATTTCTAATGATATGCAATGTTCAAACAAGTTAAGCACACCAATGACATGTAATCTACAGTTACGATGTAAGTTGTGCCTAATCAACAACATAGTAACAAACAAAAAGAAAAGATTTTATATACAGACAAAAACAAAACAAAACAACAAATAAAACAAACAAACAAACAGACAGAATATTTGTCCACAGCCCCAAACTTAAATGACACATTGTCCCAAATGTGGCAAGAAATACAATACAGTGGGATGAGGAACCGGGATGTGCAAAGGTCAAGGCATCCTTCGAACTTGAACATCAGAACACTTGTCAAAAACTAACAGCAATCTTTTCTCACAAGCACAAACATCAAAAGATTAATTGCTGTTAGAAACCGAATAAAATAAAAATAAAAAGACAGGAAAGAAAAAAAAATGCAGTACGGAAAATAAAAAAGGAAAAATACCGCACCTTCCCCGCTTGTGACGCCCTGCCCAATGGGAATATCAATTAACTAGTAATTGACCCCACGGTGCGCCATCCCAGCCATGTCCCTCTGAGACACGACCTCCGGGAAAACACCTTCCTTGTCGTGATGAGAAAACTGCAGCGGAAAACTTTACCAAAGACTATGGGATTAAGAGATAGTAAATGAAACATCACTTAATAATACCAGAGATAAATACTACATCCATAATATTATAAATAGTCACCAATGTATCGGTCATTAGACCGTCAAATAGATACATTCCTTAAAATAAGATACTACAACATTGTTCACAAAAGATCAACAGATCAAAGCCTAGACTTAAGCTTCAACAAAGCTAATGAGATCAGAATCTCTATTATGTCTGCACGGGCAAATCCTCCATCTTCCCACATCGTCCTAAGCCAGACAGGATCCATATCCTCAAAAATCACCTGAATAAGATCATGCGCAATCACCCAAGTAGGCTTCGACAGCATTCTCATTTAAAGCAGCTAAATCGCGCAATTATTCGTAATGATGAGAAAAGACATAAAATAAAGGGGGTAAGTCTAAGACTTAGTGATTTTTAACGCAGATAATGCCTATGCCAGTTTTAGTAATGAACTCAGGTGTTTAATAAACAAAAGTAGTTCCATCATGACAGTTTAATTATGCGTGATATATATATAGTAATGATATATGCATATGATGTAAACAATGGACATAGTTCAACAGTATGGTCTATCCAAGATATTACCCATCCTCAACAGGGTTGATGCTGTCTCGAGGGACCTATAATACAATACCAGTGCCCCAGCCATTGTACAACATATCGTACGTAACATTAGTGGCACGATCGGGTCCGACCCTGAGTGGCCCACACCAACTAATGACATTCGTCCTGTAGTAACTGAACCATTGGGAATGGTTGCATCAAGGTCACGAAACCAATGGATCCACATCCCTCACATAACGCACACATTTGACCATAAAGCTAACATGTATAGTAAGCCCATGGCCATTACTACCGCACGTACCAGTGTACCATGTCATACGATGCAATTATCTTATCCGTATTTTACATGCATGTCATTTTACAAGTCCCACTTGGTTAACATGTTCATCACCACATTTTTCCTAAAAAACAGAGTTCATGTGCAATTCGTACAAACGTGAGAGTTGCAAAATATGCATGTTTGCTTGGTACACAAAATAGACGTGTAGTGCATGAAAAATAACAACGCGCATTATGTAAGTTAAAACTCACCTGGATCGATATGCATCTCTGAAAACTCCAAAAGATTCGGGTTCTCCAAATCTGTGGAAAACCTTCTATTAGTTCTAATTCTACTAAACGACTATAAAGTAAGGAAAACAAGAGCTACGAGACAGTTGGTGAAAGTAGGGTTTCCCTGTCACACAGTGGTTGTACGTTCGGGCTTGAGAGCGTACGTCCGTCGTGTAATGACAAGCCGTACGTCCAGTCGCGATACCGTACGTCCACTGTATGGGTCCTCAGAGAGAACCTCATTTTCTCTTCCACTGTCCGCCTATTCTCCGACTCCTAGGGCTACTAGGAACAACCTAAAGCCTTCTAGTCTAGTTAATAGCCTCCATGCAACGTAACAATGCTAAGCTAACGAAAACGCTAATCCAAACGGGTCTTAAAGCACAACTAAGCTAACAACTATGACTAAACATAAAATAGGCAGCATAATGATGTAATTAAAAGCTAAGAATCAAATGTTACCTCATTGAAACAAAACCGTAAGAGTTCTGCCTCACGAACGTTCTCAGACTCGGAAACGCCTCACACACACGCTCACCAAACACTCACAAACTCTTGAAAACACCTTGGGAACACTCTGGCAGCCTGGGGGCATTCTGAAGTTATGAAAAACACGAAGGGGGTAGGGTGCTATTTATAGGCTCAGAAAGCAACAGACGCCCGGTGGTTCTTGCCCAGCGGTTCCACTGCTGCCTCGTATGTCTAGGTATTAATAAGAGGGTATTCAAAAAGTAGCGTATGTTCGGTGGTCCTCCCATGTACGTCTGCATTACAGACAATAGCGTACGTCCACCAGACCTAGTGTACGTCCGCCCAAAAGTCTAAATTACCGCTCTAACATCCTTAGTGACCTAAAGCCCAAATTAATCTCCCCCAACTAAGCTACTTATGCCTAGTTAATAATTTGGGTCTCTACACCGCTCATATGGGTGTCCAACCAATCCATTCCATCCTTTCTTCTTGAGAACTAGATACCCCTCTGGAAGGATGGTCCGCCATCTTATGTAGTTGTCCTTGTTTCGAGGGATCCACTTAGGAACACGGTCCCTAGATTTGTGATCTTCTGTGTGTGAATCTTTAAAGATTTCTACATAAGATGGCTCCTTGAGACATTGAAAGGATGAAGCTTGTTGTGTCTCGAGAGGGATTGTGATGAAGGAGTGAGCTTTAGTATTCACTTCCTTGTCATTGGACCAATTTAAAATTGGCAGGGGCTCAACTTGCTCCCCGTTCTCTTCTTCTCCATTTTCAGTCTGCATCTTAGGAGTGGGATCCAATAAGGCCTTAGCTTGCTTATGTACCATGTCAACGTCCAAATCAAACTCAAATTGAGCAAAGCTTTCTTCCAAAGGATCCTCCAGACTTGGCTCTGTAAACATCACAGTTTGCTTGAGGAACTTGTCAAGATCCAGATTATATTCAATTTGATCAAAACACTCTCCCGATGGATCATCAAGACTTGGCTCACTAAAAATATCAGCATGATCAAGTAGCTTGTCCAAGTCTAGGTCATCTTTATCTTGAGCAAAGTGTTCCATCTCAGGATCCTCTAAACTTAATTCATGCAACACACCATCTTGCACAACTAGCTTATCAAGGTCTAGGTCACAATCATCTGTGGTAAAACATTCCATCTTAGGGTCCTCTAAGCTAAACTGGCTTACAATATCATCAACAATTTCCTCACTCCCACATGTGATGGTGGCTTGGACATGCTCATGATGAGGATCGCTGAGGCAATCCTCATCAATCATGTACTCCCCTTTCGCCATCTCCTGATTTTGGAGTTCCTCTTCCTCAATTTTGTTGAATTCAGCAACTAGATGACCGAATTGTCCCTCCAACCTTGCAATTGCTTCAGTGTTTGCCATAGTGACATATGTGATTTCTTGAAAAGGTTGGTTGACTATTTGCCTGAACGCCTCGAATGTGTCTTCCAATGATTGTTCTTGCAACACAGGAATGGTGGGTTGATCGACTAGTTCCATGAATTCCTTAAGAGTTTCTTCCAAAGAAGATTTCTCAGGAGGATAGTCAAATGATGAAGGAACGGAAAATGAATTTTCGGACTGCGGATATTCAGGATGGTGCAGTCCATAAGATTGGGGAGCAAAATTTTCTGTAGCATGAGCATACCACGAAAAATCAGAATGGTTGCTCCAGTCTGGGTTATAAAAATTTGAATCTGATTCAAACCCAGGACTTGAGAAACTGCTGTTCAATTGCTCATGCGAAAAATTAGAAAATTGTCCCCAATGTAGACAGTTACCTAAACTATGGTAATGGCTAGAGCATTGTAAACATGGTTCATGTGAGTAAAAATTGGTAGGATTTGGCGTCCTACAACTAGGGGAAACATCAAAATTATCGAACGGAAAACTCATGCTTCACTCAAACAGTTCAATACATCCCACATGAAACAATAACAATATACAAAAATAAAATAAATAAAAACTAACAAAAATAAACAAAACAAATAACTAATCAATAAACTAACAAAACAATAAACTAATTAAACAAATAAACTAACTAAAACTAAAAATAGCTAGTAAATAAATAAAAGCAGGTAGAATAAAATAAACAATTAAAAGAAAAAACTAACAATTAAACAAAAATTAAAAATTAAAACTTAGCTATCTCGGGTCTGCTGGTGCTGACTGTAGAGATGCGCTCGAGCATAAGCGTAAAATGTGGCAGTCTGCTGCAAGTGCGATCGATCTAAACAAGGATATGATCGATCGCAAAAGCGCACTGCTCCTGGTCAGAAAGCTGCGCTCGTACGCAACTGCGTACTAAGCGAGCGCAAGCACGAGAAGTGCTGTGAATAGTGCAAGTGTGCTCGATCGCAACGAATGTGAGATTGATCTCACTAACAGAGAGTTAATTTCCAGAAACTTAAACAGACGCCCAAAACAGCCAAATAAACCTATTCTAATTTTTAATTTTTTTTTTCTAAACAAAAGCACGAAAAAAATAAAATTAATGTTGAAATTAAAATAACTAGTAGAAAGATAAAATTAATCTAAGCATAAAATCAATTTAAACAAAACACCGATTCCTCGGCAATGGTGCCAAAATTTGGTCATACCAAAAATAAGTACTCGCCAATTACACGAATCGTTTGCAATAAAGTGGTTGTGCAAGTGCGAGTGTCGAACCCACAGAGAATCGCGTTTGTGTGAATTAATTATAATGCCTAAACTAATATTACCTTAACCTAGTCCCAACATCAAATAGGTAACATGCGTAAAATATAACCTAATTAAAATGCAATAAAACAAAGAAACAAAAAGCCTAAGGTCTAGACTCCACCTCCCCATATTAAAGACACAATTAATAATTATATCCATCTATTGATTAAAAGCGATGCATGACTTAGTGTCACGCTAGTTCATGCATCCTAACGCCCTATGCATGTCTTATCATTCCTATTGAAATAATCAAAACATCCGTCCATTTGACAAAAGACAAAACATGAACGGTTTAGGTACAAGGGATCCAATGTGAATGTGATTTAACTCAAACTACAATAGATAAATGAATGTAACCCGAACGATGAAATGTATCCATCGGACTAAATGAAAAGACTATCCAACTACGGCACAATCAATACAACTTTGTCACGAAATTGAACCGAAACGAACAAGCATGACAAATAATAAACGGATTAACGCAAAAACTAATTATGAAAGAATTTAAGTAAATCCATGGTGAGGCTTCATCTTCAACTTTAGTTGAAGATTAGCCTCCCATGCTAAAGGGAAACATAATCGACAAGAAATATAAAAGCAATTAATAAAGAAACGACGTTTATGAGTGTTTACAATGAAGAACAGGGAGGTTTTGGGCCACTGAGGGCACCTCAAACGTATCCCAAGCATCTCCCAAGCGTAGTATAAAACAAAATACAAAGGGTCCTATTTATAGACAAAATAAAATGTGCTGTCAGGTCAGGGGTGCGCTCGATCGCAACCCTGTGTGCGTTTGATTGTTTGACGAGCGTTCGATCGTAAATGCATCGCGGAGCCGTGTGTGCTCGATCGTAGGCGTGGCGCTCGATCGCAGTGCGCTTGATTGCAAGATGTGAGATCAATCGCACATAACTGCCTTAGAATTCCCACGACGCAAGTGTTGAAGCGATGGAGACTGGGGCTGGCTAGGGCAACGGGGACTTCACAGGCTGATGAGGCATGCGCTCGATCATGCCCCTTGGGCTAGAGCGCATTGTGCTCGATCGAACCTAGTGCGCTCGATCGCACTGGCAGAGGCTAAACTTCCATCTTTGCTTAATTCTGCCCCTTTGAACCATAATTTGCACCAAAGACCTACAACACACTAAAACACTAAAACAACACAAAATATTAGATATTAACAAAACTAAGAGCCTAACAAACATAAGTTAAGGAGGGTCCAATATACAATATTTGACACCGATCAACTGGCTACCATGGAAAGTGAGTTCCAAGCCTTGCACGAAAATCATACTTGGTCTCTTTGTCCAAGACCACACAATAGGAATATCATTAGAAACAAATGGGTGTACAAGCTCAAACAAAAACCAGATTGGACCATTGAAAGGTATAAAACACGACTAGTAGCAAAAGGGATTGAACAAAGAGATGGTATAGACTACACAGAAACATTTAGTTCTGTGATAAAACCTGTAACTATGAGATTGATTTTAGCATTAGCAGTTCATTACAATTGGTCTTTGAAACAAATTGATATATCAAATGCTTTTCTTCTTGGACAACATAGTGAAGAAGTCTTTATGGAATAGCTAAGAGGGTTTGTTGATCATCAATATCCTAATTCAGCTTGCAAATTCACAAAACCTTGTATTGTTTAAAGTAGGCATCAAGAGCCTAGTTCCATAGACTTACCCAAGCTTTACTTAAGCTCGGTATCACAGGCTCATTGGTTGATACTTCCCTATTTATGCTTCATAGATNGGGGGGGGGGGGGGGGTGGCATAATCCTATGTATAAAACAAACAAAATAAGGAAAAATCATATCAGTGGTCTTTACTTTCAAGGCAAAAGTAAGTGTTTTTCAAAAATCCTTGCCAATAATACTCACAGCAAACACTGTTTGGATTGTGAGAGTCTCCAAACAAGGACTACTGCGAAGGAAGAAGCATATTCCAAAAAATTCATGTTCATGCAAAGCAGGCTTCAATGTCAAGTGCGTTAAGTTCAAGGGAAAACCCATATATCTTGAATGGTTCTTCTCCACAGGGAATAACCTACATATTGTTAAGACAAGGAGAAGAGAGGTGTTAGTTTCGACCTTCAAGCCTCTGACCTGATGTCAGGGAGAGGGATAATAGATAGATTGACCCGGATGATCTTGATCCCGATTGAACTTTACTGGGCCGGTTAAGATGGCCAAAATTGGCCCACAAATAAGTGACCCGGATGGACCAGTTTGGAAACTTTAGATCCGGGTAGGTTGACCTGGATATTAAAAGATATATATTTTTTTAGAACCAGGTTGTCGCGTGAGGCACGTGTGAGACGCGCCAAAATACATGCATCTGGCGCATGGATCAAACACAGTATGGTGTGTGGGACACATGAGAACAAACAAAGACCCATAATCTAACAATTGGCTCTTTTCTTCTTGGTTCATAATTGGCATAGTTTTAGGCTTTGATACCATGTTATAATTTTAGAGAATGAAATAGAATTTTTGTTAAGAGAGAAAAAGAAGAGAACACTAAGCTACACTGAATACTGCATCTTATTTATGTGGACTTGAATCACAGTGAATTGTGGGATATACTTGTTGAAAATGAACTTTCATGTGTGAATGGTGGAGATAGGATGTCAAAGAAGACTGCACAAATGTAATTATTGCTTCCAATTTATCTTCTAAAACTTCCCTGCAAACAGATGGTATGAACTTTCTTCAATTTGATAAACAAAAATTAATTGGCAGTAAGTCGGTTGAATATCGTCATAAACTACCGTGAGCAGTTGGATTTCGCTAAAAAAACACTAAGGAGCAGTTTGATCTAGCCGTAAAATACTAAATAGTAGTCGAATCTCGTCGCAAATACCAAGGGTGGTTGAATCTCACCGCAAAACATGAACGGTTAGATTTGACCATAAAATACCAATTTTTTTTTTTCTCTCAAATATGTAAGTGTATTTTTGTCTTATTGAGAAATTTATAAAGGCATTTTTATCTTTTAGCTAGCATTGGGGTGGACATTGACAATGTTTTGATAGTTTGGAGCTTGGGGACATTGTCAATTGAGTGGTAATTTGAAAGGAGTATGTGGACATTCCCCAATTACTTTTTAAGTTATCTAATACAATCCCAAACTGGCTCTAAAAGTTGGAGGTTCTCTTGGAGAAACGCTTTGGTGGTGATGTGGTGGATTAGGGTTATTTTTTATTTTTTTTTTCAATACAGAGGAGCTGTGTTTGAGATTAATGGCAGAACTTGGCGCTTTAGCAAAGAGGATCTTTTAGTGAATTAAGCTGAAGTTTTTGTTTATACTTTTTACCCTTAATTCCAATTTTTAAAAGAAAAAAAAAACAAAATAATTTGTTTTTGCATTTTCCTGATGAGTAAGAGATGATGGATAATCTAATTTCATTTTTGGATTTCCCAAAGTTATATTCTTCATAAATTGATGAGAAAACAATTTCTATATATAAGAAGCCAGAGGGAGCATAAGCAATTTTTGATGCTTTTGCTTGTGTAGATCCACTCCCAGCAGAAATTTTGTGAATTCATGGAAATAAGGGTGGGATCCAATGTTATCGTCTTAAGTCATTTTTAATTTGTGTTCATCTTAATTGAGTGGATGATACAAAAAAATCTTATGAAAATTATTCTCAATACTTATTCTTTCTCTTATTTCTTTAGAATTTAGAAAAGATAACTTCCAGAATGTGTGAAACAAGGTAGAGATTTTCTAGAAATGTTTTATGGTGGTTTGTTCAAATTTCTAACAAACGAGAGAAATTCAAATTTTGTCAATTCATAGAAATAATAGGTCGTCTTAATTAAGTCATTTTGGTGCTCTACGCTAGCTGATGTGTTTATCTTTGAGTACCGGATGATACAAAACACTTGGTTTGTACCGGTCGGGTCATATGGAAATTATTCTCAATGCCTTTTCTTTCTCTTATTTCTTTAGAAAATTAAGATAACTCCCAAATGTGTTAAGCGAGGTGGAGATTTTCTAGGAATGTTTAGAGTTTAGTATCAAGATAAAGAGTGTCCGCATAAGGGACAACTCTCCTGGAGTTTCACCCCTATTCACACACAGAACTTGAAAGAAGGTCTTCCAGGGTGAATTCTTGTCAATCCCATCAAACCTATCCAAAATCTCTTTACATAATTCATTGTCAGGCTTACCCAATCCAAGAATTACCATTACAACTCTTCCAATTTGCCCGTATGTCAGCCTACCCTTTGAGCTGATGTTTTTACGTGTGACTCGTTTTAGTAAATTTTTCAAAACCTCAGTTCCTCTCAAAGAAAACATGTTATCTGTCAATGATTTCTGCCAGTCCAGAGAAATATGCAGTCAAAGATATTAGTGGAAAGTTCAATATATTGCCGCAATTTCTTATTATTATCATGGTGGTACCTGAGGTCCAGATATTGGGATTCCAAAAGAGACTTTGCAACCTCATAGATATAAGTAAGAGATATGCCTTGGCAGAACATGGAGAGGGAATTCTTTAATGAGAAATCATAAAGGGCTTTAACACTGTCCAAAACCTTCATACCAACAAAAATTAATTCTGAACACCAATAACTTCGAGCAGTTGAAACAAACTGTTGAAAATCGATAGAAACCAGCTTCCCGTTTCGATGAAGGAATCTATTATCCAATTGTCTCAACCAAAAGATAGATGGCTTTATCATTATGAAACTGCTTCCGCACTCCAAAGTAATTCAAGCAGAAATCTCCATATTTATTAGTAGCTTGGGTTTCAGGACATCTGAGGTATTCAATAATGTTCCCAATCTTATCTTTCCAAAGATTCCAAAAGCAAACCAGTGTTTCTAAAGAAAACTGATTTGTAGCGATCTTCTGTTCTGAATTCTTTATCAGATCGAAAACAAAATTATCTTCCCAAACATACTCAGAGAAGTTTGAATATAGATGAGCATCTAGAATTTTTCTAGCGCACATTATTTCACCTCCAACACTATTATATCTCTGAGCTGCATTCAAATAATTTTTCATCATGGACAAGTTACTCTGCTCATTTGATAAAACATCAGCCTCAGTACAAATAAACACAAAAAAGTTTTCTGACCCAATCTTCGCAAATGTCCTGGCTTTTGCTAAAAGCTCCTGCTTCTGTGTAAACTGCTTCAACGGCCAGCCTTTGCTTCCAGGTCCCCAAAGTGAGTTGGACAGAACATAGAAAAGAATTAACAAGGATGCTTCTCTGAAATTCCCAGCCTTACCTAAGAGATTAGCTTCATGTATAATGTCTCCTCTCTGCCTTGCCATGCCTGCATCCTCCATGAAGTTTCCTGATTCTTCTTCCAACATCATAAGCTCATCAAGAAAACCATGAGACTTCAAGAACTTGCGCATCAAATCTATGGATTGAAAAGATTTAACAAATTTCATCATGGATCTGCTATCCTTAAGCTTATAATAATGAAGAGCAAAAGTCTCTAGAAACTCTTGTTCAATTTTGTCTACTTCTTTTCCCATTCTAAAAACACCAAGATCTGTAGTTCCATGTTGTTTCCAATTCTGAATGTACTGAAAACCCAAATCAAATAATTTTCCTTTGGTGCAAATTTCCAAACAGTCTGAGAAAAAATAGCCCCTAGCATACACATCAGCTGCAAGTTCATAGCATCCGGCTAGAGAAAAGCATTCTCCAGCTCTTTTCAGCTCAGACTCGCCACATTTTTCCAAATAAAGCCTCCCTGAAACAATATGTTGAAATGCTCGAAGTCAAAATCTACCAATCTCAGACTGAAACCAATACTGACTCAGACTTTGAGACTTACAAACTCGGGCATAAAAAAGGTAGCTACAAATAAAAATTAGTGTTCATGGTATTTTTTAACCTTCATCAAGAGACCAATTTATCCCCGAAAATTCAGAGATTGATTAAAAAAACTTCTCAAATTCACATGGCAAGTTTTCAGATACAAATGATGAGAGAGAATCTAAGAAGATTGCAAAAAATAATGGAAAGAGACCAAAGTACATAGTAAAAAGACTGCAGAACTTCACATTTAAAGTGGAAGGAAAACTAAAAACAGTAGGACAAGCCGTCCAGGCTTCAGTACACACAGAATAAGGGAAGGTAATTTAATTGAGCGCCAAGTAACCCTCACAATAACTGAACTGCAGTGTCGTAGGATACACTACATCAATCATTTGGTCGGTTCCTATGAGATACTGACTGAAATAACTAGTTGCAAGCACAGTAAGTTCTAAACAATGTTCATTGCAATATGTTAAGTCAGAAAACCTGCAAATGTTCTACACGATGGATTATCAGTACACATTGTGGAAACAATTTATTTTGATAAACATTTGATACATTTCCCACTAAAAAGTGTCATCACCCAATGCTGGTTCAATCTAAATTTGACCTTGGTTGTTTTATTTGATGGATGTGGACTACTTTAAGTGAAAGAATACACGGTACTTTGACTTATATGGAACTTAACTGCTTCGTAATTCATTCATCTAGGTTTAGATTTTAAAGATTTTTGTTAATTTGGGTTGGATGTGCCTTATCATTGATTGTTAAGCTGGTCACATTGTTTTAGGAATCAGAAATATATTTGTATCGATGGTCTCTAAATGGGGTGGCTTAAAATTCTCTAATTATGTGTATTAGAAATCCTTGCAGTTTAAAAGTACAGTTAATCATCTTACATTCCATTTGGTTGCTCCAGGCAGAAAGAAAAGAAAGGAAAAAAGGAGCACCTGCACATGGCAGCCCATGACTTTACCATTGCACAAGAAAATGGATCCTCTCCCCCCACTTATTTCTTTCATAAAATTTAGCCATGACAAAGAAATTCAACATAGATTTATCGTCTCCAAGTTGTGTTATATTAAAACTTCCCACATTACAAAATGTTTCACTTTCAATTGAGAGACATCGAATTTTAAAGATATTGTGTACAATATTCCATAAAAATGATATGCCGTAGGGCTAGCAAAACAGGTACTTGACACGACTCAATTACAACCCGCGGGTACCCGTTATACGATTAGTCTATACACGAACACGACCCGTTTAGCTAAACGGGTAATCGGGTCTGACACGATTATAACATGGAAAATAGCCAAGTAACCCAACACGACCTGTTTAACATAACCGGGTCATATCAGATAGACACGACCCGACCCGTTTAAAAAGCTTAAAACACTAATTTTTTTTTTTTTTTTAAATGTAGTAATAATAATACTAAAAAACATTTTTAATTTAATTGTTAACTCATTCAATGATCATGTATATATATATACAAAATATATTACAAAAAATAGTTATATATATTTAAATACATATAATAGTAATTAAATAATAAATGTTATACGGGTTATACATAATTCAATAGCATTATATTATAATATGCATATTAAATAATGTAATTATAAATGTATAAGATCAATACTTAATCATATGATTTAATAAAATCCAACTATTTTTCTTAAATTTAGGAAATAAAATTACTTTTTGGTTTCTTATCTAAATACACCTCAGCCGCCAAATAAAAAAAACAAGAGACGCTCTCTCTAAGAAGAGGGAAGATCTAGATTTAGATCTTCCCTCCTCCTCTTTCACAATAGCAATGCTCAGTGTCTTTTCTGTAGGCTCTATCGGTCTCCGTTTTTTGGCGGGTTGCTTTAAATCTAGTTTGTAGATATAAATCCAGATCTAGCCTCTTCAACATTAGATTTGATCTTCTTCTTCAGCCAAGGCATGTCTTCCAAAGGGATGTCTACGTTACCGTGCTCGTCCGCTGCTGCTTGTAGGTTTTTTATTGTGGTTTTTTGTTTTTATTTTTTGGTCCTGGCCGTTAGGCTGAGGATGTGAATAATGCTTCTAGCTTTCAGTCGAGAGGGAAATGGTTTGTGTGTAGATGTTTTGCTCATGCCTGGAAAATGGCTTCCTATGCCCCCGGAAGGAGTCTGCGTTAGCAGATCTGTTTTATAAACTGAAGATCGGGCTGTAATAGCGGATGCCTGATGTCATAGATTGGTTTTCATTGTAAGATCTGTATGTTTTCGACTTTTATGATGTGCAATCTTTTAGCTTCGGCTATGATCTTATAGAACTGTATGTTTTGTGATTGTAAGAGTTTTTATACTCTTGACCACTATTAATGAAATCAGATTAATTTTCCCTAAAAAAAAAAAACAAAATCATATAATCTAATGACAATTCAAATACTTAATCATAGTATTCGTCTACAATGATAATGTCATTCATATAATATCAAATTAAGTAATTAACATTTGATTCAATAATGTGTTACTTATAACCACAATTAAAGTATTAATGTATTGTCATTGGAATTTATATGATTATATCCAATGATTAATTGATCATTAAATCTTATAATTATCTAATAACAAATTATACATATATAATATGACATAAGTATACAAATTGATACTAATACAATAATTAAGTAACTAGAGACTTAGTTCTCACTTTTAGTGTATGTTATAAGTCCATATACGTTATAAATTATAATTATACATATATATTGAATAATACAAATGTATAAGATCAATACTTAATCATATGATTTAATGATAATTCAAATACTTAAGCATAGTATTCATGTACAACAATAATTTCATTCGTATAATATCAAATTAAGTAATTAACATTGGATTCAATAATGTGTTATTTATAACCACAATTGAATTATTAGTGTTGTCATTGGAATTTATATGATTAATTGATCATTAAATCATGTGATTATCTAATAATAATTATATAATGGAATTTATAATTTAAGCCAACCAAATTAACTAATTTTACATTTATCCCTAAATTATAATTATACGTGTATAATACAAATTTTACACTAGGCTTATGGTTAGTTTAGTTTAAGAACCTAACAAAAACCGTGTGTGGCGGGTTGACCCGTTGGGTTGACCCACCAGACACAAAAATTACTGGGTCTTAATCGGGTAGACCCGATTAAGACTTGAAGCCGATAAGCCCAAACTCAATACATGTTTTTTCATGTCATGTTCGTGTCATTTTCGCGGGTCATGTTAAAATTGCCAACCCTAATGGTAAGTCAAAGAACTGAATCTCTTTCATACTCCCCCAAATCAGAGAAACATTGGGCAGCAGAATCAACCTTGCCTATGACTTCAAATATTTCAGCTGCTTCCCGAAGGATCGCATTGGCTGCTTTAGGATCTGAATGGCGGATGTGGTCAGCGGTAGCTCTGAGACCAAAAGCCTTAGACCTTCTTTCCCAATAAGTATCTCCAGCTCTCTCAAAGCACAATGTTGCCATTTCATAATTATACTCACGATACAACTGCAAAACAAAAAGAGTTAGACATCACCATTATTGTTTAAGACAGTCTATGATACTAAATAAAAATGAACAATCTTATTCCTTCACCACTATTTGTTTTATGCAATAACCTCATATTTTCCATTCGCAACAGGAGCAAAATATGTTTCAATAATAGAGGGTCAAAATCAATGGCATAATATATAGTACTAACCTTTATGCCCCGCAACCTCCATTCCTCTGGGCGGCTGGCAACTTGCATTGCCTGAGTAAGTGAGTCATCCAGCTGTTTGACTTGGACAAGACGCTTTTTCATCCAATAGTCAAACATAGGTCTACAGAATCCCTCTTCATTCTCACAGATCCACAACCTCTGCCTCGTACGAGTGACAGCCACATAAAGTTGCTTCAATTCTGAGCACAAGACATGGTGTTTAGCATCATTGAAACTTGGGAAAGAGAGAGAAGTGGAGTTGACTAAATCTTGTTCCTCCATGTATTTATAAATCACCCTCCACTGATTTTTCAGAGGTGATGAGCCAAAAAAGTTGTACAACAATACATCCTACATCAAGAGCAATATAGGGGTCACAAAAAGGTAGAGAAATAAGACAATAAACTTCTGAAAAAGATACATTTTGAACAAATAAAGTGATAATCGTTAACATCTAACTTTTTCATTTACTGTTACAGCAGCAGTCCTCAAACAAAAATGCGTTTAGACAAGAAGCTTGAAACTTTGAACTATTGCAAGAAAATTGCCATATATGTACTTGATTCTAGTATTTTGATACTGGAATCAGACAAACATAACAAAGCCAGCATTTGAATTAGGTAATCCCACTTAAAATGGTGATGAATCAAAACATATTAAAAACGACCTTCAAAATGATAGCTGCATTCATAAAAAAATTTAGCAAACAACGTAAAAGAAAACTCCTCATGATAATCACCTCGAAATAAACCAGTAAATTGAATAAATAATTATGCATTATAACCACCTGAAACTCAAGGCCCTTGCACTCCACAATAGTTAGAACAAGAGCTTGCTTCCCAACATATTTGGTAATTTCCTTCCGAACATGATCATCTCGTACCAATATTACCTGCTCTGCACCAAAGCCAACAAAACACCTTCCAGCTTTTCCACTATTTTTAAAAATAGTACCAATTGTGTTTTGATTGTTCCCTGATCCAAGCAAGATTGGAGCTTCACCATTTAAAGGACTAGTCTCAGGCTGCAAAACATCAATAGATTGAGGAAAGAAACGATAAAGAAGTTCAATAACACTTTGTGATAGTTTAAGAATCCCATCATGAGTACGGAAATTCTGGCTCAAATGGAAAATGTCTGAGATTTCCCCTTTCTCTGTTCTTTTATTATGTCCACAGCTTTTAGATTCCAGTAAAAACTTCTTGTAGAACAAAGATCGTATATCCTGGAATCTAAAATCAATTCCCCTTGCAATTGTCTGTGCTGTGTCACCAGCGAAAACAAAACCTTTTTCTACATTTTTGCAGATATATTTGAATAGTGCAATTTGGCTCAATGTGAGATCCTGCACCTCATCAACATATACAAAGTCAATTTCATCACCCGCATATCTTTGAACTCTCAATCGACGATGAAGATCAATTACAAGATCAGCCATATCAAAGTCACCATTTATAACCTTCATTTTTTCATAATTTTGAAAGACTTTATATATTATCTCTCTCTCATGTCTATTTAAACTGGACACTCGGCTCTCTGATAGTAAAACATAGTCTTCACTGCTGAGTTTACCATCACCTGCCTCTAGAGCTTGTGGGCCACCTTTTATATGAGAAATAAACTTAGTGAAAACTCTTGAAGAGTCAAGCATCTTAGTCAGCTGGGTATTGAAATGAGGCCAGTATGACGAACTAAACCTTTCATAATTAACTTCTTTCTTTCTTATGAATGTCTGTAAGGCAACTGATCCACCGCGTACCTTACCAAAAGAATGTTTCCTTACTTCATGGAATCTTTCAAAGTATGAATTACCCACAGTTCCATCAAGCATTATCAGAAAATCGTGAAATGTAATGACAAGAGGGTATGCCTTGGGTGGAACATCAACAAAAGTTTCCGGGACATCCTTGAAATGAGCTCCATCATCAAAATCATCAATATCAATTGAACTGCTTCCTTCTAAAAAATCACCACCACAGGCAAAGCTGCATGTAAAAAAATAATTTTAGTAAGGCTTATCATTAGATATTAAACAACTTTGATGCAACAAAAAGTCTATATACCATTATGAAACAAAACAACCAATGCATATGAGGAACTAAAAGCCAGCACCTAAGTATTTGGTAGAGATGGATTTGCCAGCTAGATTCTTACCAACAAGAAGAAATGCATATTTCGCGTCATGCATATGTGCTAACCTATGTTCATATCCCCATATAACATATATGAAAGCTAAACACACTCAAAAACATTTCCATGTAAATAAATGATAGGAAAAGAATAATCTTCACTCCCTATATCTCATGTGCTACACTAAGCTCTAATCTACACACCTTTTCAAGTGAGAAACATATCGTTTGACAGCAGAACAGAGTTTAGGACTGACTGTCACAAAAAGCTGGCGTAGTATGGTTTCCTCATTTTCTGAAACAGTCTCTTCAGCCTCCTTTTCCTGTCTATCGCTCTTGACACCAAAAAAATCTTTTGCCATATTGTGCAGTTTCTCTTTTTGAAATAATTTCATAATCAAAACATTTGTTTTCCCAGTACCTGACCGTCCAAGTATAAAGGTACTTCTTGGAAAAATGATTATCTCTAACTCTTGTTCAGTTACTTCAAATGGAAGATCCAATTCACCACCATCATGATTAGAAAGCAAGTGGGCCACTACACCTGATGATAAGGAGTAGAATTTCATCAGCATCAGACTCTCACTCATCTTTATATTCTCAACATAACTTCCACCATCAGAAGTAGAACCACTTAAATCGGTCCCATTTTCACTGCTATCATGTTTCTTAATCCTGACAATATCAAAAGCATACGACCACCTCTTCGGAACTTCCAAATTCCTATGCAAACAGCGACGTAAAAAAAAAAAAGTTTAAGCCAATTAGAACCTCAAACATAAAGAAGAGATGCTCATAAATTTAAAAGATCTAAATAAGGCATCCTTCAAGTTCTACAATTTAGCATAAAAATCTACTAGAATGCGAAAGAACATACATACCCCTCCAAACATCTCTCTTTGCAGTGATTAATAAAGTCGTCTGTATATTTTTCAAACATACTATCAAGACGTTTGATTAATTTCGGAATACCCCCTGCAGGAAATATATCCCAGATCTTCAAAACTTGATAGTACCTACATTCCTTTGCCAAATCACTCCAATCTTTTACTATGTCATTTCCACAAACAACATAATGACTTTTAACCTTAAATTGCTTTAAAATCTGTGAAGAACTTCGACAAATGTGATCTACATGCGGTCTCCAACCACTGGAAAGTTTAACTAGAAGGTGTATCACTAATTTCTTTGTCCATACACACTTCAGATTTTGAAATGATTTCAAAAAGTTATCACTGAAAAGAACCTGTTGATATTGAATATAGAGGATTTAATAAGAAAGAATACATAACCAATTTAAGCAAGAATATTAAATTTGCCACTAATTGAAGTTAGATAAAAAAAATATTTTGAATGAAAAGTATAACTAGTGAACGCCAAATACCTTCCACCTAGCACTGCTGAAAAGTATGCTATCCCCTTTGAGCAAATCGTCTAATTGTTTGAGCTCTTTCTTCACATCCAATATTGTTTTTTTCAAATCCTTATCTTCATCAGCATTAAAGAAACATTGACGATTCTTAGCATCAAGGACCAAGGCTTCCCAAACAGATTCACGATTACACAGTGTTCTTTCATTTCCCAAAATCCATAGACAGTGCCTAAAAGGCATTACGGGACCAATTATTATTCACCACACTTGTTAAAATGGAAGCAAAAGAAAACTTATCAAAAGAGTTTGGTGTAAGTATTACCTAGCCCTAGTAAGAGCAACATTAGTTCTCTGGGGATTTGATATGAACCCAATTGATCCATAATTATTAGATCTTACAGTTGATATTATTATTATGTCCTCTTCCCCACCCTGGAACCCATCAACTGATTTAACCTTCACTGCAAACCCGTCAAGGTTATCATACATCCTTCCAAGTCCCTCTTGAATTGCAACTACTTGGGCAGCATAAGGAGATATGACACCAACACTGAGCTTCTGTTCCGAACCAACCCAAGCTGTATTCAGAGCAAAAGACAAAAGAGGGGAAAAAAAAAGTTAATTAAATATTTAAGCACTAGTTTCTCTGTAACAACAGCAGCCGTTTACATTCGGACAAAGGGAAAAAAAAATATGATACTTCAATTGGGTAACCTTTGTATAATTTCTGCAGTATTTTCATAACAACAGCAACCTCAAGCATGTTCCTCCAACTACGCTCAACATCATCCTTCTCTTCTCTTCCACCTATATTTATAAAAGAATAGGGACCAAACATTGGCCAGGAAAGATAGAGCTTTTCATGGCTTTTTCTTTTAACATTTGGAGAATCTAAGATCTGTTTGTGATAAAATTTTGAATTTGGGAAGAAACTTATGGCTGGATGCATTCGGTACTGTATATTGAGAAGATGCTTTGAGTGACCCAATGAGCTCAATCTCTCAAATAAACTTCTCCCAAAGCCAGCTTCAGCAGAAATCTGTGAAAAGAAAACATAATAGATTTTGAAAGATTTTTTCTCTTTTTTTTTTTTAAAAAAAAAGAGTAACCAGTTTGCTCAACAACAAACGGAGGTTTATGTAAGATAACAAAATAGCATATACATACATTGCTTTCAACCATTGCTGGTAATTGGCACTCATCACCAAAAAGAATAGCATGCCTCAAACCCGGAAGTTGCAATGGTATGGTTGACTCGCACTCCTTTAATTGTGCAGCTTCATCAATAACCAGAATGCTCAATGGTTTCATGGCCACTGAGTGCAGCTTATAAGAACTTGAAGCAGTGCAAAAAAGTAAGGAAGCTGTACGAAGACAATATTCCTCTATTGACTGTTTGCTCATAATGCTTAGACGGTCGAGTATATTAAACGAGCCGTTGAGAGTTCTTAAAACAGACCTTAATGACTCAGATATATCTGCAGCTAATTCCGAACACGAAAAAAGCTCCACTACTTGAGATTCCACATTATCTTGAAACAGCAAGGTTTCAAAATACTCAAGCAGGCCAATAAGAGAGACCATGTTTTGAAAATTTTGTTCCAGAACGTAGTTTTTTGGTAAATGGGTATAAAATACGCGAATACAGTTTTTGATTGATGATGACGTAGAAACAAATCTTGTCCTTAGAAAATCAAGAAATGAGTTGATTTCATTTTCATTGTTGTGTTCTCTCTCTTTGAGAGATTCATTTTCCAAGAAGATGTTATACTTAGAAACACAATCTTCAAGNTTCCCAGTACCTGACCGTCCAAGTATAAAGGTACTTCTGGGAAAAATGATTATCTCTAACTCTTGTTCAGTTACTTCAAATGGAAGATCCAATTCGCCACCATCATGATTAGAAAGCAAGTGGCCCACTACACCTGATGATAAGGAGTAGAATTTCATCAGCATTAGACTCTCACTCACCTTTACATTCTCAACATAACTTCCACCATCAGAAGTAGAACCACTTAAATCGGTCCCATTTTCACTGCTATCATGTTTCTTAATCCTGACAATATCAGAAGAATATGACCAACTCTTCGGAACTTCCAAATTCCTATGCAAAAAACGATGTAAAAAAAAAAAAGAAGAAAAGGTTTAAGTAAATTAGAACGTCAAACATAAAGAAGAAATGCTCATAAATTTAAAAGATCTAAATAAGGCATCCTTGAAGTTTTAAAATTTAGCATAAAAATGTAATAGAAATAAAAAGAACATACATACCCCTCCAAACATCTCTCTTTGCAGTGATTAATAAAGTCATCTGTATATTTTTCAAACATACTATCAAGACGTTTGATTAATTTTGGAATATCCCCTGCATGAAATATATCCCAGATCTTCAAAACTTGATAGTACCTCCATTCCTTCGCCAAATCACTCCAATCTTTTACTATGTCATTTGCACAAACAACATAATGACTTTCAACCTTAAATTGCTTTAAAATCTGTGAAGAACTTCGACAAATGTGATCTACACGCGGTCTCCAGCCACTGGAAAGTTTAACTAGAAGGCGTATCACTAATTTCTTTGTCCGTACACACTTCAGTTTTTGAAATGATTTCAAAAAGTTATCACTAAAAAGTACCTGTTGATATTGAATATAGAGGATTTAATAAGAAAGAATACATAACCAATTTAAGCAAGAATATTAAATTTGCCACTAATTGAAGTTAGATAAAAAAATATTTTGAATGAAAAGTATAACTAGTGAACACCAAATACCTTCCACTTAGCACTGCTGAAAAGTATGCTATCCCCTTTGAGCAAATCGTCAAATTGTTTGAGCTCTTTCTTCACATCCAATATTGCTTTTTTCAAATCCTTATCTTCATCAGCATTAAAGAAACATTGACGATCCTTAGCATCACGGACCAAGGCTTCCCAAACAGATTCACTATTACACAGCGTTCTTTCATTTCCCAAAATCCATAGACAGTGCCTGAAAGGCATTACTGGACCAATTATTATTCACCACACTTGTTAAAATGGAAGCAAAAGAAAACTTATCAAAAGAGTTTGGCATAAGTATTACCTAGCCCTAGTAAGAGCAACATTAGTTCTCTGGGGATTTGATATGAACCCAATTGATCCATAATTATTAGATCTTACAGTTGATATTATTATTATGTCCTCTTCCCCACCCTGGAACCCATCAACTGATTTAACCTTCACTGCAAACCCGTCAAGGTTATCATACATCCTTCCAAGTCTCTCTTGAATTGCAACTACTTGGGCGGCATAAGGAGATATGACACCAACACTGAGCTTCTGTTCCAAACCAACCCAAGCTGTATTCAGAGCAAAAGACAAAAGAGGGGGAAAAAAAGTTAATTAAAGGTTTAAGCACTAGTTTCTCTGTAACAACAGCAGCCGTTTACATTCGGACAAAGGGAAAAAAATATGATACTTCAATTGGGTAACCTTTGTGTAATTTGTGCAGTATTTTCATAACAACAGCAACCTCAACCATGTTCCTCCAACTACGCTCAACATCATCCTTCTCTTCTCTTCCACCTACTATATTTATAAAAGAATAGGGACCAAACATTGAAGAGGAAAGATAGTGCTTTTCGTGGCTTTTTCTTTTAACATTTGGAGAATCTAAGATCTGTTTGTGATAAAATTTTGAATTTGGGAAGAAACTTATGGATGGATGCATTCGGTACTGTATATTGAGAAGATGCTTTGAGTGACCCAATGAGCTCAATCTCTCAAATAAACTTCTCCCAAAGCCAGCTTCAGCAGAAATCTGTGAAAAAAAAACATAATAGATTTTGAAAGATTTTTTTTTTTTTTTTTTAAAAAAAGAGGAGTAACCAGTTTGGTCAACAACAAAGGGAGGTTTATGTAAGATAACCAAATAGCATTTACATACATTGCTTTCAACCATTGCTGGTAATTGGCACTCATCACCAAAAAGAATAGCATGCCCCAAACCCGGAAGTTGCAATGGTATGGTTGACTCGCACTCCTTTAATTGTGCAGCTTCATCAATAACCAGAATGCTCAATGGTTTCATGGCCACTGAGTGCAGCTTATAAGAACTTGAAGCAGTGCAAAAAAGTAAGGAAGCTTTTTGAAGACAATATTTAGCTATTGACTGTTTGTTCAAAACTCTTGGAAGGTGGAGTTCATTAAATGAAAAATTAAGAGTCCTTAAAGCAGACCTTAAAGCAGACAGGCATTCTCTTCTCCTTTTATACAATAGGAATGGAATATCCATAAATGACTCAGATATATCTGCAGCTAATTCCGAACACGAAAAAAGCTCCTCCACTCCTTGAGATTCCACATTATCTTGGAACAGCAAGGTTTCAAAACCCTCAAGCAGGCCAATAAGAGAGACCATGTTTTGGAAATTTTGTTTTAGAACATACTTTTTTGGTAAATGGGTACAAAATACGAGAATACAATTTTTGATTGATGATGACGTAGAAACAAATCTTTTCCTCAGAAAATCAAGAAACGAGTTGTACTTCCTCTTGCTAATGCTACCACCTTTCTTTTTTATTTCATTTTCATTCTTGTTTTCTCTCTCCTTGAGATATTCATTCTCCAACAAGATTTTATACTGAGAAACACAATCTTCTAGAAGACGAATCATTGAAGCAAAACAATGACTCCAACCAGTAAGAGGACTTAAGCAATCTGTAAGCTTTCTGACCCGATAATCCAAATGTATCTCTTCAATCTCTGAATCAAGTTGGAGCCGCTCCTTATTCCCAAATAAGAGAATATCTCCCAGTGGGAAAAACAAAGTATCAATCCCAATGTCTGTTTTAAAGGATTCTTTCACCAGCTTTAGGGTGCGAGAGGCCACTTCTGTGATTGCAGCATTTGTTGGGGCACAGGTAAGAGTCTTACATTCCATTCTTAAAAGGGTAAAGAGTAGTGCACTGATGGTTTTTGTTTTCCCTGTACCCGGAGGACCCCATATAAGTTCTACAGCTGACTTGTGGTTGCGATGTATCTTATGGAGACATGCCAGAACTGCGTTGCTTTGCGATTCATGTAGTTCAGAAATAACACTGGTCCCAAATTTCTCATTCCAGCTTCCACCTCTCTGAGCACAACAGAGATCACCATCTTCCTCAATCTAGTGTGCAACATCAAGAAAAGAAATGAGCGTGGATAACCCAAAACAATTTGATATTGTTTTTGTTTTGTTTGTTTGTTTGTTTGTTTTGTTTTGTTTTTTTTTTTTTTTTGGATGAATAAAATTTTCCATACCACACAAAGAATACAATAAATCTATCCAGCAAGAAAACCCTACTGGAACACAAGTTGCTTAGTAACTTACAAAAAACAATAGAAAGCTATATATACTATTCTCAATCTTCAGAGAAAAGGCCTAAACAAACTCTAAAGCAACAAAGAAACAATACAAAGAAAATGAAACCCCTCTAAACAACCTCCAGAAAACACCCCACAGAAGCTACAACAGGAAACTAGGAGCCCAGGAAACAAACTCTAATCTGCAGAATACAGAAGCCACAACAGCAACAACATACAACAACAAAATGAACTACAAAAACAAGAATCTTCCAGAGACTACCAGCCAACCTCATGCAAACAGCCAAGCCCTCAACATCACCAACCCAACCAAGCTCAAGCAGAAACCCTGCCAAGAATCTGAGAATAGAGAAAAGCCTCTAGACCAGAACACTGGAGGGAATTCCCCAGTTATACAAAGTTTTTCATTATCTTCAGAAGCCTTAAACTTCCTTTTACCTTGTCCCACAATCCGAGTTCTCACCTCCTAACAGATATTTTGCAAAATCTGTTCTTTAGTACATATCCGATTACCAAACTTCACATTATATCTATGTCTCCAAATGTTATAAACAATAGAACCCCAGGCCAGCTTGCAAACAACACCTTTGAGGATCTTACAAACACTCGGCCATTTTATCAAAACCTCTTCCCAAGCCGTAGACAAGGAAATAAATGAGCATTTCATTTCCCTCCAAATCCTCTTGCTAAAACCACACTCAAAATACAAATGATATCTACACTCAATTAAGCTTCTACAAAAAAGGCATTTCTCTAGCCATTCTCCATTTCTGTAATCTGTTCCCCATGGAGAGACTATCTCAAACTACCAACTATAAGGAGGCATGTCTAGGAATAGCAAAAGAAAACCAAATCATATTGCTCCATTCTACCTTAGGCTGCTTTACCCATACACCGTCCCAAGTATATCTCTAGAAGAAATCACACTAGACAACTTGGCATCTATCTAACTTCTAGCATCATAAATAACCCTAAAACCATACTTATCAAAAAGAATACCATCCGGATGCAAAGCCTAAATCCACAAAGAAATAGTTCCAACCCCAACTTGGAACTTTAAAAAATTCTTAGCCATGTTATGAAGCTCTAAAATTTTCCTCCAGCTCCAAGTTGAGTCTTGGGGGACTTTGAAGAGCCAAAAACATCCGCCCCTAATCAAATTAACATTGATCCAAGCCATCCAAAGGGATCTGGATCTAGTAAAGAAGGACCAAATATGTCTTAAAATGGCTACCCTATTCCAATCCCTTTAACGACACCACTCATGACGGGAGGCTCCTTTAGAGCTGAATCCCAAGAGTTCCAGCTGAAGGGGTGTTCGGTCAGGACGTTGGAGCAGATCGAAGGGGTGGAAGACGTAGAGGCACCGGTCGTGGAGGTGCAGGTTTTAGAAGCTACAAGCCAGCACCGAACTGGATTTATAGGGAATGTCTATGGAGGTGCTGGTTATGGGGATGCTTGTGGAGTGCGTCATGATAACAGAAGGGAAGAACCCCATGAATACCAAATGAAGATTGACCTTCCATCATTCAATGGGCATCTTCACATTGAGGAATTCCTAGATTGGGTGATGGAGGTAGAGCGGTTCTTTGATTACAAGAATATTCCCAAGGATCGAAAGGTGAACTTAGTGGCTTACAAGTTCAAGGGTGGAGCCTCAACCTGGTGGGAATAATTACAGATTTCACGTGCTGGGAAGGAAGATGGGCCTGTGACATCATGGTTCAAGATGAAGTAGCTACTCAAGCCATGGTTCTTATAGCCGGATTTTGAGCAAAGTCTGATGACTTCTATCTGTTATCTGCCTGTAATGATCTCATGGAGACAGAAGCACAACATGTCACAAGGATTATTGGAGGATTGCGTCTAGCAATCCAAGACAAAGTCTCTATGCATCCTATCTTCACCTTGATCAAGGCAATGAGCTTGGCAATTCAAGTGGAGAAGCAACTAGAGAGGCCTAGAGCACCAACCTAGGAGTGAAATCTGAGTGATTTGACGCGATCTGCGTAGCGGCGGGGGAAACAACCCCGAATCCCAACTGTTGCGCCTAGTCAATCAATCACTCCCATGGGAAAAGGAGTCAGCAACAGCTTAAACATCCCGAGGTAAACAGTGAACATACACCCACCCAATAATCCATATGCATGGCTCAATCTAGACAAGTGTTTCAAATGCAACCAAAAGGGACATAGGTCACATCAATGTCCCCGATGACAGATGGTGAACTTGATCAAACTTGAGCCAGAAGGAGTCGAGAATGGAGAGATTGGAGCAACCAAGGATGATACACCCGATTAGGGGGAGGAAGAGTTGGCCAACGCTGATTAGGGATTCCCATTTTCCCAATCCTTGGTAATTTAGCACTTACTCTTGATCCCAAACAAGAGGATCAATATCAGAAATACAAGATCTTTTGCACTAATTACATGGCCAACCGAAGGGTATGTGATGTGATCATTGACGGTGGTAATGGGGAGAATGTAGTGTGCAAGGAGATAGTTATGAAGCTGGGGGTAAAGACCGAGAAGCACCCGTCACCATACAAGATCGGTTGGATCAAGTGGAAAATTGAGACACAAGTGACTAAGAGATGCCATTTTACGTTCTTGATCGGTAAACATTATTCGAACTCGATTTTATGTGATGTGGTGGAGATGGATGTATGCCACATAATTTTAGGAAGACCGTGGCAATTCGACGTGGATGCAAAGCACAAGGGAAGGGACAACATTTACATTATCTTCAAGGGCGGTTATAAGATAACTTTTTGTCCCTTATAAGAATCAATGATTGGTAATCCTATCTGTTCCGAGAGTATATAGGTCATTTTGTCCACTGGACCAGAATTCATGGAAGAAGTTAAGGAAGCTTGAGACATCATAGCATTGTTGACCAAGGGAACCACATTGGCTGTTGAAAAAGAAGTTCCTAAGATGATGTGATCGATGTTAGAAGAATTCTGAGACATCCTGCCTGAAGAGATGCCTGAGGGACTGCCACCCATAAGAGACATCCAACACTATATTGACTTAATGCATGGAGCAAGTCTCACTAACATTCCACATTACCGAATGAGCCCAAAGAAGAATGTTATTCTGTAAGAGCAAGTAGAGGGGTTAATTCAGAAGGGACACTTGCGAGAAAGCATGCATCCATGTGTAGTATCGGCATTTACTAGTATAGAAGAAAGATGAAAGTTCGTGGATGTGCATGGATAACCAAGCAATAAACAAGATCCCGATCAAGTACCGGTTTCCTATTCCCCGAATAGGTGATATGCTTGATATGCTGTCTAGGGCTAAGATCTTTTCGAAGATTGATATGAGGGAAGGATATCACTAGATTCATATACAACCGAGAGATGAATGGAAGACTACATTCAAAACAAAGGAAGGGCTTTATGAGTGGATGATGATGCCTTTCAAACTATAGAATGCACTGAGCACTTTCATACAACTCATGAACCAGGTACATAAATCTTTTATCAAGAAATTTGTTGTTTTCTATTTTGATGATATTCTTATCCATAGTCGCAACCCGATGGATCACAGGAGGAAAGTGTTGGAAACCCTTTATGACAACAAGCTATACATCAAATTGGAGAAGTGCAATTTCATGATGAACAAACTACTCTTCCTCGAATTTGTAGTAAGTACCAATGGAATCCGAGTTGATGAAGAGACGGTGAGAGCAATCTGAGAATGGCTAACGCCCAAGTCCGTGGGAGAAGTGAGAAGTTTTCACGGGTTAGCAACCTTCTACAAGAGATTCGTTCGGATTTTCAGCAGCGTTATGACACCAATCACCAAGTGCACGAAGAAGGAAAAATTCAACCGGGTTGACAAAGCCAAGCAAAGTTTCTCAATCAAAGAGAAGCTATGCATAGCACATGTAGTTGTTTTACCGGACTTTGACAAGCTGTTTGAAATTGAGTGTTATGCATCAATCGTAGGGATCAGAGCTATGCTATCTCAAGAAGGAAAGCCAGTGGAAATTTTCAGTGAAAACTCAAAGAAGCAAGACAAAAGTGGTCTACATATGAATTGGAACTCTATGCTATACTAAGAGCACTCATGGTATGGGAGCAATATCTAATTTAGAGAGAGTTTGTTCTAAACATAGACTATTGGGCATTAAAGTTCATCAATAGTTAGAAAAATTTGAATTGGATGCTTGCTCAATTGGTTTCTTATATCCAAAGGTTCACATTTACCCTAAAGCACAAGTTGGGAAAAATGAATTGGGTAGCTGATGCCTTATGTCATCGAGCTACATTACTAATTACTATGAAAGCTGAAGTAATGGGATTTGAATGTCTAAAGGAGTTATACGAGGCAAATGAAGATTCTGGCGAGGCCTTGAGACATTGCAAGGTGAGGCAAGCAAGTCTAGAGATGCAAATTCAAGAGTGGTATTTATTATGAGGGAATCAACTTTGCATCCCAAGGAGTTCTTTACGGGATCAAATCATATGGGAACTACACAGTGGAGGTCTAGGTGGACACCTTGGAAGAGACAAAACCATCTCCTTGGTAGAGGATCGGTATTACTGGCCACAATTAAAGAAGGACGTAGGTAATCAAGTTCGGAGATGTCCAACTTATCAGGTAGTGAAGGGACAAACATAAAACATTGTAGATGCCTTTACTGATACCCGAGGCACCGTGGGAAAATTTGTCTATGGATTTTGTGTTGGGACTTCTGAGAACCCAATTGAGGAGCATATTCAATAATGGTAATTGTGGATAGATTTTCTAAAATGGCTCACTCTTTTGCTTGTAGGAAAACATCATATGTTGTTCAAGTGGTCAATCTGTTCTTCCGAGAGGTGGTCCGATTCCATGGAGTGCCAAAGTCTATCACTTATGATCGAGATACCGAGTTCTTATCCCAATTATAGCGAACATTATGGAGACAGTTCGACACAAAATTGAACTACAATAGCATGAGCCATCCGCGGCAGACAATCAAACAAAAGTTGTTAATTGAACTCTAGGCAATTTACTTTGGTGTATTGCAGGTGACAAACTGAAGCAGTGGGACCTGGCTCTAGCTCAGGCCAAGTTTGCCTACAATAGCATAGAAACTGATATACTAAGAAGGCACAATTTGAAGTTGTCTATGGAAGAACTTCGAGACTTGCAGTATATCTCGTAGCTCTACCTAAGTTACCAGGAGCTAGTGTGGCATTGAAGCATTTAGCATAATGGGTGAAAGCCACCTAAGAGGGAGTTTGTCAACATCTAGAAGAATCCTATGCTAAGTTCAAGACAACAGCAGACAAGGATCGGCAATCAAAATTTTTTTTCGAGAAGGAGCTCTTGTGTTGGTATATTTACGAAAGGGGCGACTGCTGACTGGTACTTCTAGAAAGCTAAGGAATAAGAGGTATGGTCTATGCAAGGTACTAAAAGAGATAAACAACAATGCATATGTCATTGATCTTCCAGAGGAAATAACGATATCCTCAACATTCAAAGTGGCAGATATTTTTGAATATGTTCCACTAGAGGAGTCGGTACTAAACTTGAGGATGAGTTCTTTTCAGGAAGGGGAGACTGATGTAGAACGTTAGCGCACTAAAAGCTAAAGAAGATTTTATTTGATTTAATAATTACTACTTTATTTCATTTCCCTACTAGGATTATGTTTGCTTATCTTACTAAGATTAGGTTTAATTTCACTACTAGGAGTAGGTTTACTTTCTTTGTAAGTATTTATCTTCTATAAATATGTTAGTTTGTAATGTAAAACTCATTCAATTGAATTATTATCAAATCAAATAATTTTTCTCAAACTCTTGTGGAGTTTTATTATCCTTTAAGCCTGCGAGTTTGTTGTATACCTTGGTCTGAAGACACGACGCTGACGCTTTTGATTGTCATTACTAAGCCTTCCACTACATCATATTCTTAGAATTTTTTTGAGAAATGATTCATGTCAATATTTCTTACAAATCAATGATGGACCTCACAAATCTAATGGTTGATCTATTGAATTTGTAGGATGATATGGAAAAGAATATGGAAAAAATATTGAAGTGAATCATTTCTCAATTTTTTTACTTTCCCCAATTTATGAAGTTGAGAATTATTATGTCCCTTGGGTTTAGCCATTTATTCCTAGACTTCAGCTTAGCATATGAGCAAAACATAGAAGAACCTTCAACACGAGTTTGCCAGCCCTCATCCACCCAAACAAAAAATTCTTATGATCGAACCCAAAACCGAAGTTCTTAAATGGCTTTGGCCCAAAGCTCTTCACCCTCCCTCGTCTTTTGATCATTGTTAATGGTAGATTCCAAGATACTAAGAAAATTGCAGAAAAATACCTTAATCGAGCTTTACCATCAACCCGCGCTACCAAATTAAAATCAAACTTAGTCCTCCATAGCTTCTTTCCCTCACGCAAACAAAAACCTTGCATTTAGCACACTTGATAGGTATCCAGGGGTATTCAATCCCCACTACAATTAGCTTGTCATCCCCATCAACCACATCCAACTCTGTAGGAAGCTTCGACTCCACATCAACCTCCACCACAAATCTGGCAAATCCTAGCCGCTGTTGCTCCTCCGTCACAGAATCAGATAACGTTTTCCCAACCCCACTCGCAATACCACCAGGGCACTCTGGATCCCGAAACTCCATAGGCAGGTGAAGCAACTTGATCCATATGGGAATAGAAGAGACTGAAAGCTTCAGCAGTTGCATCCCCAACTGCCACATTCTCGACTCAACCACCTCATCCCTTGTCATAACAAGATTGAACCGAAAACTGTAGGTAGACCCAATTTTCTAGGCAAAAGACCTCAACCTTCCCATATTGGCTCCATATCTGCTCCACCGATTTCTTCATCGGGAACAAAGAGAGCAGCTTCTCCGGAAATTAAAAGTAAAAAATAAAAAATAATTTTCTAATTTATATGGGTTTTTGGTGAAAAAAATTGAAGGTCATTTTATAGGGTAGTTTGGAATGAAATTGTCTCGATTAAAAATTTACGAGTATATTGTTTATTGAGTGACAGTTTGAAGAGATGTATGAACTTTTCCCTAAAATATGAGTATGACATGTCATAGTGAAGGTGGAACTAAAATTTATATCTATCTATATATATATATATATATATATATTAGGAAGATAAAATTAAATAAGTACAAAAACACATTGATACATGTAATCTATGTGTGCGTGTTTATATAAAATAAAAGCATAGAAATCTTAATATAACTCTTATGGCATTACAAATATACAATAATATAAACAAATAGCAAAATAAACTAAACATAATTTATGAGTCCAAGAAAATGTACCTTTGAGTGTGGACTCTTTCTCATAACAATCTTTTAAAGCCCCAAACAACAACAATGCTAAAAGTTGAGTCAAACAATAGTGCAATCATAAATGATTAAACCATTTAACTTGTAATACAAAAACAAATATTGTGAACTCAAATGACAGTGGAATAACTACTAAAAAAATAACCACTCAGAGTCCCAAACTAAATTGAGTTTCTGGTTAAGTGAGAACTAGAATATGTAGGAACTAACTAAATGAGGGTGTTTAAATTTTTTTTTTTTTTATTTTTATTTTTTATATATATTAGAAGAGAGTGCGAAACTTAGATAAATAAATAAATAAATGGGGACACAAATATTATTTTGGAGGGGGACAAAAGTATAATTTTGAGGGAACAAATTTATAAATATGTCTACTTTAAGACAACTTTTTAAAATTTAAGTTTTGCACAATGTAAAAATTAAGCATCGGGTCCGCCCCTAGTCATAGTAAACTCAAACCAAACAATTCACAATAGTTTACATACGCAGCTAAGATAAGCGGAGAGAATACTATTAATTTATCTCTTTCTATCGATTTAAATTTTTTAAATAAGTAATAATTTAATATAGTAAGAGACATTTATTTTCCTATTTATCTCTATTTTTCAATAAAATAGTCCATGTGTTATCCGGTCTACTTTACAATATTAATTAAAAAAAATTAAATATATTATTTTAAATCCACTTAAAACTAAATTACTTACCAAAGATTTAGTGCTCAAAACGTTTTTGATAATCTCCAGATTCCCAGACATGTGCAAAGCATTCCAAATCCTCTTGTTAGTGGTTGTATTTATCAAGAAAATGAGAAAAAATGAACTCTGGCCGATCGCAATGTGTTTGGACGCCTTGACTTTAAAACTAGTAGATAAGCTGTTGTTCTTGTTATCCTCGTCTTCTTCAACGTCTTCCTCGTTTTCTTCATCATCCTCTTCCTCGTTTTCTTCGTCATCCTCTTCCTCTGGGATTTTAGTGACCGTTACAAAAGCCCACTGCCTTCCTGTTCTCTTTAAATCAGAAACATCCTCGGGTATGGCGTCTGCTAAAACTAATATATCTCCCGGCAGAGTTTTGTAGGGCTCCTTACCAGGAACACCCAATCTGTTTATCCAATAATCAACCTTAACGTCATACGACATCGTTCCATATGACTTAGATTCATCAAATGCAATCACTTCAGCGAAAGGAGCGTTTGATATAATCTCCATGCTTGAATGCAGTGCTGCACGAGTTTCTTCCAGTAAGGGGTAAACATATGACCCAAAATACTGCTCAACAGACCTAAACTTCTCTGGAATATGTTCCACCTATAAATTAAGAATCAAACAAGGGTTCAATTCCAAAAAAAAAAAAAGAAAAGGAAAAAAAGGAAAAAAAGGAAAAAAAAAAAAGAATTTTGACAATATTTAATAGAAAATTCTATCGAAATAAGGTAATTGAAAGTTAGATACCCTTAATTAAGAATTTTTAAACTTTAAAAGTACTTTCAAAAGACGTGAAAGCTCTTATAATTTAACAACTTTATTTTTTATCCCCTTGGTTTTCATTTTGTGGCATAGATGATACCTTAATAATAGCTAAAAACAGAGATAATAGCTTCGTTTAGCTTCCATTCAAAATTTGATGGAAATCCACATTAGCACCCCATGCTATCCCTGTTTGGCCTAGCTAGGATGGTTTTGACCGCCCCAAACAAGCCAATCTAGGTGGCCAAACCACTTCACCCCCAAAATGCCAGTTAAAAAAAATAATAATAATTAGGGTTGGCCTTTAGGGGGGTGGTTCAGCCACCTCCAAGGGCCGTATTAGTGGCTGAAACTAAACGGGGGTGGCTAACAACCTTGGGGATTTTGCAAGTTGGGGTGGCTGGAGTCACCTTTATTCCTCTTATTTAATTTTTATCATTTTAGCTTTTTATTTTTTTTATTTTTAATTAGATATATGGACATATGTTGACATTTTAGGGATGTTGATGTTGATTTCCGTTAAATTTTGGAAGAAAGTTAGACGAAAGTATCATCTTTGTTTTTAACCATTATCGAGGTATAAGTTGTAATACATAATAAAATTGATGGGACAAAAAAATAAAGTTGGTAAATCATTCGAGGCAAAAAAGTACTATTTAATCTAAATAATAATTATAATAACAATAATCTTTGCTTGCACATTCATAATTAAGCACGTTAAAAAGCTTTCCTAGCTACCATTACTCCTATTCTAATAACACATTTATAAGTAAGCAGTAGAACATCCTTACAACTGTTGCCCACCAACACTAACACTAAACAAATAGAATGTTGGATTAAAATAAAATCAAACCTGGTTATTGTAAAGGTTTTCATTTTCAATGTCTTCAAGGGACCAAGAAAGCACGACATCAAGGAAATCACGACTATTCTTAAAAACTGCTGCTCTCTTTGTGTTGGAACACTCCCCCTCCATCATTAATTCCAATCTTCCAGTATCTTTCTCACAATCTTTCTTCTTCTCATCGATCTCCAGGCAATATCAATGATTTTTTTAAAAAAAAAGATAAAAAACAATAATGATTGAATACAAATTAAAAACAAATTTGCAGTCTACAATCTAATAACTGTAGTTATTAAATAACAACTAAATAACTATAATTTCTTATAAAATACCAAATAAAATGAGTAAACCCACGTTTATGTCAGATCAATCTATTTCTTTCTCATTTCTATTTGATTGGCCTTTTTGCTTCTTGTAGATTTTTATAGGATTAGAGCTTCTAGATTTGAATGGGTAAGAGCCAAGCGATTAATTGAGTAGGTATGAAAAGATTTTTATACAATTAGGGCTTCTTGGTTTGAATTAGTAAAAGAACCAAAAGATTTCTTGAGTGGACCAAAATATTTATTGAGTTCCCCAAAAAAAATTAGTGAATATGGCCAAAAAATTTTATTGGGTATTGCGCAATAGGCTAAAAAGTAAAAATTTTACTATATAATTTTTTTTTTCCTCTAAGGATTAATGGGGGTACCCCCTGTCACCGTGCTTTGGGTTCTTGTTTCCTAAAAAAGCATGATCACATTATCTCAACTAAAAATAAAATAATAAAAAAGAAAAAAAGGAAAACATGCAGACTGAATAAATAAAGCAGAAAACAACACACCCTTTTTTTCTTCAAAGCAGATGAAAAAACGTGCATCATTTCTCCTTTATATATTGTTTAAATTATTTATTTCGCAAAAAAAAAATTTTAAAAAAGAAGAAGAAAAAGAAATTCAGGGATCTTAATTAATTTTCTGAAAAATAGAAACACATGCATGCAGTGGATAATTAAACTTATTTGCATGGGTTCTAATATATTTAGATACCTGAAAAAGTAATGCCCATGTGGCGGAATAGTAGTATTCCAACTCCAATATTAGCCTTCGTTTCTCTGAGTGTGAATTTTGATCTCCTTCTACTTGTTGTTCTTCAATCGCTTAAATGCTAGAAATTATTCAAAAAGTTGCAATAAAATCTCATGAGACGATAAGCTAAACCAAAATGAAGATAACCTCGGAATATAATAAAATCAAACCTGGTTCTTGTAAAGCTTTTCATCGCAAATGTCTTCAAGAGACATCAAGGAAATCGCGATCGAGGATCATTAAAAACTGCTGCTCTCTTTGTCTTGTAACTCTCCCCCTCCATCATTTCCACTCTTCCAATATCTTTCTCACAATCTTTCTTCTTCTCATCTGCAGGCAATATATATATGTCAACGATGATATAAAAAACTAAAACAAGGAATGCATATGCTAAAGCGGCACCCCACTCCATCTAAAGAGAGAATTAAAGCAAAAGGGAAATGTAAAAGTTGTTGTCTGGGATATGTCTTTTTCTTTCCTCGTACGAAAATATATCTAGCTAGCTTTTTTGTTCTTGCGTGGAATATTTTTCCCAACTTTTGAAAGGCAGGAAGAGAGAAAACACATGTCACTATATCATACCACGATTAATCTGTTTGAAAAATCGTTAGAAGAAAAAGAAACGACAAGTTTGAGAAAAATTATTTAGTAGACCCTCATAGACTCATATTATTTCGATACAATTATGGTGACGTGACAGTGAAAGTTAGCCTTTGAAACAACGTCGGTTATAACAAGAAAAAATCAGTATGATTTTTACTTCTACATCACTATAGTTATATGACAGTCGTAAGAAAATCTACTAAATAGCATTTCTCAACAAATTTCAAGGCTCATTAATTAAATAAAAAAAAAAAAA
>CM017324.1:21835085-21853800 GCA_006937295.1 Carpinus fangiana
AACCCTCACAATAACTGAACTGCAGTGTCTTAGGATACACTACATCAATCATTTGGTCGGTTCCTATGAGATACTGACTGAAATAACTAGTTGCAAGCAAAGTAAGTTCTAAACAATGTTCATTGCAATATGTAAAGTCAGAAAAGCTGCAAATGTTCTACCTGATGGATTATCAGTACACATTGTGGAAACAACTTATTTTGATCAACATTTGATACATTTCCCACTAAAAAGTGTCATCACCCAATGCTGGTTCAATCTAAATTTGACCTTGGTTGTTCTATTTGATGGATGTGGACTACTTTAAGTGAAAGAATGCACAGTACTTTGACATGGAACTTAACTGCTTCATAATTCATTCATCTAGGTTTAGATTTTAAAGATTTTTGTTAATTTGGGTTGGATGTGCCTTATCATTTATTGTTAAGCTGGTCACATTGTTTTAGGAATCAGAAATATATTTGTATCGATGGTCTCTAAATGGGGTGGCTTAAAATTCTCTAATTGTGAGTATTAGAAATCCTTGCAGTTTAAAAGTACAGTAGTTAATCATCTTACATTCCATTTGGTTGCTCCAGGGAAAAAGAAAAGAAAAGAAAAAACGAGCACCTGCAGGCTGCACATGGCAGCCCATGACTTTACCATTGCACCAGAAAATGGATCCTCTCCCCCAACTTATTTCTTTCATAAAATTTAGCCTTGACAAAGAAATTCAACATAGATTTATGGTCTCCAAGTTGTGTTATATTAAAACTTCCCACATTACAAAAAGTTTCACTTTCAATTGAGAGACATCGAATTTTAAAGATATTGTGTACATTCCATAAAAATGATATGCCAAGGCTGGCAAAACAGGTACCTGACATGACTCGATTATGACTCACGGGTACCCGTTATACGATTAACCTATACACAAACATGACCCGTTTAGCTAAACGGGTAATCGGGCCTGACAAGATTATAACATGGAAAATAGCCGGATAACCCGACACAACCCATTTTACCCGTTTAAAATAACCGGGTCATATCAGGTAGACACGACCTGGCACAACCCAACCCGTTTAAAAGCTTAAAACACTAATTTTCTTTCTTTCTTTCTTTCTTTTAAATGTAGTAATAATAATACCAAAAAACATTTTTAATTTAATTGTTAACAAATTGTTAACTCGTTCAATGATCTTGTACATTTATACAAAATATATTACAAAAAATAGTTATATATATTTAAATACATATAATAGTAATTAAATAATAAATGTTATATGGGTTATACATAATTCAATAGCATTATATTATATGCATATTAAATAATATAGTTATAAATGTATAAGATCAATACTTAATCATATGATCTAATGACAATTCAAATACTTAATCATAGTATTCGTATACAATGATAATGTCATTCGTATAATATCAAATTAAGTAATTAATATTTGATTCAATAATGTGTTATTTATAACCACAATTAAAGTATTAATGTATTGTCATTAGAATTTATATGATTATATCACATGATTAATTGATCATTAAACCTTATGATTATCTAATAACAAATTATACATATATAATATGGTATAAGTATACAAATTGATATTAATACAATAATTAAATAATTAGAGACTTAGTTCTCACTTCTGTTGTATGTTATAAGTCCATATACGTTATAAATTACAATTATACATATATATTGAATAATACAAATGTATAAGATTAATACTTAATCATATAATTCAATGATAATTCAAATACTTAATCATAGTATTCATGTACAATAATAATGTCATTTGTACAATATCAAATTAAGTAATTAATATTAGATTCAACAATGTATTACTTATAACCACAATTAAAATATTAATATATTGTTATTGGAATTTATATGATTATATTACATGATCAATTAATCATTAAGTCTTATGATTATCTAATAAGAAATTATACATATATAATATGACAAAAGTATACAAATTGATACTAATACAATAATTAATTAGAAACTTCGTTCTCACTTCCAGCGTATGCTATAAGTCCATATACATTATAAATTATAATTATACATATATATTAAATAATACAAATGTATAATATCAATACTTAATCATATGATTTAATGATAATTCAAATACTTAAGCATAGTATTTATGTATAATAATAATGTCATTCATATAATATCAAATTAAGTAATTAACATTGGATTCAATAATGTGTTACTTATAACCACAATTAAATTATTAGAGTATTGTCATTGGAATTTATATGATTATATCACATAATTAATTGATCATTAAATCATGTGATTATCTAATAATAATTATATAATGGAATTTATAATTTAAGCCAACCAAATTGACAAATTTTACTTTTATCCCTAAATTATAATTATCCATGTATAATACCAATTTTACACTAGGCTTATGGTTAGCTTAGTTTAGGACCTAAACAATAACTAGGTCTGGCGGGTACCCGCCAGACCCGAACAGTAACCGTGTATGGTGGGTTGACTTGCCAAACATGAAAATTACCAGGTCTTAATCGAGTAGACCCAATTAAGACCTGAAGCCAATAAGCCTAAACCAAATACCTGTTTTTTCATGTCATATTTGTGTCATTTTCGCGGGCTGTATCAAAATTGCCAGCCCTAATGGTAAGTCAAAAAAACTGAATACGTACCTGCTCTTTCATACTCCCCCAAATCAGAGAAACATTGGGCAGCATAATTAGCCTTGCCTAAGACTTCAAATATTTTGGCTGCTTCCCCAAGGATCGCATTGGCTGCTTTAGGATCTGAATGGTGGATGCGGTTAGCGGTAGCTCTGAGACCAGAAGCCTTAGACCATCTTTCCCAATAAGTGTCTCCAGCTCTCTCAAAGCACATTGTTGCCTTTCCATAGTTATGCTCACGATACAACTGCAACAAAAAAGAGAAGAGTTTGACATCACCATTATTAGTTTAGGAGGTTAATTTGTTTTTGAAACAATTGTGAGTCTATGATACAAATAAAAGTAAACAATCTTATTCCTTCACCATGATTTGTTCCATGCAATAATCTCATATTTTCCATTCACAACTGGAGCAAAATATGTTTCAAAATCAATGACATAATAAATAGTACCAACCTTGATGCCCCGCAACCTCCACTCCTCTGGGCTGCTGGCAACTTGCATTTCCTGAGCAAGTGAGTCATCCAGCTGTCTGACTTGGACAAGACCCTTTTTCATCCAATAGTCAAACATAGGTCTGCAGAACTCCTCTACATTCTCACAGATCCACAACCTCTGCCTCGTACGAGTGACAGCCACATAAAGTTGCTTCAGTTCTGAGCACAAGACATTGTGTTTAGCCTCATTGAAACTTGGGAAAGAGAGAGAAGTTGAGCCGAGTAAATCTTGTTCCTCCATATATTTATATATCACCCTCCACTGATTTTTCAGAGGTGATGAGCCAAAAAAGTTGTACAACAATACATCCTACACGAAGAGAAAAATAAAAGTCACAAATGGGTAGAAAAATATGACAGTAAACTACTGACAAAGATATACATGTTGAACAAATAAAGTGATAATTGTTAACATCTAAATAAAGTGATAATTGTTAACAAAAATGTGTTTCGACATAAAGCTTGAAACTTTGAACTTTTGCAAAAAGTTGCCATGTATGTACTTCAAAGTATTTTGATACAGGAATCAGACAAACATAACAAAGCCAGCATTTGAATTATGCTATCCCACCAAAAATGGTGATGAATCTTAACATTTTAAACAGGACCTTTCAAGATGATAACTGTAGTCATCTCCATATAAACCAATAAATTGAATAAATGGTTGTGCATTATAACCACCTGAAACTCAAGGCCCTTGCACTCCACAATAGTTAGAACAAGAGCTTGCTTCCCAACATAATTGGTAATTTCCTTCTGAACATGATCATCTCGTACCAATATTACCTGCTCTGCACCAAAGCCAACAAAACTCCTTCCAGCTTTTCCACTATTTTTAAAAATAGTACTGATTGTGTTTTGATTGTTCCCTGATCCAAGCAAGATTGGAGCTTCACCATTTATAAGACTAGTCTCAGGCTGCAAAACATCAATAGATTGAGGAAAGAAATGATAAAGAAGTTCAATAACACTCTGTGATAGTTTAAGAACCCCATCATGAGTACGGAAATTCTGGCTCAAATGGAAAATATCTAAGATTTTCCCTTTCCCTTTTCTTTTATCATGTCCACAGCTATTAGATTCCAAGAGAAACTTCGTGTAGAACAAAGATCGAATATCCTGGAATCTAAAATCGATTCCCCTCGCAATTGTCTGTGCTGTGTCACCAGAGAAAACAAAACCTTCTTCTACATTTTTGCATACATATTTGAATAGTGCAATTTGGCTCAATGTGAGATCCTGCACCTCATCCACATATACAAAATGAATTTCATCACCCTCATATCTTTCAACTCTCAATCGACGATGAAGATCAATTACAAGATCAGCCATATCAAAGTCACCATTTTTAACCTTCATTTTTTCATATTTTATAAAGGCTTCGTATATTCTCTCTCTCTCCTGTCTATTTAAATTGGACACTCGGCGCTCTGATAGTAAAACATAGTCTTTACCACTGAGTTTACCATCACTTGCCTCTAGAGCTTGTGGGCCACCTTTTATATGAGAAATAATCTCTGTAAAAACTCTTGAAGAGTCAAGATTCATATTGAAATGGGGCCAATATGATGAACTAAACCTTTCGTAATCAACTTGTTTCTTCCTTATAAATGTCTGTAAGGCAACAGATCCACCACGAACCTTGCCATGAGAATGTTTCCTTAATTCATGGAATCTTTCAAAGTATGAATTACCCACAGTTCCATCAAGCATTATCAGAAAATCATGAAATGTAATGACAAGAGGGTATGCCTTGGGTGGAACATCAACAAAAGTATCCGGGACATCCTTGCAATGAGGTCCATCATCATTATCATCAATATCAATTGAGCTGCTTCCTTTTAAAATATCGCCACCACAGGCAAAGCTGCATGTAAAAAAATAATTTTAGAGAGGCCTATCATTAGATATTAAACAACTTTGATGCAACAAAAAGTCTATATAACATTATGAAACAAAACAACCAATGCGCATGAGGAACTAAAAGCCAACACCTAAGTATTCGGTAGAGATGGATTTGCTAGCTAGATTCTTACCAACAAGAAGAAAGGCATATTTCGCGTCATGCATTTGTGCTAACCTATGTTCATATCCCCATAAATGATAAGAAAAGAATAATCTTCACTCCCTATATCCCATGTGCTACACTAAGCTCTAATCTACAGACCTTTTCAAGTGAGAAACATGTCGTTTGACAGCAGAACACAGTTTAGGACTGACTGTCACAAAAAGCTGGCGTAGTATGGTTTCCTCATTTTCTGAAACAGTCTCTTCGGCCTCCTTTTCCTGTCTATCGCTCTTGACACCAAAAAAATCTTTTGCCATATTGTGCAGTTTCTCTTTTTGAAATAATTTCCTAGTCAAAACAGTTGTTTTCCCAGTACCTGACCTTCCAAGTATAAAGGTACTTCTTCGAAGATTGATTATCTCTAACTCTTGTTCAGTTACTTCAAATGGAAGATCCAATTCGCCACCATCATGATTAGAAAGCAAGTGGCCCACTACACCTGATGATAAGGAGCAGAATTTCATCAGCATCAAACTCTCACTCACCTTTACATTCTCAACATAACTTCCACCATCAGAAGTAGAACCACTTAAATCGGTCCCATTTTCACTGCTATCATGTTTCTTAATCCTGACAATATCAGAAGAACATGACCAACTCTTCGGAACTTCCAAATTCCTATGCAAACAGCGATGTAAAAAAAAAAAAAAAAAAAGGTTTAAGCCAATTAGAATGTCAAACATAAAGAATAGATGCTCATAAATTTAAAAGATCTAAATAAGGCATCCTTGAAGTTTTAAAATTTAGCATAAAAATCTAATAGAAAGCAAAAGAACATACATACCCCTCCAAACATCTCTCTTTGCAGTGATTAATAAAGTCATCTGTATATTTTTCAAACATACTATCAAGACGTTTGATTAATTTTGGAATACCCCCTGCAGGAAATATATCCCAGATCTTCAAAACTTGATAGTACCTATATTCCTTCGCCAAATCACTGCAATCTTTTTCTATGTCATTTGCACAAACAACATAATGACTTTTAACCTTAAATTGCTTTAAAATCTGTGAAGAACTTCGACAAATGTGATCTACGCGCGGTCTCCAGCCACTGGAAAGTTTAACTAGAAGGTGTATCACTAATTTCTTTGTCTGTGCATACTTCAATTTTTGAAATGATTTCAAAAAGTTATCACTGAAAAGAACCTGTTGATATTGAATATAGAGGTTTTAATAAGAAAGAATACATAACCAATTTAAGCAAGAATATTAAAATTGCCACTGATTGAAGTTAGATAAAAAAATATTTTGAATGAAAAGTATAACTAGTGAACACCAATTACCTTCCACCTAGCACTGCTGAAAAGTATGCTGTCCCCTTTGAGCAAATCATCAAATTGTTCGAGCTCTTTCTTCACATCCAATATTGCTTTTTTCAAATCCTTATCTTTATCGGCATTAAAGAAACATTGACGATTCTTAGCATCAAGGACTAAGGCTTCCCAAACAGATTTACTATAAAGTAGCGTTCTTCCATTTCCCAAAATCCATAGACAGTGCCTGAAAGGCATTACTCGTTAAAATGGAAGCAAAAGAAAACTTATCAAAAGAGTTTGGCATAAGTATTACCTAGCCCTAGTAAGAGCAACATTAGTTCTCTGGTGATTTGATATGAACCCAATTGATCCATAATTATTAGATCTTACAGTTGATATTATTATTATGTCCTCTTCCCCACCCTGGAACCCATCAACTGATTTAACCTTCACTGCAAACCCATCAAGGTTATCATACATCCATCCAAGTCTCTCTCGAATTGCAACTACTTGGGCGGCATAAGGAGATATGACACCAACACTGAGCCTCTGTTCCGAACCAACCCAAGCTGTATTCAGAGCAAAAGACAAAAGAGGGAAAAAAAAAAGTTAATTAAAGATTTAAGCACTAGTTTCTCTGTAACAACAGCAGCCGTTTACATTCGGACAAAGGGAAAAAATATGATACTTCAATTGGGTAACCTTTGTGTAATTTCTGCAGTATTTTCATAACAACAGCAACCTCAACCATGTTCCTCCAACTACGCTCAACATCATCCTTCTCTTCTCTTCCACCTTCTATATTTATAAAAGAATAGGGACCAAACATTGGCCAGGAAAGATAGAGCTTTTCGTGGCTTTTTCTTTTAACATTTGGAGAATCTAAGATCTGTTTGTGATAAAATTTTGAATTTGGGAAGAAACTTATGGCTGGATGCATTCGGTACTGTATATTGAGAAGATGCTTTGAGTGACCCAATGAGCTCAATCTCTCAAATAAACTTCTCCCAAAGCCAGCTTCAGCAGAAATCTGTGAAAAGAAAACATAATAGATTTTGAAAGATTTTTTCTCTTTTTTTTTTTTAAAAAAAAAGAGTAACCAGTTTGCTCAACAACAAACGGAGGTTTATGTAAGATAACCAAATAGCATATACATACATTGCTTTCAACCATTGCTGGTAATTGGCACTCATCACCAAAAAGAATAGCATGCCTCAAACCCGGAAGTTGCAATGGTATGGTTGACTCGCACTCCTTTAATTGTGCAGCTTCATCAATAACCAGAATGCTCAATGGTTTCATGGCCACTGAGTGCAGCTTATAAGAACTTGAAGCAGTGCAAAAAAGTAAGGAAGCTGTACAAAGACAATATTCCTCTATTGACTGTTTGCTCATAATGCTTAGACGGTCAAGTATATTAAACGAGCCGTTGAGAGTTCTTAAAACAGACCTTAATGACTCAGATATATCTGCAGCTAATTCCGAACACAAAAAAAGCTCCACTACTCGAGATTCCACATTATCTTGAAACAGCAAGGTTTCAAAATACTCAAGCAGGCCAATAAGAGAGACGATGTTTTGAAAATTTTGTTCCAGAACGTAGTTTTTTGGTAAATGGGTATAAAATACGCGAATACAATTTTTGATTGATGATGACGTAGAAACAAATCTTGTCCTCAGAAAATCAAGAAATGAGTTGATTTCATTTTCATTGTTGTGTTCTCTCTCTTTGAGAGATTCATTTTCCAAGAAGATGTTATACTGAGAAACGCAATCTTCAAGAAGATCAATCATTGAAGGAAAACAATGCCTCCAACCAGTCGGAGGTTTTAAGCAATCTGTAAGCTTTTTGACCCGATAATCCAAATGTATCTCTTCAACCTCTGAATCAAGTTGGAGCCGCTCCTTATTCCCAAATAAGAGAATATCTCCCAGTGGGAAAAACCAAGTATCAATCCCAATGTCTGTTTTAAAGGATTCATTCACCAGCTTTAGGGTGCGAGAGGCCACTTCTGTGATTGCAGCATTCGTTGGGGCACAGGTAAGAGTCTTACATTCCATTCTTAAAAGGGTAAAGAGTAGTGTACTGATGGTTTTTGTTTTCCCTGTACCCGGAGGACCCCATATAAGTTCTACAGCTGACTTGTGGTTGCAATGTATCTTATGGAGACATGCCAGGACTGCGTTGCTTTGCGATTCATGCAGTTCAGAAATAACACTGGTCCCAAATTTCTCATTCCAGCTCCCACCTCTCTGAGCACAACAGAGATCACCATCTTCCTCAATCTAGTGTTCAACATCAAGAAAAGAAATGAGCGTGGATAACCCAAAACAATTTTATATTGTTTTTGTTTTGTTTGTTTGTTTTTTTGGATGAATAAAATTTTCAATACCACACAAAGAATACAATAAATCTTTCCAGAAAGAAAACCCTACTGGAACAAAAGTTGCTCAGCAACTTACAAAAAACAACAGAAAGCTATATAGACTATTCTCAATCTTCAGAGAAAAAGCCTAAATAAACTCTAAAGCAACAAAGAAACAATACAAAGAAAATGAAACCCCTCTAAACAACCTCCAGAAAACACCCCACAGAAGCTACAACAGGAAACTAAGAGCCCAGGAAACAAACTTTAATCTACAGAATACAGAAGCCACAACAGCAACAACATACAACAACAAAATGAACTACAAAAACAAGAATCTTCCAGAGACTACAAACCAACGTCAAGCAAACAGCCTAGCCCTCAACATCACCAACCCAGCCAAACTCAAGCAGAAACCCAACCAAGAATCTGAGTACAGAGAAAAGCATCTAGACCAGAACACTGGAGGGAATTCCCCAGTTATACAAAGTTGTTCGTTATCTTCAAAAGCCTTATACTTCCTTTTACCTTGTCCCACAATCCAAGTTCTCACCTCCCAACAGATATTTTGCAAAATCTGTTCTTTAGTACATAACCGATTACCAAACTTCACATTATTTCTATGTCTCCAAATGTTATAAACAATAGAACCCCAGGCCAGCTTGCGAACAACACCTTTGAGGATCTTACCCCTCCAAACACTCGGCCCTTTTATCAAGACCTCTTCCCAAACTGTAGAAAAGGAAATAAATGAGCATTTTTGCGTCACTTCCTTCCAAATCCTCTTGCTAAAACCACACTCAATTTTACAAATGATCTCTACACTCAATTATGCTTCTAGAAAAAAAAAGGCACTTCACTTCTCTAGAAATAAGGAGACTATCTCAAACTACCAGCTATAAGGAGGCATGTCTAGGAATAGCAAAAGAAAACCAAATCATATTACTCCATTCTACCTTAGGCTGCTTTACCCATATAACTTCCCGAGTACATCTCTAAAAGAATATCTAAAGTTCTTTGAAGACTGCCACAAAGGGGTATCACTCACTCCAAACTTTACAAAAGGCAAATTGCTTTGAACGGCTACCAAAGCTTCAGATCTAGCATGCAGCCAGCTCCAATCTCTCCCCCTAATCACACTAGACAACTTGGCATCTATCTAACTTCTAGCATCATAAATAACCCTAAAGCCATACTTATCAAAAAGAATACCATCCGGATGCAAAGCCTAAATCCTCAAAGAAACAGTCCCAACCCCAACTTGGAACTTTAAAAAATTCTTAGCCATATTATGAAGCTCTAAAATTTTTCTCCATCTCCAAGTCAAGTCTTGGGGGACTTTGAGGAGCCAAAAACATCCGCCCCTAATCAAATTAACATTGACCCAAACCATCCAAAGGGATCTGGATCTAGTATAGAAGGACCAAATATGTCTTAAAATGGCTGCCCTATTCCAATCCCCTTAACGACACCGCTCATGACGGGAGGCTCCTTTTAGAGCTGAATTCCAAGAGTTCCAGCTGAAGGGGTGTTCGATCGGGACGTTGGAGCAGATCGAAGGGGTGGAAGACGTAGAGGCACCGGTCGTGGAGGTGCAGGTTTCAGAGGCTACAAGCCAGTGCCGAACTAGATTTATGGGGAATGTCTATGGAGGCGCTGGTTATGGGGATGCTTGTGGAGTACGTCATGATAACAGAAGGGAAGAATCCCATGAATACCAAATGAAGATTGACCTTCCATCATTCAATGGGCATCTTCACATTGAGGATTTACTGGATTGGGTGATGGAGGTAGAGCAGTTCTTTGATTACAAGAATATTCCCAAGGATTGAAAGGTGAAGTTAGTGGCTTACAAGTTCAAGGGTGGAGCCTCAACTTGGTGGTAATAATTACAGATTTCATGTGCTAGGAAGGGAAAGGGGCCTGTGACATCATGGTTCAAGATGAAGCAGCTACTCAAGCCATGATTCTTACCGTCGGATTTTGAGCAAAGTCTGTAGCAATATCAGGAGTGCCGCCAAGGAGTTTGCACAGTACATATGATTTCTATCTATTATCTGCCTATAATGATCTCATGGAGACAAAAGCACAACATGTCGCAAGGATTATTGGAGGATTGCGCTTAGCAATCCAAGACAAAGTCTCTATACATCCTATCTTCACCTTGATCAAGGAAATGAGCTTGGCAACTCGAACGAAGAAGCAACTAGAGAGGCCTAGAGCACCAACCAAGGAATGAAATCTAAGTGCTTCGACACAATCTGCGTAGGGGCGGGGAAAACAACCCCGAATCCCAACTGTCGCGCCTAGTCAATCAATCACTCCCATGGGAAAAGGAGTTAGCAACAGCTTAAACATCCTGAGGTAAACAGTGAACATACACCCATCCAATAATCCATATGCATGGCCCGGTCTAGACAAGTGTTTCAAATGCAACCAAAAGGGACATAGGTCACATCAATGTCCCCGACAACAGATGGTGAACTTGATCAAACCAGAGCCAGAAGGAGCCGAGAATGGAGTGATTGGAGCAACCAAGGATGATACACCCGATTATGGGGAGGAAGAGTTGGCCAACGCTGATTAGGGAATCCCATTTTCCCGATCCTTGGTAATTTAGCGCTTACTCTTGATCCCGAACAAAAGGATCAATATTGAAGATACAAGATCTTTTGCACTCATTACATGGCCAACCGAAGGGTATGTGATGTGATTGTTGACGGTGGTAATGGGGAGAATGTAGTGTGTAAGGAGATAGTTATGAAACTGGGGGTAAAGACCGAAAGCACCTGTCACCATACAAGATTGGTTGGATCAAATGGAAAATTGAGACACAAGTGACTGAGAGATGCTTTTTTACGTTCTCGATCGGTAAACATTATTCGAACTCGATTTTATGTGATGTGGTGGAGATGGATGTATCCCACATAAATTTGGGAAGACTGTGGCAATTCGACTTGGATGCATATCACAAGGGGGGACAACGTTTGCATTATCTTTGAGGATGGTTATAAGATAACTTTTTGCCCCTTATAATAATCAATGGTCGGTAATCCTATCCGTTCCGAGAGTATATAGGTCATTTTGTCCACTGGACCAAAATTCATGGAAGAAGTTAAAGAAGCCTGAGACATCATAGCATTGGTGACGAAGGGAACCACATTGGCTGTTGAAAAAGAAGTTCCTGAGATGATTTGATCGATGTTAGAAGAATTCCAAGACATCATGCCTGAAGAGATGCCCGAGGGACTACCGCCCATAAGAGACATCCAACACTATATTGACTTAGTGCTTGGAGCAAGTCTCCCTAACATTCCACATCACCGAATGAGCCCAAAGAAGAATGCTATTCTGCAAGAGCAAGTAGAGGGGTTAATTCGAAAGGGGCACTTGCGAGAGAGTATGAGTCCATGTGCAGTATCGGCATTTACTAGTATAGAAGAAAGATGGAAGTTTGCGGATGTGCATGGATAACCGAGCGATAAACAAGATCCTGATCAAGTACCGGTTTCCTATTCCCGGAATAGGTGATATGTTTGATATGCTGCCTAGGGCCAAGATCTTTTAGAAGATTGACATGGGGGAAGGATATCACTAGATTCATATACAACCGAGAGATGAATGGAAGACTGCATTCAAAACAAAGGAAGGGCTTTATGAGTGGATGATGATGCCTTTCAAACTATCGAATGCACCCAACACTTTCGTATGACTCATGACCAGGTACATAAATCTTTTATCGAGAAATTTGTTGTTGTCTCTTCCTTGAATTTGTAGTCAGTACCGATGGAATCCAAGTTGATGAAGAGAAGGTGAGAGCAATCTGAGAATGGCTAACGCCCAAGTCCGTGAGAGAAGTGAGAAGTATTCACGGGTTAGCAACCTTCTACAAGAGATTCGTTCGGAATTTCAGCAGCATAATGACACCAATCACCGAGTGCATGAAGAAGGAAAAATTCAACTAGGTTGACAAAGCCAAGCGAAGTTTCTCAATCATCAAAGAGAAGCTATGCATAGCACATGTAGTTGTTTTACCTGACTTTAACAAGCTGTTCGAAATTGAGTGTTATTCATCGATCGTAGGGATCGAAGCAAGACAAAAGTGAAAATTCGGGGAAGCAAGACAAAACTAGTCTACATACGAATTGGAACTCTATGCTATACTAAGAGCACTCTGTAGGAAACTCCGACTCCACATCAACCTCCACCACAACTCTGGCAAATCCTAGCCGTTGTTGCTCCTCCGTCGTAGAATCAGATAACGCTTTCCCAACCCCGCTCGCAATATCACCAAGGCACTCTGGATCCCGAAATCCATAGGCAGGTGAAGCAATTTGATCCATATGGGAATAGAAGAGATTGAAAGCTTCAACAGTTGCATCCCCAGCTGCCACATTCTCGACTCAACCACCTCATCCTTGTCATAACAACATTGAACCGAAAACTGTAGGTAGACCCAATTTTCTTGGGAGAAGACCTCAACGTTCCCATTAAAAATAATATTCTAATTTATATGGATTTTTTGTGAAAAAAATTGAAGGTCATTTTATAGGGATTGTTGGTAGTTTGGAACGACATTGTTCCAATTAAAAATTTACAAAGACATTGTGAATTGAGTGGTAGTTTGAAGAGATGTATGAACTTTTTCCTAAAATATGAGTATGACATGTCATAGTCAAGGCCGAACTAAAATTTATGGTGTATGAGGATGATTTATATCTATATCTATATATATATATATATATGTGTGTTAGGAAGATAGACTTAAATAAGTACAAAAACACATTGATACATGTAATCTATGTGTACGTATGTTTGTGCGTGTTTATATAAAATAAAAGTATAGAAATCTTAAATATAACTCTTATGGCATTACAAACATACAATAATATAAACAAATAGCAAAATAAACTAAACATAATTTATCGATCGAGTCCAAGAAAAGGTACCTTTGAGTGTGGACTCTTTCTCGTAACAATCCCTTAAAGCCCCAAACAACAACAATGCTAAAAGTCAAGTCAAACAATAGTGCAATTATAAATGACTAAACCATTTAACTTGTAATACAAAAACAAATATTGTGAACTCAAATGACTGTAGAATAACCACTCAAAAAATAACCACTCAGAGTCCGAAACTATATTGAGTTTCTGGTTAAGAGCGAATTAGAATATGTAGGAACCTGACTAAATGGGGGTATTTAAATTTTTTATTTATTTATTTTTTTATATATATTAGAAGAGAGGGCAAAACTTAGAAAAAAAAAAAATTAATGGGGACACAAATATTATTTTGGAGGGGGACAAAAGTATAATTTTGAGGGAACAAATTTATAAATATGTCTACTTTAAGACAACTTTTTTAAAATTAAGTTTTGCACAATGTAAAAATTAAGCCTCTGGTCCGCCCCTAGTCATAGTAAACTCATACCAAATAGTGCACAATAGTTTACATACGTAGTTATGATAAGCGGAGAGAATACTGTTAATTTATCTCTTTCTATCGATTTAAAATTTTCAAATAAGTAATAATTTAATATAGTAAGAGACATTTATTTTACTATTTATCTCTATTTTTCAATAAAATAGTCCATGTGTTATCCGGGTCCACTTTACAATATTAATTAAAAAAAAGGGTTAAATACACCATTAGTCCTTAGGGTTTGGAAACTTTATTTTTTCCTCCCTAAGGTTTGGAAAGTGATCAAATTAGTCCTTATGGTTTTGAAAAGTAATCAAATTAGTCATTCCGTTAGTTAACCGTTAGTTGACTTAACAGATTAATACGCGGACCAATTAGAAGTTGAGACGTGGCCACCTAATTAAATTTTTTATTTTTTTTTAAAAAAATTTTTTAAAAAAAAACTGGGGGTGGTTTCAGCCACCCCCACCCCTTGGTGCCCAAGGGGGTGGCCGAAATCACCCCCAGTTTTTTCTCTTCTTTTTTTTCTTTTTTTGAAAAAATATGTTTTTTCTTATTATTTTTTTTAAAATTAATTTGGTGGTCATATGTCAACTTCTAATTGACCCATGTGTCAGTCCATTAAATCAACTAACGGTCAACTAACAGAAAGACTAATTTGGTCACTTTTCAAAACTACAAGGATTAATTTGGTTACTTTCCAAACCCTAGAGGAGGAAAAAATAAAGTTTTCAAACCATAGAGACCGATGGAGTATTTAACCCTACAAAAAAATTAAAAATATTATTTTAAATCCACTTAAAACTAAATTACTTACCAAAGATTTAGTGCTCAAAACGTTTTTGATGATCTCCAGATTCCCAGACATGTGCAAAGCGTTCCAAATCCTCTTGTTAGTGGTTGTATTTATCAAGAAAATGAGAAAAAATGGTCTCTGGCCGATCGCAATGTGTTTGGACACCTTGACTTTAAAACTAGTAGATGAGCTGTTGTTGTTCTTGTTATCCTCGTCTTCTTCAACGTCTTCCTCGTTTTCTTCGTCATCCTCTTCCTCTGGGATTTTAGTGACCGTTACAAAAGCCCACTGCCTTCCTGTTCTCTTTAAATCAGAAATATCCTCGGGTACGGCGTCTGCTACAACTAATATATCTCCCGGCAGAGTTTTGTAGGGCTCCTTACCAGGAACACCCAATCTGTTTATCCAAGAATCAACCTCAACGTCATACGACATCGTTCCATATGACTTAGATTCATCAAATGCAATCACTTCAGCGAAAGGAGCGTTTGATATAATCTCCATGCTTGAATGTAGTGCTGCCCGAGTTTCTTCCAGTAAGGGGTAAACATATGACCCAAAATACTGCTCAACAGACCTAAACTTCTCTGGAATATGTTCCACCTATAAATTAAGAATCAAACAAGGGTTCAATTCAAGATAGACAAAAAAAAAGAATTTTGACAATATTTAATGAAAAATTCTATCGGAATGAGGTAATTGAAAGTTAGATACCATTAATTAAGAGTTTTTAAACTTTAAAAGTACTTTCAAAAGACATGAAAACTCCTATAAATTTTGTGAAGTTTCTCAAAAAACAAAAAAAAAAAGTTTAAATACTTTTTTGCTCCTATAGTTTAACAACTTTATTTTTTGTCCTATCGGTTTTCATTTTGTGGCATAGATTATACCTTAATAATAGCTAAAAATAGAGATGATATCTTCGTCTAACTTCCATTCAAAATTTGATGGGAATCCACATTAGCATCCCATGCCAACCGTGTTTGGCCTAACTAGGATGGTTTTGACCACCCCAAACTGGCCAATCTAGGTGGCCAAACCACTTCACCCCCCAAAATGCCAATTAAAAAAATAATAATAATAATTAGGGTTGGCCCTTAGGGGGGTGGTTCAGACACCTCCAAGGGCCGTATTAGTGGCTGAAACTAAACGGGGGTGGCTAACAACCTTGGGGATTTTGCAAGTTGGGGGTGGTTGGAGTCACCTTTATTCCTCTTATTTTAATTTTAATTTTTTTAAATCATTTTAGTTATTTTATTATTTTTTTTAATTAGGTATATTGACATATGTTGACTTTTTAGGGATGTTGATGTTGATTTTCGTTAAATTTTGGAAGACAGTTAGACAAAAGTATCATATTTGTTTTTAGTCATTATCGAGGTACAAGTTGTAATACATAATGAAATTGATGGGACAAAAAATAAAGTTGGTAAATCACACGAGACAAAAAAATACTATTTAATCTAAATAATAATAATAACAATAATCTTTGCTTGCACATTCATAATTAAGCACGTTAAAAAGCTTTCCTAGCTACCATTACTCCTATTCTAATAACACATTTATAAGTAAGTAGTAGAACATCCTTACAACTGTTGCCCACCAACACTAACACTAAACAAGTAGAATGTTGGATTAAAATAAAATCAAACCTGGTTATTGTAAAGGTTTTCATTTTCAATGTCTTCAAGGGACCAAGAAAGCACGACATCAAGGAAATCACGACGATTCTTAAAAACTGCTGCTCTCTTTGTGTTGGAACTCTCCCCCTCCATCATTAATTCCACTCTTCCAGTATCTTTCTCACAATCTTTCTTCTTCTCATCGATCTCGAGGCAATATCAATGATTTTTTTTAAAAAAAAAGATTAAAAACAATAATGATCGAATACAAATTCAAAACAAATTTGCAGTCTACAATCTAATAACTGTAGTTATTAAATAACAACTAAATAACTATAATTTCTTATAAAATACCAAATAAAATGAGTAAACCCACGTTTATGTCGGATCAATCTATTTCTTTCTCATTTCTATTTGATTGGCCTTTTTGCTTCTTGTAGATTTTTATAGGATTAGAGCTTCTAGATTTGAATGGGTAAGAGCCAAGCGATTAATTGAGTAGGTATTAAAAGATTTTTATACAATTAGGGCTTCTTGGTTTGAATTAGTAAAAGAACCAAAAGATTTCTTGAGTGGACCAAAATATTTATTGAGTTCCCCAAAAAAAATTAGTGAATATGGCCAAAAATTTTTATTGGGTATTGCGCAATAGGCTAAAAAGTAAAAATTTTACTATATAATTTTTTTTTTTCCTCTAAGGATTAATGGGGGTACCCCCTGTCACCGTGCTTTGGGCTCTTGTTTCCTAAAAAAGCATGATCACATTATCTCAACTAAAAATAAAATAATAAAAATAAAAAAAAAAGGAAAACATGCAGACTGAATAAATAAAGCAGAAAACAACACACCCTTTTTTTCTTCAAAGCAGATGAAAAAACGTGCATCATTTCTCCTTTATATATTGTTTAAATTATTTATTTCGCAAAAAAAAAAAATTAAAAAAAAATAAAAAAGAAGAAGAAAAAGAAATTCAGGGATCTTAATTAATTTTCTGAAAAATAGAAACACATGCATGCAGTGGATAATTAAACTTATTTGCATGGGTTCTAATATATTTAGATACCTGAAAAAGTAATGCCCATGTGGCGGAATAGTAGTATTCCAACTCCAATATTAGCCTTCGTTTCTCTGAGTGTGAATTTTGATCTCCTTCTACTTGTTGTTCTTCAATCGCTTAAATGCTAGAAATTATTCAAAAAGTTGCAATAAAATCTCATGAATATAATAAAATGAAGATAAGCTAAACCAAAATGAAGATAACCTCGGAATATAATAAAATCAAACCTGGTTCTTGTAAAGCTTTTCATCGCAAATGTCTTCAAGAGACATCAAGGAAATCGCGATCGAGGATCATTAAAAACTGCTGCTCTCTTTGTCTTGTAACTCTCCCCCTCCATCATTTCCACTCTTCCAATATCTTTCTCACAATCTTTCTTCTTCTCATCTGCAGGCAATATATATATGTCAACGATGATATAAAAAACTAAAACAAGGAATGCATATGCTAAAGCGGCACCCCACTCCATCTAAAGAGAGAATTAAAGCAAAAGGGAAATGTAAAAGTTGTTGTCTGGGATATGTCTTTTTCTTTCCTCGTACGAAGATATATCTAGCTAGCTTTTTTGTTCTTGCGTGGAATATTTTTCCCAACTTTTGAAAGGCAGGAAGAGAGAAAACACATGTCACTATATCATACCACGATTAATCTGTTTGAAAAATCGTTAGAAGAAAAAGAAACGACAAGTTTGAGAAAAATTATTTAGTAGACCCTCATAGACTCATATTATTTCGATACAATTATGGTGACGTGACAGTGAAAGTTAGCCTTTGAAACAACGTCGGTTATAACAAGAAAAAATCAGTATGATTTTTACTTCTACATCACTATAGTTATATGACAGTCGTAAGAAAATCTACTAAATAGCATTTCTCAACAAATTTCAAGGCTCATTAATTAAATAAAAAAAAAAAAATTCCAAATGAGGACTTCACCATTTTCATTTTCAATCCATCCACATGCAC
>CM017324.1:21853900-21869855 GCA_006937295.1 Carpinus fangiana
TTTTCTTCATTGTTTTAGGGTTACCTGGATCCTGAATATTACATGACCCAACAGTTGACTGAGAAGAGTGATGTCTATAGTTTTGGAGTGCTACTGTTGGAGCTAATAACTGCAATAAGGCCAATAGAGCGAGGGAAGCATATCGTGAAAGAGGTAAGGAATGCAGTGGATAAGACGAAAGAACTATACAATCTTCATGAAGTTCTTGACCCAGCCATTGGTTTGGGAACAACTCTGAAAGGTTTAGAAAAGTTTGTGGACCTGGCAATGAGGTGTGTTGAAGAATCAGGAGCCAAAAGGCCTACAATGGGTGAGGTGGTAAAAGAAATTGAAAACATTATGCAACTTTTTGGGTTGAACCCCATTGTTGAATCTATATCAACTTCAGAAACTTATGATGATGTAGCTGGCAGAGGCCATTCCGATCACCCTTACATCGATGATGGCTTTAATTACAGTGGTTCCTTCCCTCCTTCAATGATAGATCCTAAGTGAATATCATTTCACAATTTAGAATGCTCAACTTGGTAGGATTTTTTTTTTTTTTTTTAATTTTTTTTTTTTTTGGTTTCTTTGTATATCTTACAGAAACCAGTTCATCTATCTTATACATGAAACATGGATACTCAGGTTAAATAACCATTTATTGTTAGAATATTTCAATAATAAGTCCTTTTTTTTTTTTTTTTTTTTTTTTTTCCATAGCATGTATAAATAAAATATAAAAATGGCATGCCTCCATTTATCACGAGACAAGCTTCCAATACATGTAGATGCCCTAAATTACATATGGAATATGCAATTTAAAAGGAATGTTCGACGAACTTAGGACCTCTTCTGGCTTTGATACCATATTAAATCATCCCAAATATCAAATGTCTTTTGAAATTATTATGAGATCATGTATGTCATAGATGAGTTGAGATTTTTGGCAAAACTGGGTCCTCCCAGCGTCTGCCCAAATCTGACGTGGCCAAAGCCACGTCATATTTTATTTTTTTAAAAAAAATAATTATTTGATCTTTGTGTTTGAGTCAAACCACCCCGAGTTTGGTTGGAAAAGACAAAAGGCCAAAGTCTCCGGCCTCATGTCGCCCCTATATGCGAAGTACGGGTACGGATTGATCATGAAAGGCAACCGGGTGGCATTGCTGAACGCCAAGAGCCCCTTCATCAGGTCGCCTATACTCGGGTCAAAGCTTCCGGAAGACGAAGGCTCCGACTGCTTGAGCACTGCCATGGAGTGGACCGTCAAGACCTTGATCTTCCCGCCCAAGGACGCGCCATTAAGGGCGTTCTGGAGGTTCTGTATCTCTGGGCTGTTCCATGAGGTCGCGGTCACCAAAGGTCATGACCTCGTTGCCGACAGTGATGAGGATGATCTTGCTCGCAGGGTAGAAGGGGATCACGTTGGAGTTGATCCAGTTCTTGGCGAAGTTTGGGTCGGAGACTAGCACCAAGATGTCGCCGATGACGATTCTGATCCCAATGTTTGCCAGGGCTTTGATTATGGCTCGGTTTGATCCGTACAGTCAGACCTTTTGTATTGAGGTGGATTGGAGAAGCTTTGCGGTGGCGGGAGGTTGTCAGCAACTTGCCCATAGTTCACGCCGATGAATGATTGCAAGTCTGCACAAAGAAGATCACACCGTTACGGCCCAAAAAACAGAAATGGGTTTGATTGTTCTCAACATTATACTTTCTGTTTTTCGTTTTCTTTCTTTGCAGTGATTTCTTAGCTACCAAACAAATGGTTACTATGCACAATCCCAGAACATTTTGGGAAAGTTCTTTGGAGGGTTTGGGGAAAGTTTTTTAGAGGGTTGAGGCATTAGCAACGAAGTTTGATGCATTAGCAGTGAACTGTGAGGCATTAGCCGTGAAGTGATGCATTAGCGAGGGCGTTAACAGCTTCCCCAAAAGGGTTCACCCTTTCCCCCTAGGCTATAGTTTTGAATCCCGCCCTAAACCCTAAAAAAAATTTGGGGGGGTAAGGAAATGTTTCTATTGGGAAAGATGGAGCCGGAGGCAAATCTCTGGCGTTGAGGGAGCGCTGGATCTATTAAGAGTGCTGGGCTTCTGGGAAGGGAGGAAACGAGCGAGAGGGAAATGTGGGTGGCTCGCCGTAAGTGGTGCTCTGCTTTCGTGGAATCCAGTGGTCGGCCGTCGGTGAGGGGAGGGAGTGGGACGAACTGATCGGCGGCGGCGATTCTGATTGTCGGTGGTAGGTGGCGATTTGTAAGAGTAAAATGGGAGAATATAGAAAAAAATAGATGAAGGGAAAGGCGGACAAAATGGTGAAGAGAGTTTTTTTAACCTAAAGCAATTTTTACATAGGGAGAAAGGGAGAGAAGTGGCTGAGTTTTTTTAGTCACCAATTTTTATTTTTTATTTTTTTAAAGGCCTGACATGGCGTGGCTGAGTGGACCACGCCATGTCAGATTGGGCAGACCCTGGGCAGACCAGGGTCTGCCGTATAGCAGGACTCGTCATAGATGGTTGGGGACAGTTTCCATTTAAACAAAATTAAGGAAACTAATGTTGTTTCGTGAAGATGAGTCCTAAAGCAAGAAGATTTACAGTCATCTTTCTAGACCAAAAGAAAGAAGGTTGATATAACTATGATGACCTAGACTGTCTATATGGACCAAAACAGTAGATGAGATATTTATAGATTTTTTATAAAATTTTTTTCTATTTTGTGTTTTAAAATATGATTTAAAAATGAAAACTAAAAAGTGTTTTTAAATAAATTTTACATACTAAAATTTATTTTGAGAACCATGTTTGAAAAGTGCTTCTGAAGACTTGTAGAGTCCTGAAAGTTAAGCATTCCATAGAAAACCTTATTCAAAATCAATAGCAAAGACTTTAGAATTTGTTTGAGATTGCGTTAAGAAATTTAAAAAGTGTTTTTATTGTATATAAAGATGTGCTATAAAAAATGGATACGTTTAACATAAAAAGTACTTCGTGTTTGCGATTTTAAAATATGTTATTTGAAAATGTGACTCAGTTAAGCGTTTGGTGAAATTGTAGCTTCAACATTTCAAGAGTGACATCATGCCAGGCAAGGACCGATGACGCCATCAGACAATTTTCCACGTTTGAAGATAAGATTATGTGACAATTCGCCAGTGTTGCTATTGAAGAAAAACAAATACGAGGCTGCTACCACAAAAAAATTAGGCAGATGAGTTGAGTGGCTCAGTGGGTATGATTGGAATTCAACTCCCTCTGCAATTTGCATTCAAGTTTAAAAGCCCGTCCACTATTTTAGGAAAAAATTAAAAATTAGTCTTTATTTTATGGGTTAAATAGTTGGCAGGTGGTTCGGTGGGTTTATGGCGGTTGAACCACCTTCAACTTGCACAATGGGTGGCCGAAAGTATCCCAAGGTTGTTGGGGGCAGCCAACCATTTGGCTTGGGCCCTTTTCCTTTCTTTTTTTCTTCTTTTTTTTTTTTTTTTTTTTTTAAATAATAAGTATATAGACATATGTCGATTTTTTAGGTGTGCTGATGTGGATTTTCATCAAATTTTGGACGGAAGTTAGAAGGAGATACTATCTCTATTTTTAACCATTAATAATCGAGGTGCCATCTGTGATACAAAATGAAACCGAGGAATAAAAAATAAAGTTGTTAAACCATACAGAGCAAAAAAGTTTTTAACTCTTATTTTATTTAGGATTAATTTCATGTGGTGTCAAAACAAATTTAGAGGTCCATGAGATATGCCAAAAACAAAACAATATAATTTAATTTTTATACTCAAATTTTGATTACCAACTAGTGTATGGAATTTGACGAGAGGGATTAAAAAATTTTCTTTTGGGATTAAAACTAATAGATGTGGTAAATTGATTGAAATTGAAAACTCAATGATGTAAATTAAGAATTTTTGAATTTTGTGTGGTCTTCTTAAAACGCACAATAGTTCACAAATCTAAAGTGAAGTTTTCCTAAATAAGAATATAAACTATTTAAAATACATCATATCAGTCGATATAAGTATAAAACTTCAATTAAGGTCATAAATGGACATACAAAATAACATTATTTGACTTCTAACATTTTTTTTTTTTTTACAAATCAACGAGGGAAGGAGAGGGGAGGATTCAAACTAGTGATGTCGGCGTCATGAAGCATGGTTCACAACCTATTGAGCTACCCCTTGGAAACATACTTCTAACAATGTTAGGCAAAGACAAATGACTCTATCCGACAATTTTGAATTTTCTGAACTAAGTGATAAAAAAAATAAATTAAAAAAAAGGGAAACTTCACAAGACCCCCCTGAACTACCAACCGTTTTGAAATACCCCCCCCCAATCTTTAAAAACTCTCAATTTAACCCCCCCAACTTTCAATTTCTCTCAATTTCACCCCCTCCGTCTATTTCCATCGTTAACCTCAGACGAGGCCGTACCCACGTGACCTGCGCGTGATTCCGTACCTATTTTTTCCCCCTTATGCCCTCACACTTCATCACCGAAATGTCGAAACTGCCCTCATTCGAAAAGACCCAATTTTATTTTATTTTTTTTGAAAAGACCCAAATTTAGCCTAACCTACAAAGGGAATTTTTGTTGGACTTTACTGAAGACTGTCGAGAAGCACCTTCGAGAAGCTCTTGCGAACCCATACTCTATGTTGTCGGCCATCGATCGTGACTGAATATTTGGTGTCGATTTCGAACGGTTTAGTTAGAAATCGTTTATAACTCCGTTTGTGGTGGCTATAATCAAGTAAGCTTTACATTTTTGTGTATGATTTTATACTTAGGGTTTGTACTTGACGTTTTGGGGTTTTGGGTTTTGTACTTAAAGGTGGTTTGGTTGCTGATCCTGCATTTGTATTGGATGTTTTTGGGGTTCTGCGTGTTAAGAAAGTTGTGAATTTGCGGAGTTTTATGTGTGACGAAACCCACTATATTTGTCGAGTAGCAATGGCTCATCCGTGGCCCCCCCAAATGACTTTTCCTTGTTGAAACACTGCTGCACTCCCTGTTAAAAGCATCTACAATTTTTTTGGTAACCCTGTCCTGTGATTGTCATTGGTCATTGCTGCAATGTGGCCCCCCAAATGACTTTTCCTTTTGTCTGATATAAGTGTGGTCCCTTAGTGTGTGCTTGTGTTGGACTTACATTATACGTAGTGCCTATATTATACATTAAATATAGGCACTACAAATATTATACGTTCAAAATATTGTTGCTGGTCTTAATGAGGACGAATAAAAGTTGAGATTTCCTGTCAGTGGAAAATATTCAGGCTACCTCACTTTTAGGGTTTAATTTTCCTAGAAACTTACATGTCGGTTTCATTTGTGAATGCCATGCCACATCGTGCTTTTAAAATGGTTTTGTTTGCTTTTTAGTTGTGATGTGAGATACAATATTTAAAGTTGATTTTATATTGAACAAATCTTTGATCAGTAATGCTAAAAATTACATTACTTGGTCAGTAATATAATTTGTTATTTTTTATTTTTTTCTAGTTAGTTGTATATAGGACAAATATCTAATTTTTCTAGTTGGTTGTATATGGGAGAAATAAAGAAACTTGGTTCTATATCATTAAAACAACAGCTTAGTGTTTGCACATTTAAACTTGTCATTGTAATAATGTGGCAGGACACATGTTGGGGCCACATCATATGATGTTTGAGGTGCATCATGGAGGTACTTTTGACAGACAACATAGGGTTCATTATGTTGGGGGTTTAGTTAGTAATTATCCAGACACATATGATCCTTCTAAATTGAAATTTTCTGACATAAAGGATATATATAAGAGTTATGAGCATAGGTCTGGGGACCTTGTTTATTACAATGTGCCAAGATGTCCTTTAGATGAGGGGTTGAAACTTATGTCCTCTGACCACAATGTAGCTGAAATGGTGGCAGCCCATGCAGGTCATGATCTTGTAGTATTGTAAATGGTCATGTATGGTGTAGTAGATGTTGATGTTGTAGTTGAAGATGATGACGATGATTCTGAGTATGAGAAGGCAGTTGTTTATAGGAAGGATGCTTTTTGGGATTCAGTCCTAAGTGATGATACAGACTATGTTGACTCGGATGAGGATGGACACATTGGTGGGAGAGTTAGAAATGATGAAGGGGTTGACACTGATGAGCATGTGGGAAATGATGGGAATGGTAATGGGGATGGGAATGGGGATGGGAATGATGATGGGAATGATGGTGGGAATGATGATGGGGATGGGAATGATGCTATAAATGCTGGTGAATATGGTGCTGATGAAAATGATGGACAACATAGAGGTAGGGAACATATTGGAGAGAGTGATAGTAGTGAATACATGGATGACAATAAGGAGTTAAGGTCACCATCCGAGAGTGGTGATGATAGTGCAAGGCACCCCCGTAGGGATGTAACAAGGAGGGTGCCATTTGATTTGACTGATATGAATAATCCAACATTAGTTATAGGGAACACATTTTGCAATGCCTCTGACTTTAGAAAAGCAGTAAAACAGTACAATATCCTAAGAGGGAAGGACTTGAGGTTCAAGAAAAATGAACTTAAGAGGATTGTGGTGGTTTGCAAAGACTCAAAGTGCAGGTATAGGGTATATGTGAGGCAATTGAAGAATGAACAGACATTCCTTTTAGTGTCCATTAGGCCCAAACACACTTGCATTAGGAGGTACCAAAATCATATGGTCACCTCAACTTGGATTGCTGAGTGGTGTATGGATTCTTTTAGGGAACAGCCAAATATGCCCATAGATGTGCTGCGTAAGAAGGTCAAAAACAAATGGAATGTGGATGTCCATGTGAGTTCCCTCTATAGGGCAAGAAAAAAAGCAATAGAATCCATCTATGGGAAGTTGGATGAGCAGTACCATCGTTTATGGGATTATTGCTCAATGGTTAGGAGCACAAATGTTGGTAGTTGTTTGATATTGATGGTTAAGAGACCAATGCCTGAGGTACCATGCAGATTTCAGAGACTTTATGTTTCATTGGCAGCCATGAAGAATGGCTTTAAGGAAGGATGTAGGCCTGTTGTTGGTGTTGATGCTTGTTTTTTGAAGGGTCGATATAAGGGGCAGCTAATGGCTGCTGTTGGTAGGGATGCCAACAACAACATATACCCAATTGCAATGGCTGTTGTGGAGGCAGAAACAAAGGATAGCTAGACATGGTTCTTGGAGGCACTTGTTGCAGATCTTGGTCCAACTCCACATGGTTGGACCTTCATTTGCGATCGACAAAAGGTAAATTAAGAATCATTACCTATTCATGTAAATGTCAATATTTGGTGTAATACATGTAACTAATTATGTTTTGAACTATTGTGCAGGGCCTCATTCCAAGCCTAGAACAAGTATGTCCGCAATCTGAGCATCGAATATGTGTTAGGCACTTGTATGCTAATTTTAGAGGTGAAGGGCATCGTGGGTTGCTATTGAGGGATCTCTTAAGGCAAGCTGCTGCATCCTACACAAAGGTAGAATTCTACCAAGTAATGGATGAGATCAAGAGGGTCAGCAAGAATGCCCATTAGGGTTCACAAAATGGGTCTGCGGGTCGACCAGTTTACGACCCGTGGTGACCAGCGACCCGTTTAAGGTAGACCCAGACACGACTCGTTTATGTTAACGGGTCGAAACCCCAAACACGACACGGTAAGTTTCACGGGTCACCCAACACAATCCGTGAAACCCGTTTAACAAAATGGGTCGAAGCAACACAGAGAGAGAGAGCGGTAGTGGCGCAACAAGGAGAGGGGGAGAGCGGCTGCGAGATTGCAATGTTGGCGGGAGAGAGAGAGAGTGGCAGGCGGCGCAACAAAGAGAGGGGGAGTGTGGCTGCGACGTCGGCACTCGGCAGCGAGCGGAGAGCAGAGTTGTAGAGAGAGAGACCTGAGACCGTCGAGCAGGAGAGAATGGAGGAAGAAAAAAAAATGATGAAAATGAAAATAAAAGAAATTTTATTGAGGGCAGTGCAGAATGAGAAGTGAGAACGAAAGAACAAAAAAAAAGAAAAGGTTAGAAGCTGAAGCGTACACTGAGGTCCTCAGAGGTTGAGAAGATTAAGAAGAACAAGGAGAAAAAGGAGAAACAAAAAAGGAAAAAAAATGAAAGTGATGGGGGTGGGTGGGTGTCGGTGGAGGAAGAAAAGAAAAGAAAAGAAAAAAAAAAGTGGTGTGTCAGGGACTCAGGCGTGGGAAACTGAAAAGTCAGTGATGTGTTGCACTTATAGTTCCTAGCTAATAAAGTTGATTAGGTCCGGATGAGGTGGGGGTAAAAAATTAAAAATTGATTTTTTTTTGTTTCTTTCTTTTATAAACGGGTCTAGCGGGTCACCCGCGATACGACCTGTTTAAACAAGATAAACGGGTCATAAACGGGTCGACCCGTTTACGACCTAAACCCGTTAAGGATAAATCTAAATCTGTTAATTTTGTGTCGGGTTCACGGGTCGTGTCAAAATTGCCAGCCTTAATGCCCATGCCTACCTCAAGAAGGTTGACCCCAACACATGGTGCCGGGGTTGGTTCAACACACATGTAAAGTCTGGCCTCTTACACAACAACACATGTGAGAGTTTCAATTTTTGGATCAAGAAGTACCGTGACCAGACAATATTAACCATACTGAAAGATATAAGATGTAAGTTAATGAGTAGGTACGTGAGAAAGAAGGAGATGATCAATTCAATGGAGGAGGCCCTAGGGCCAAAGATTAGGAAAAAGCTGGCAAAAGAAGAAGAGGAATCTAGTAATTGTTTTTTCACATATGTTGGAAATAATATGTTTGAGGTTGAGTGTGGAGGGAGAAGCTTTGTTGTAGATGTGGATGGTAGAAGTTGTGGCTGCAGAAAATGGGATGTAATTGGCATCCCATGTTGTCATGCCATTTCAGCCATTTTACACCAAGGTGGAGAGCCTACTGATTTTCTGAGTCCATGCTACAGCAAGGAAACGTGGTTGAAGTCATATGACCACATTGTCTACCCTGTGCCAAGTGTGGAGCAGTGGCCTAGAAATGGCCTACCGAAGATTGAGCCACCCAAGTCGAGGGTAACTACTTGCACGCCAAAAAAGGTTAGGCAAAGGGGTGTTGAGGAACCAAGAAACCCTAATTCAATAAGGAAGGGAGGCAATAAGATTCAATGTGGCCACTGTAAGAAATTTGGTCACAACCAAAGATCATGTGAAGCTAGGCAATGACATGAGGAGAGAAGGGCCCGTGTGAGACAACTCTACAGAGACAATGCAACAACTGAATGGAATTTGGACATGGTACGTGAGTTGTTGAGTTTACTCATGCAAAGCCTGGTTACATGCTTATCGTTTAGCCTACTATTTCTTAACACTTGTATTTATTAAATTGTTACAGTTGGATGAATCTTCAACAACCACCAGTGGAAATCGTGGTAGGGGAAATGTGAACACACCAAGGAGTGGTGGAAGAAGTGGAGGAAGAAGTGAAGGGTTGAACACACCAAGGAGTGGTGGAAGAAGTGGAGGGCTGAACACACCAAGGAGTGGTGGAAGAGGTGGAGGAGTGGATACACAATCACAGCATGCAGCAATACCTCCAAAGCCAGCACCAGAGCTTGCAATTTATGAAGTTGAATCAGACACTACACCAGAGCCTGCAATTTATGAAGTTCCATTAGACACTGCATCAGAGCATCCATCCCAGCCTGCATAAGATGCTGTACCACAGGCTGCATTGCATTTTGCATCCCAGCCTGCACCAAAAACTCCATCACAACCTACATCTCAGCCACCCAGAACAACAAATAGGGTAGCAGCAATTAAGGCAGCAACACATTATGCATACAGACCAAATGTGAGTATTTATTATCATCATTTTTTTAAAAAACCCTAAACCCTAAAAAATACATATTGAGTTAGCTTACTATTTGTATACCTATATTGTAGGCATCTACGATTTTTGGCCACAAAAAGAAGATAACCCTAGGATTGGCTACAAGGACAAGGGCTGGTGGTAGGTTGAGGGAGCATGTTGGGAGTGAGAGAGAATACACCAAAAAGCAGAAGCTTATTGTTGATTTGACTAGGGACCATACTGGCCCACCTCAATTTCCTGGTTGTGGACCAGTTTGCTCTTGGGGTCCTCCCCGACCTGGTGGTATAACATATAGAACTGCCCCACCTGATTTTGACATACGAAAGGATACGGGGCCAGCTGCTGACAATCCTCCTCCTCCAGGTTTTATGGAGCGTGTTAGAAGAATGAATAAGGGAAAAGAGAAATCCACCACAACAGTGAAGGACAAAGGGAAGAAGAAAATGTGGGAAGCCTAAGTTTTTTATGTTGTCATATTTGTTGTCACACTTTTGGTAAACAATGTGTTACAATGTCTGTTGAATATGGTTGTAATGTATATATTTGGAAACATTAACAAAAAGATGTAAGTTGTGGAGTTACTACTATGCTACTACTACGTAAGTTGACCGGTTGGATGATTGAGTGTCATGCCACCACAGCAGTGAATGACAAAGTGAAGAAGCAAATGTGGGAAGCCTAAGAAAACAATGTATTGGAGAGGTTGAATATGTTGTCATCTTTTTGTGCTTGATCACCTAATTGTTGCCATATTTTGTAAACAATGTATTATAAGTTTTGTTGATATGGTGGTCATGTGTAGTTTTCGAAACATTGGCCTATATGGTGGTCACATGTATATTGTTGACTTGTTGGATGATTGAGAAGTTCCTTAATGGAATTGTGCTTCTATTTACTTGCTGAATGGCCTTTAAGTCATGATGTTTATATGTTGTTTTGTGTTAAAAATTTGGTTTTGTTTAGCTTGTTTTGCTCATATTTCCTTTTGTAGATGGAAAAGAGTAGTCATCCCTGATTTGCTCATATTTCCTATGGCCATATAGGTTGTTCAATTGGATAATAATTCATACTAAAATCATATAGGTTATAGTCATTCATGTTATGCTCATATTTCCTAGGGCCATATAGGTTGTTAACTTGGATAATAATTCATACTAAAATCATATAGGTTATTCACTGGATATAAAAGAAAAAAAATACTATGGCCATATAGGTTGTTCACTTGGATAATAACCCTAAAAAATGTAATATCAAGTGACTGATTCCAAAATTGCCAAATTTAGCCAACAAAATTCATACAAACCATTCCAAATATTGTACAACAGTTTGGGTACAAAAAATTGTGGACCTAAAATAATAAATTGACAAGTCTGATAGTAGTAAATTGACACAAGTTCTTCATCCGGTCAACATGAGCCTTGATGCAAGTCCATTACAAGAAGGGAAAAACATAATTACACCAATACGACACCAACAACATGCAACTACAAATCGAAACTTCAGCTGCAAGCCGTGATACTTATTCTTCTGCCTTTCAAGATTACATGTAAAATTAGCAGCTTCAACTTTCATTTGCAACTTATATTGAGCAATTTCAGTCTTGCATTTGAAGACTTCCATTGCTCTTTCAAACTTCAAATCTTGTTGCCAATCCATCAACATCGACATCACTCAATCACAGCACACACAAGTTTGTGGTTCAACCCATTTAAAAAAATTACAACCACGATTTTTGTCATTCTGCATAGTCATACAAGTCAGGGTTTAACCCAATAGTAAAATGACATGTAATTTGCACATGTAATAACGGGAAAAATGATATTTCCCTTCAAATTAAAAACCCTAAATACATCTTACCACGTAATTTGCACATGCATAAAACCTTCTGCTATAATTTTTAGTTATGGAAGCTGTTTTGATCAATGTTTTGCTCCCACATTTGCAATTCGGGTGGCTCGATCCTAAGTCGCTTACCTCACTGGAAGAGTGTTCCATACTTCACCGTCTTAACCTTCTCGCGTGGGACTCCTTCATCGTCTTCCGTCATCAGCTCGTCTCTGGAACCCGTGGGTCTTAGCTTCGTGGTTGGACCTTCATGTGGGTCACGATTCAGACTCGTCTTCTGTGGGTTAGGGTTTGTTGGGAGTGAATCTTCCTTCCACAGCTTCAACACTTGTCAACAATTGGGAGTGTCTGTGTGTGGAGTGAGATTATTGTCTTCGAATGGTGGGGACATTTTCTTCAGCTTTTAAGCATGTAAGGGTGATGAAGTGTGAGGGCATAAGGGGGAAAAAATAGGTCGGAATCACGCGTAGGTCACGTGGGTATGGCCTCGTATGAGGTTAACAATGGAAATAAACGGAGGGGGTGAAATTGAGAGAAATTGAAAGTTGGGGGGTTAAATTGAGAGTTTTTTAAGACTGGGGGGTATTTCAAAACGGCTGGTAGTTTGGGGGGGTCTTGTGAAGTTTCCCCAAAAAAAAAATCCTATGTTACTGTAGCTGAAAATGAATTAAGTGATAAAAATTTCGAATTTTTTGCATTAAAAAATTTGAAAGTTTAGTTTTGTAGTAATTTTATTATTTAAATAGTAGTAAAATGTGAACGATGTGATATAAAAATTTAAAAATATGAATGTTTTAATGTTTAATTTTTTGAGGAAATTGTGCGTGAGCAATAATAAGGGGATAAAGGGGTTTGCCAAACACTCCCTTAACATTTATCAACTCCGAGTTGAGGCATGTAGTATTCCTAGTCTAGTGTTAGTGATAAGCGCCGAATGTTGCACATTCAAGCCCCTTAACTCGCATTTGTTAATTCCTTAGCATTGTTATTTGTTTGATTTTGTGTTGTTTTTGTGTTTTCAGGTATTTAATAAAAATGCAAGAAAAACTATTAATTTTGAGTTTAAAGCACAATTTGAGAGGAGCTAAAAGATATGATTAAGCTTAACCAATCACAATAGAGGATATACATGATTTGGTTAAGTTTAATCAAATCAAGAAAAGGATAAAATCGGAATTTCTCCACTTGGAGTCAAAATCGGATCGGATAGAATTTCAGATTTTGAACATGTCTCAGTATTTTGGCCATAACTTTCAGCTAAAATATCGGATTAAGGTGATTCTAGCGGCATTGGAAAGATAATTCAAAATTATACAAATCATTCTGAAATAGGATTTTCCTAAATTAGACTCCCGTTATGCCAAAATCGCCCCTCAAGAGAAGGAGGCAAATTTGGACGAATCCTATTCCGATTTGTACATGGATTGCTTCCTAATTTGACTAGGAGATTGAAATCCGATTTTTCTAAGTTTCCTAGTGCTTTTAGGACTTGTTGCTCCCTATAAATAAGCGTCTAAGCTTCAAGAGAAGGGAAACTTAGTTTTAGACAGAAAATATTTCTTGGAGGCTTAGCTGAGTCATGAGCGGCTAAACCCCTTTGTGGGGTGTTAATGTAACCCTTTCCAAACACAATGGTTTGATTGTATTTAAATTCTAGACTTTCAATTTATATATGTTGATTATATAACTGTGAGAATTGCTGCAATTGAATTATGTTCTTAATTATTAAATGCAATTGTTCTTAAATTCCAAAATCAATATTGGTGAAATTCTTATCTTGTCTTAGAAAGTATTTTACTTTTATTGATCTCAAATCATTCTTATCTTCTGTGATTATGGGGATGATGGTTATATAATGGGTTTTAATAGACATATGATTAATAGGATTAAGATAGGCCATGCCTAGGGAAGATGGGTCGTACTGCACCCTAGTTTAGTGTAATTTAGGTAGACGATCCGTGTCAACCGAAGATGGGTTATGCTATTCCATTAATTATATGAAACTTATTAAAGGGTTTTATAGATTATACCTAGGGAAGACGGGTCGTGCCGCATCTTAGTGGTTAGGTGGACGATCTGTGCCAACCGAAGATAGATTATTCTTACTCTTTAATAAGGTAGTTTCTTGTTTAATTATAACATGCATAGAATGAATTTCTGGAATTGAATCTGATTAACCATTGTTGTGCGGATAGAGGTGAAGTCAATACCCTACACTTTCTATCATATTTTAATTATCTTTTATTTTATGCATTTACTTTTAGAAAACAAAATCAAAACAAATCTCTTTTAATTAATTAGGTTAAATTTAGTCTTTCGAATTTAGTAACGAAACCCCTACAGTCCTTGAGGTTCGACACCCTCAATATAGCCATATCCTACAGGATTCGTTCTATTGCGAGTGGTTAATTTTATCATTGATATTTTTTGTCGTAAAATAACCACATCAATTTTTGGCGCCGTTGCCGGGGACTGTTAACGATTTTGTTATTAAGTTTTAAGGGTTAAGTTTAGCTTAATTTTTATTTTGTTTTCTTTTCGTTAATTTATGTTTTTGAATTTTAATATTTCTGTTCAAGTTTCTCGATCAGTCCGCAGGTGCCAATCTCTGTGACTACGCTCGATTGCCACCCATATGCGATCGAGCGCAAGTCTGCAAGCAAGCAACAAGCCGCTGCAATCGAACCTCAGCCCTTGCGTTCGTTCCTCTCTTCGGCAGTGCGATCGAACGCACCCTGAAGTGCGATCGTTCGCTCTCTGGACAGGCTCTTCTGCATCCTCATTCAAGCATACTTGCGGGCCGTTTTTAAGTTTTTATTTTTAGTTTTTGTTTTTATTTTTATTTTTATTTTTATTTAATTCTTTTATTTCTATTAGTTTAGTTTATGTGGGGAAGCATTGCAACACCCCATGGACCATGTTCATATTGCAATAGTCCTTATCATCATGTTGGAAATTGTCCTATCGCGGGACAATTTTCTAATTATTCTTATGAGCATATGAATAGGCCGTTCTCTAGACCGGGGAATGAATTTTATTTTGATTCTTATAACCCGGCATGGAGCAACCAGTCTAACTTCTCGTGGCAAGCTCAAGATTATGGAAAGTATGCTCCACAAGGTCATGAACTACACCAGCAGCCATATTCGCAGTTCAATGATCAATCCTATTCCCCTCAATATCAAGCAACTCCACAGCAGCAATACCAGGCCGCACCGCCTTCTCGGTATGATTCAAATTTTGAAGACCGAATGCTGCAAATGATGAGTAATATGAGGGACAGGGTAAATGACACGATGGATAAGATGACTCTGACAATAAAATCTTGCTTTGAATCCATTGTCAAGATAGAAACTTACGAAGAGGAGCCATCTCCCATCTATTGTCTTCCACAACAATACCAGGCTGAGCCACCTCCTCAGAAGAATTTCAAAGATGAAGAATCCATCGCCAAGATAGAAGCTCACCTCGAAAAAAGCATCAACCACCCTAATAGAGAGGACGGAGAGCTTTAAAGTCAGCCGGTGGTTAATCTTGATGAACACTACATGGTGGATGCGAGTGCTTCTTGTCATAAGCAAGCTATCACCACACAGAGGAGTGGAGAGGTGGTCGAAAACCATGTGGAAGAGAGGAAGGAGGAGCAAAAGGAAGAGCAAATTGAGGCCCCACTAGATCTATACTGGGAAAAAGGCAAGGAAGTGAGTACTGCGACTTCAACACCATCAAGTCTTATTCCCGAGACTCCATGTGAGCCCTAAGCCCCTATTCCAGGTAATCTAAAAATTTCATTTTTAGATATAGATAACATTCTCCCGGTCATTAGTTCTTATGACTTACCAAGAGGCCAAGAGAATAGACTGTTAGGGCTGTTAGAAGAGCACAAGGAGACCACCGAGGTAGAAAAATTCCTTGAGTATTCTCCTAATTTTACTCCAATTCATGATTCCGTACCGGATGAGAAACTGTTTGAGAATACTCAGAGGGATCTACCTCAATATGCGGAAATTCAGAATTACCTATCTATAGGTAAAATCCATTCTCTTTGGTCCAAAAGAAGAAAAGATTGGTGTTTCAAATTTAAACTTAAAGGTCAGAGAACACTGAGCGCATCAAGTATGTGGATTCCGTTGATTTGGCGGATTCCATATATTTTGACTAGATGAGTCAGCTTCATAGGTTCAAGCGCGGACCCTGTGCGCTTGACTCCTCACTTCACCAGGGTACATGATCTCCATCCAAGTTTATTTTTT
>CM017324.1:21873755-21887857 GCA_006937295.1 Carpinus fangiana
AGAAGCATCCTTGTTAATTCTTTTCTATGTTCTGTCCAACTCACTTTGGGGACCTGGAAGCAAAGGCTGGCCGTTAAAGCAGTTTACACAGAAGCAGGAGCTTTTAGCAAAAGCCAGGACATTTGCGAAGAATGGGTCAGAAAACTTTTTTGTGTTTATTTGTACTGAGGCTGATGTTTTATCAAATGAGCAGAGTAACTTGTCCATGATGAAAAATTATTTGAATGCAGCTCAGAGATATAAGAGTGTTGGAGGTGAAATAATGTGCGCTAGAAAAATTCTAGATGCTCATCTATATTCAAACTTCTCTGAGTATGTTTGGGAAGATAATTTTGTTTTCGATTTGATAAAGAATTCGGAACAGAAGATCGCTACAAATCAGTTTTCTTTAGAAACACTGGTTTGCTTTTGGAATCTTTGGAAAAATAAGATTGGGAACATTATTGAATACCTCAGATGTCCTGAAACCCAAGCTACTAATGAATATGGAGATTTCTGCTTGAATTACTTTGGGGTGCGGAAGCAGTTTCATAATGAAAAAGCCATCTATCTTTTGCTAAACTCTGATGCTGATTGGTTGAGACAATTGGATAATAGATTCCTTCATCGAAACGGGAAGCTGGTTTCTATCGATTTTCAACAATTTGTTTCAACTGCTCGAAGTTATTGGTGTTCAGAATTTATTTTTGTTGGTATGAAGGTTTTGGACAGTGTTAAAGCCCTTTATGATTTCTCATTAAAGAATTCCCTCTCCATGTTCTGCCAAAGCATATCTCTTACTCATATCTATGAGGTTGCAAAGTCTCTTTTGGAATCCCAATATCTGGACCTCAGGTACCACCACGATAATAATAAGAAATTGCAGCGATATATTGAACTTTCCACTAATATCTTTGACTGCATATTTTCTCTGGACTGGCAGAAATCATTGACAGATAACATGTTTTCTTTGAGAGGAACTGAGGTTATGAAAACTTTACTAAAACAAGTCATACGTATAAACATCAGCACAAAGGGTAGGCTGACTTACGGGCAAATTGGAAGAGTTGTAATGGTAATTCTTGGATTGGGTAAGCCTGACAATGATTTATGTAAAGAGATTTTGGATAGGTTTGATGGGATTGACAAGAATTCACCCTGGAAGACCTTCTTTCAAGTTCTGTGTGTGAATAGCGGTGAAACTCCAGGATGGTTGTCCCTTATGTGGACACTCAATGAAGCTTTGGTAAATACTTACAGGGCAGACTGGATGAATGAAGAGGACCGTATGTCACCCGGTTGTTTTTTGTATCTGGTTGAGCGCCTACTGATATTGGCGTCATACTCCCAGGGTTACTTTTTCACTTCAAAATCTTCTTTTGCTGAATGGTTTATCTACCGAGAGGGAGATACCAAACCAGATTTCACTTCAGTGGCTGAAGTGCAACTATTGCGTATAAGAATCTATGACTTTGTTGTCAATGAAGTTGTTGTGCCGCTTCTTTATAATAAGAAGGATACAATGGAATGGATCAAAAAGTCTGCTATATATGCAAAAGACTTCTATCCACTGCTGGTGTTGAGATTGGTTGCCATAATATGTTTGGTTCATCTGAACTGGGGGAATTTTTCAGATTTACTTTTAGATTTGCTTCGTAGGAGCTCTATTGCTGAGCAACTTCCATGGGACTTTTATGATGTCCTTCGGAGAAGATGGAAACATTTCCACAATGTAAATGTGCTTGCTGAAGCATTTAAAAAAATTAACAATCCTCTTGTAATTGTGAGTTTGGGAAAAAATTGTTCACAATTTCTATGTCCTGATGCCATTTTTGTGGACATGACGGTAAAACAGTGCAGGGAGGACATTGTAAGAGTCTTGTTTCCAACTGACAGTCAAAGCCTTGCAAAAGGTCAAACTGGAATTATTCAAGTGGAAACAACTAATTCGTGCAGTAAAGTTCTTTCTTCAGGCAATGAAGACCAGGAGGGTTGTGAACTTGTACCTTCAAACTTTGTTTTGAACAACATAAATGGAAGCAAGCTGCCAATGAATTGTAGTTACTTTTGGGAAATGCTTGAAGCATTGAAGTCATTGGAGAATGGTAGAGATCCAAACAGCTTATTTCCCAATGCTCAATTAATCAAGGTAATGCAAAATTGCTTCACATTATTTTCGACTTTAGCGAAAAGCATATGCACATGAGATCCATACTGAATTTTCCTGTGTAAATATCAGGTGGATGTTGACAAAAGTATTCTCCTCGTAAGTACTGGCCTTCAGAACACTATTTACCATGATGATGGAAACCTATTGCAGGAAGTAGCCCGCATGCTTGATGAACTGAAGCTACTTTCTACTGCATTGGGTGTTAGGTAAGTATAATAGAGGTTGATATGCCTTGCCTTCTTAGGCTTTTTTCCAAGGGATTTTTGTCCTCTTATGGTAACATCTTAAAATGTCTTTTAACTTCTCATGGATATGAATCTAACTTGAAATTACACGACCAGGTCGTCTCATACGTTGCAATTTTATTTTATTCCCCAAAAATAATTAATATAGACTTTTAGATACAAAGAATTTACTTGCTAATAATAGAGTCTAGCCTTTGTTCTTCTTTAGATTCCTTGTTTCACTCTGATAGTATCATATATCATAAATCGAGTCAATGCAAAAGAAATCAATTCATTTCCTTACTATTAAGTAAGTGAAATATATAAGACAAAATCTACATTATACCACATCACTTATTCTACTGGATCTTACAAAGCCGGTTCACACACAACATGATCGTGTTTGATTATGGAAAAGATTCTCTTCAAGTGAACCAGCCTATTTTTTTATTTTTTTTTTTTATGGGGCTTACATTGTAGTTGGAACTATTGAGACATCTGATGACAACAGACAATAGTTGTTTTGAATTGATTATGCAACTCTCGTGCATTACTCTTATAATTCTTATATGTCACATATTGATTATGTAACACTTCTAATTCTCATACATTACATATTGATGCTATATATGATGAGTGTGACCAGTGCATATATATGATGCCTGTGATTGGTGCATTATATTCAACCCACTTTGACTTTGTTTTTATAAATGTAGTGTAGTGTAGCCACGGAATATTGAAATCCTGCTTTTATCTTGCTGACTTGCTTTTTCGCCTTCTCAGTGAACCGGAGCTTGGGAACAATATGTCAACAATTGGAGAGCTTTCCAAGAGATTGCTGTCAAGAAGGCCAAATGTGGAACCTATATTGAGTCAGCAATTCTTGCAACAAGGCATAAGCATTCTGGTAGAGACATCAGAAACTAGAAGTACATCTGTTGTTGACCAGGATAATGAGGATAAGACAAATAGTAGTGCTGATAATAAGGGTAAGTCAAAGGCTTAAGAATCTGATTTTGTGTCTCCAGCCAATTGTAAAAACAGTCGGGAAACTGAAAACAAGGGGGAGGAGAAACAATTTCAAGAAAAAGAAAATTGATTAAGGCTGGAAGAGATGTTCTTTGCCATCACATGTTTCAGAAATGTTCTTCATTTGCACATGAAAGTGTTGAACTATATACCATTTTAGAACAGATCATAGAAGATCAATATTTGGTAGTTTTACTGTAATTGGCAATGCTATAGAACTTGTAATTTTAGGGCAATCTTTTTGTGCAGTAAATATGATGTGGTTTAGACGTTTTTTCTCAAATTCTAATCCCCCAACTAAGTAAACTTCATGCCTAATCAGCAGCATAAAAGGGTCCTATATACTATAGTTGAATCTCAAATCAAAAGTGAGTCCTTAGAATCCTTGAATAAGTAATTATTTGTGAAACACAATGGCTGACATGTGTCGAATGAATTTGAACCCTACAAAATTACCTTTACTTTTAAATTGAAAAAGAACTGTCAAGGGAGGGTGGTGGTTCAATGGCCTAATAAAATTTTCAAATGGTCAGGGCATGTACGAAGGCGTGTATTTGAATCTCCACAATGGAGAATTCTCATATATGTCTAATTAGTATTAACTGCCTTGGATTCCCATTGATGCCTTGGTGGGGGGTTAGGTCAGGCAATGACTTAATCGGGCTTCAGAGACCCTTCTTATGCAGTTTTTAGTGGGTAGGTGTTACTATGGTTACGTCTAAATAGGATAGCAACAATTGGTCTCCATGGCTTACCCTTTTTTAATTAAATAAAAAAAATCCACGTACCCTTCAAATTACCACATATTTGGCAGTATTTTCTCAAATTTTTAATTGCAACATTGTTTCCTCAAACTATTAAAAAATTGTCAACATCTCTTGAGACAAGCACAACCACACCCAAAAAAAAAAAAAAAATCCATTAATTTGAAGAAAAAAATAAAAAGACGAGCCACCCACTTTGGCTAGATTTTGGTGGAGTTGAAGCCGATGGTTTGGGGACATGAGTCTCAATGTGATTCTAAGGGGATTTTTCTATTCTCAAAACAAAAACATAACAAGTTAACAACAATCACAAATACAAAACACTCCTAAAAACACAAAAACTAGTTTTTATTTTTATGTCACATCATAGCATTTTTTTCAAATCAAAAGCATAAAACGCTCTCCCAAACACATTATCAAACCGTTCCCAACATTATAGAGTTAATTTTATCTAAAGAAATCCATGACTAGAGCTAAAGCATGGACTTTAAATTTTTATGGGTAATTACATTTTTCCCTAATAAACTACAACACATTGTCACTTTGTCCTCATGAACTGACAACCCTACTGCTCTACCCTATCAAACTACCGTTTTGTGCCCAAAATCCCTCTTTCGTTAGTCAAATGCGTTAACTCAAACGGTCAACCCGTCACATGCACTCCACATGCCATCTTGAAATTTTCTATCCCACATTTTCTTCCATCAACTACAATGCATTGTCACTTTACCCCCATTAACTAACAACCCTACTGTGGGCAAAAGTGGGACGGCACATTCTGTAAGTCCTCAGTTTGACCTTAAATGGAACTGAGGACTTAAACTCTTCAGCTCGAATGTAGTGACCCAAATATTTAACTAAGCATAAGTGGCTTAGTTAAATGGTTAATTTGGACTTTGGATCACTAGGATCAGCCAGAAGGGTATTTTGGAAATTTGTCTTCTGGTTTGTATTTTAGTGCGGACGTACACTACTTTCTGGCGAACGTATGCTCTTGTCTTTTTTCGCGGACGTACGCTACTTTTTGGCTAACATACGCTGGGGGACCACCTGACATATGCTGGCATATAGTACGCCGTACTCTGTGAATAGTACACAGACGTACACTCAAAATTACCGGATATACCCTACTTTTTGGAATACCCTCTGGGTAATACCTAGCCGTACGAGACAGCCTTTAGACCACTGTGTAATAGTACCAAACGTATGCCACTTTAGCCGAACGTCCGTTGCTTTCTGGCCTTATAAATACCCCCTCACCCTTTCGCCCATTTCACACCTATTTTGCCCCTAAACCCCTCTCTTCGCCCCCAGGCTGTTGGTAGACCGTTTTGTGAGATTTCGTGAGTGTTTCGGTGTTGTCGGAGGAGGAACTCTTGAGGTTTCGCTTCAAGGAGGTAACACTCGGTTTCCTTAGCTTTTTAATGCGTTGTTATGCTGCTCGATTGTTGTTTCGTATGGCTAGTTGTAGTTGTTAGCTTAATTATGCTTTAATCTTGCTTAGGCTAGCGTTTTGTTAAGCTTAGCGTTGTTACTTTGCATGGAGGTTTCGATCTGTGTTAAGAGGCCCTAGGATGCCTTTATTGGCCTTAGGAGTCGGAGAATAGGCGGACAGTGGAGAGAAAATGAGATTTTCCCTGAAAGACATCGGAGAGGACGTACGGTCTCGTGACCGGACGTACGACCCATCGTGACTCAATAGACGTACGGCATCGAGTCCAGACGTACGGCCAAAGTGTTACAGGGGAACCCTATTTTCACTAACCATCACATAGCTCCTGTTTCCTTATTATAGAGTTGTGCTTTAGTAGAAATAGAACTGATGAAAGGTCTTTTCTCAGTATTCGAGGTTATAGAGCCTCAAGGGAATTACATGAAGGAACTTTACGGCCTGGGTGAGTACAAACTCACATGGATGCTTTGTTGTTACTTTTTCTGCATTACACGTATTTTATATAGATGTCAAACATGCATATTTGGCAACTCTCATGAAATACATTTTGGAACTACGAGTAACTCTCTTTTGTGAAAACGTGTGTCTGTTAACAAGATAATAATGAGACTTGTAAAATTGTGCATGTAAAAGACTGATAAGACTAATTGCATCTTATGACATGGTACATCGATATGTGTGGTATAATGGCCATGGGCTTACTATACAGGTTAGCTTTATGGTCAATGTGTGCATGTGTGGGGGCTTTGGATTCAATGACTCGTGACCAATGATGCAGCCATTCTCAATGGATGGTCATTATAGGACGGGCGTCATTAGCGGTGTAGGCCACCCGAGGTTGGACTCAATCGTGTCGTTAGTGTTACATACGATATGTTTCGCGCAACGGCTGGGGCACTGGCATTGTACTACAGGTCCCTCGGGATAGCGTCAACCCTGCTGAGAGAAGGGGTAATATCTCGGGTAGACCATATTGTTGAATTACTACTGTTACTCATGATTATAAGCATATATTATATATATATCACCTGCATGGTAACTGTCATCTCTTAATGTTGCATGTGTTTTATAAATAAAAGAATCCACCAATTAATGACGGATACGTCATGTGAATATTTACTTACTAAGTCATCAGACTTACTCTTGTATTATTTCATTTTTTTCTCCATATGTATGATTATGCTGTTCTAGATAGTGGATACCGTGAAGCATCCGGTTCTTGTGGAGGATTCAATCCAGGAGATGCTTGAGGTCTCATTGCAAGCTTAAGCGGGTACTCATGTTAACTAGTACTCTTAAATTATGTTGTAGACATTAGGGCTTGATGCATGCTTGCTTGCATATTAAGGTTTAGCATGGATCCCTTGTACATATCTTATAGTATGATTTCCGCTGATTTAATGATCTTTGGTTAAACGCTTTGGTTATACTGATTAATGTTTATAGTACTTTATTACTTTCGCTGCTTAGTATCCTCTATTTTTTAGGAGTAGAGGTCCAAGAGGTCTTGTTCTGAGTGGAACAAGGTTGGGAGACGAACCGTGAAATTAATTACCAGTTAATTAATTCTCGGGGCATTACATTGAACCAACTTAGAACAACACTTGAAATGACAAGCACTAGTACCTTCAATAGGCCCATGATATTTGTCATCTCATGACTTGTATTATGTTATTATTAATTACAATTTATTCCACTAAAAAATTGTAATTGCATTCTAATATTTATCAGGGATGAAAATGCGGGCGGATAACAACTACGCGCATCCACTATCCGCACTTATCTACTATCCACATATGCGGATGCATGTAGCAAAAACTAATATCCGCAAATGCAGATGCAGATAGTGGTTTTTGGGTATGCAAATACGGATAATATCCGTATCCACATTTCTCTATATATTTAATATATATTATATATATAAATATATTTTTTATTTAATATTTTTTAATTTTATGTTTCTTATATTTGTTGGATTATGTTATGGGATTTCACTTTAAGCAACTATTCTGATTTAATTGCCTTATATGTTATTCCTTTATTATTATTAAAAAAAAATTCTCGTCACCAACGATAGATTTATTGGAAGCTAAATATTAAATAATATATGTGATGAAAATTTATTGGCAAAATGATTAGCAAGTGTGATATGAATAATAGTGTTCAAGTATAAATAATGTCTTGGACAACTTCAAGGTTTAAAACGCATTACTCAAATGCGAATAGCGGATAATATCTGCATTAACCTTGCGGATACGGATAGATGAACTAACGAAGAGCCAACATAACTCATTTTCTACCCTAACTTGCAAAGCTACTGCCAGGCAAGAGGAGTCGGTAAGGATAGAGGTAACAATTTCAAAGTTGGTTTTATCTACATGTGTAGATATCCCCAAAGTTGATAATTGTCCTGAAGAAGATGAGATCATAGATCCAATGTTGGATGCAGAAGATGACTTCTCCTTAGTGAGTACAAGGTCCAAAATGGATAAAAAATCAGTTGACGAAGAAGGAAGCTATGATAGGATTTGGCAAGACTTCCTAGCAAAGGAATTGACACAACAAAGCACCATGACTACGACAAAGTGCTTACTCCAAATTATAAAGACCACGACATGCCTCAGAAGGTTAATGTTGATTCCAAATTTTTCTGTGGTTTCCCCGGTCAAATACAAAATATTAAAAAAAAAAAAATCATTTTTGCTCATTCTCAATCACACTTCATTCCTGAGATACTACATGTAATGAAGATATGGTGGCCACCATGGGATCGAGGATGGGATTGGAGACATTGGTTGGACTAGAGTTTTCCAAGTATCTGTTTACCACCTCTACTTGTCCATTGGTTTGGGAATGATATGCGATGCTCATCTTCAACTGAGGGCCCTACAAACAGAAAAGCTCTTTCCAAAAGTTAGAAGTGAAAATCTTATCGCGATCACTTGCTATCGATTAAGGGATTCTATGCAATTTGATAATGTTATCCTCAAAGAGCTTTTCAATAGTCAACGCCGTGTAGGGATGGCCAATGGAACAAAAGTAAGTGTACTTTGTCAGGTGACCCACCACAACAAGGATGGTGGTTTTACCATGGAAGGATGGTAAACCATCTGTAAAGTCCATAGACATATTTTATATAGCCCATAAAAATGTGATGACAAATGCATCTAGATAGAGATTTGATATAAAGGATGTCGACAAAGAAAGACCCAATCATCAGCTTTGAATTTGCATCCACTTTGATGCTTATTGGCTTGATGCTTTATATGGGATTGGGCGGCGGTAAGTTTATCCTTGAGAAGTCGTGAAATGTGGTTGAGTTCTTGAAGAACACAATCAACATGATCCACTGAAAAACATGAAGCACCAATAGTATTTTATTTGAATAATACAATCACATAGGATGTCTAAACATATATACACATATACAGCAGTATAAAAGAATAGAAATAAAACACCGACTCCTAATTACATGGGATTGACTCTAATTCCTTCTTTATCTTGATTATTCCCTTTCCTTCTTGAAAAACCTAACAAACTCCAATTAACGCCTATTCATAATAAATAGGAGTTTTCTTGACAGGAAGCGGAATAGATCAAATTAACAAACAATCATCAACCAAAATAAATATGTAAACAAAACTTTAAAGACACAGAAATTTGGTTACGAAGAGGAAACCATTTAGAAAACTTTCTAAATGTAAAACCTCTTCGGGGCAGTCAAACCCAGAAAATCACTTCACTATGTAAGAATAAGAATTACAAGGAGTTCATACTTACAACCCTTCGTATTTGACACTTCCTTGCATAAGTCAAGTGACCAGCTTGACTTCTACCGCAGTAGCCCTTTCTAGAACGTCTGGTACAATTCTTCTAAGTGATTTTCCTTCACCGAAACTCCGGTTGACTTCAATTTGTTAATCAATAATATTTCCTCTAAGAGAGATTCATACGCTCAATTTGTTAATCAATAATATTTTCTCTATGTCTCTCTCTCTTAACTCTGTGTATTCAATCACTGAATACATACCTAATACAAAGCCCATGACCTAGAATAAATAGAGAAACACCTTTCAATTAAAACGGCGGTGTCCGAACATAGATAAGGATGTGTCCAGACACAACTAGGGTTAAAACCATGGTAAGCCTTCGATGTCCGGACATCTACAAGCAGTGTCCGGACATGCCATAAAATTGGCACTCTCTGGAAACGCTATCCGGACCTTGATTCAAGATGTCCGGACAGGTCATAAAATAGGTGCTTCCTGGAGTTGATGTCCGGACCTTGACTCTGGATGTCCGGACATGTCTTCAAACATGCACTCTCTGGAATTACTATCCGGACACGGCTTCTGGCTGTCCGGACATGTTGCTTCAATTTCTTCAGTTACAATACACACTGAATGAGCCAAAACCATAAACTAACAAACTCCCCCTTTTGGCCATTCAGGGACAAAACATACATGAAATTGAAACACAATCAAACTCCCCATTTTTGTCACAGAAGAACAAAAGTCATAACAACTAAACAAAATTGAACACAAACAGAGTTCAATCACAAAATAAACCCAAGACAAAAAAATGCAACAGATAAAAACACTCAAATCACATATCCAAATCCCTCTGATCTTCAGGAAGAAGGTGACGAAGTGCGGCCTTGACTTGCTGAACATCCCTCTCTAAGACACCAAGCCGAGTGTTGAGAGCTTCAATACCATGTCCTTGAGATTGAAGTAACTCAATAATTTGATTCAACTGAGTGGACACATCAGACACGGAGGATCCCGAGGAAGATGCAACTTGTGGATCAGGAATGGTTGGAGGAGGATGAACACTTTAGGCTTGAAACCTCTGAGTTTGAGCATTCGATTTTAGCACCGTGCCTTTACCAAAAGGCCCTTCAGGAACTGCAACTTGTTCATTTTCTGGAATGTTAGACAATTTGGCTTTCAAAATCTTTGTGATGAGACCGCCAAAGGGTAAGGCAATTGAATGCTCCTCATAAAGCTCAAGCATTGTCACCAAAAAATGAGAGCACAAACAAAATGGAACGCGCCGAATGATGGCATAAATAAAAATGGCTCGGTCAAGGGGCACATGACTATTTCGAGAAATAGGCCATATATTCTGCATCACAATCCGAGTCAGAAGCCTCTCTGGAGCTCGCACATACCCAATAGGAATATTTGACTTGTTGTCGTCCCATTGATGCCCTCCACCAGGATTCAGAACCACCATAATATCAGATTTAGATGGTTCTTGCTCGGTGGGTAGATAAGGAACAGCCTTTCCATTTGTTAAAGGGATGCCAGTGACTTCACTTATCAACGTAGTGTTGATAGTAAGAGTATGTCCTAACACTTTGGTCTTGAATGATAATTCAGAAGCTCGTTTAATACTCTCAATATTGTAATAAAATTCCCGAACTAACCTAGGATAGGCATCCACCGGAGAGAACAATGATGTCCATTGATTGGCGCGGAAAATGTCATTAATAAACCGGAAAGGTTCAACCATAAGATCAGTCTGCACCACTCCACGCTCAATCACAATATTTCGAGTCAGAATTTTGTTTTGCAAAATAGCCTTTTCTTCTAGAGTGCGTTTCCTCCGAACGGTGGAACCAGAAGCTGAAACCTCCATTGTCTGCACTAATCAAGAAACACACCACATATCCATGTTTGGATAATCATCAACCCAATGGGAAAAAATTAATTAATTGCCACAAACCAAAAGAAAATTAGAACCATAGGCATCATGACATTGGAAAGAAATCATGTGAACAAGCAAATATGCACACATGCTCCAAACACAATACTTAACATAAGCACTCAACACAAAGGAAGCATTGCAAAAGGAGAATTGACAAGTAAAAGCACAAACAACTTCATAGAAGCATTTTATCGAACATGTGCTAGACATAGGTAGTGTGACATGGAAAAAAGAAATGTGAAACCATAAACGTATGCCTAAATACATCACACATCGTAGCAGAAGCACAATCCCAACAACACAAATTATGGTTTGAACAATCAAACCCAAGAATCAAATCCGAAACCAAAACAATACAAGCCCAACCTTGAAAAACGAAGTTAAGAAAAAAAAATGGCTTGACATAAGCAGATAAAAGAACAACAAAAATAAAAATACCTGAAAGAGATTAGCAAAAAAAAGAATGCTGCACTTACATTCACACGAAGAACACCAAATCACGGAGAAAAGACAACGTCAAGGAGTGAGCAGGAGAAGACAAGAAAAAGAAAGAGAAAACAAAAAAACTGATCGTGAAGTTTAGGAGTCGGCGAGAAAACAAACTGAAGACCATGTCTGGACATGTAAGTATAATGTCCGGACATGCCACAGGCGCCTCCTTGAACTAAAACACAATTTTTATTTTTTTTTTAAACAAAAAAAATTGTGCATAGATATTCAACACCCCATGTACATCCTGATGAACACCTTAGCAGCTTCAGAGTAATCAACAAGAGAACACACAAACACCATAGGTTCAACACATGTAAGACACACCATGGTCCACGAATGCAGTGAAGACAGCAAACCTCATAAGACTCAAACGACAAGTGTAGTGTGTGGAACTCCCATTAAAAAAATGATTTGATCAGTTGAAAATAGAAACATAGACAGACACCTTGTATGAAAGAGACCAAACATCTGAAACAATCAACAGTCAAACCTTATAATGCAAGGGCCTAGACTCCCTCATCCAATACACTCTCCTTGAGACAAATCATTCACTATTCGCCATGTCCTTTAGGAACCATCTATTTCCGCAATGATTTGGTCCCCGATTTTTTCTATAGGGACATATTGAAGTAAACAAAGAATCATTGATCGCTTAATATGCTTTTAGCATATAAAATTCTCCCTTTTTTTTCTTTTCTTTTTTAAAGCAATTAGGAGAAAGTGCTGGAATGTTTAGGAGCTAGGTTCAACTCACGAGTTGGTCAGGTTGATTGACCAGACATTGTCTGTCTCCCTTGGCAAAAATGACCTATCAGAATTTCCAAAACATAACAAAAACATAAATTTAATGGGGGCTTAGAGTGCATAAATTTCATCATGAGAAGCATGACGCTTACTCCCTCAACTGCATTCAGAAGACCAACGTAAATCATACACACATGACCCATCTAGTGCACATGGAACAGATGTTGACCCCACACATATATGCAAGATAGACTTTGAGGACAGTACATGAGACATTGAACATTATCACAAAAGAAAAAAATAAAAAGGAAAAAATTAAATGAATAAAAAAAATGAAACCAACGCCCTAGAATACCAAAGAGTAAAGAAATAGACACGAGTTCTAAGCATGGTATTCAACTTATCAAGATAGATCACATACACCAATAGCATTCCTGAGATACTCAAACCTAGATCCATCTAAGGGTTTAGTAAACAGGTCAGCTAATTGATGTTCAGTATGCATAAATTCAAGAGATAACACCTGGGTCTCCACCAAGTCACGGATGAAGTGATGACGAATGTCAATATGCTTCGTGCGTGAATGTTGAATAGGGTTCTTTGAGATATTGATAGCACTAGTATTGTCACAGTAGACAATCATCTTCCCTTGAGAAATTCCATAATCAGCAAGAAGTTGCTTCATCCAGATTAGTTGTGTGCAACAGCTCCCGGCAGCAATATATTTGGCCTCAGCAGTGGAAAGAGAGATAGAGTTTTGCTTCTTACTCATCCATGCAACCAAGTTTGTACCCACATAAAAACACCCGCCAGATGTACTCTTTCGATCATCCGCATTTTCGGCCCAGTTAGCATCAGAATACCCTGCAAGTTCAAGATTTGTATTTCTAGAAAAAAAGATACCAAAATTTACAGTGCCATTTACATACCTAAGTATCCGTTTGATAGCAGTCAGATGAGATTCCTTGGGATTTGCTTGAAATCGAGCACAAACACCAACACTAAAAGATATATCAGGCCGGCTAGCTGTAAGATAGAGAAGACAACCTATCATGCTTCGGCACAAGGATTGGTCAATAGGTTTTCCAGCCACATCCGCATGTAACTTAACACTAGTACTCATAGGTGTGCGAGCATGACTTTTTCCATCCAAACCAAACCTTTTCACAAGATCTTTGGCATACTTTGGTTGAGAGACAAAAATTCCTTGGATGGATTGCTGAACTTGAAATCCTAAGAAATATGTCAGTTCACCAATCATACTCATTTCAAACTCTTGTTTCATCTCTTCAGAAAATTCATGAGCATGGGAGTCGATCGTAGAGCCAAAAATAATATCATCAACATAAATCTGGGCAATGAGTTTGTGACTGTCCTTCCCACGAATGAACAAAGTACGGTCAGCTTGCCCTCGGATGAACCCATGTGCAAGTAGATATGTCGTCAGACGCTCATACCATGCCCTTGGAGCTTGTTTCAATCCATAAAGGGCCTTCTTCAGCTTGTAAACATGGTCTGGATATCGAGGATCCTGA